>CM021103.1:317219891-317645847 GCA_007115665.2 Sequoiadendron giganteum
ACGGTATCTAAGAAGGTGCATTTATCTTAGGGGAAAGCATGATGATTATAGGCATCCTGAATCTCATACCAACCCAAAATTCTTGTTGTTGATGTATTAGATTGATAACATGCCTCACCTGTGTTAAACTCCATCTGATATTATTTGGTGATATTGGCTCTCTTCTTTTTAATGGGTTTGGAAGTGATTTGAATCTTTCTTCACATGCCTACAAAGCTATAGGAGGTAGGTTTCCTTCAATATCTTGAAAATTTGCAATGCTTTTTAACAAATTAGTGACATAAAGAGGAGTCACATCATTAAGCCTTGCAATGGACCTGAATCTTTTGATGTAGAAAATTGATTCTGGATACTCTGGTCTCATTGTTAACCCATATGTCTACTAATTTTTTTTGTATTCCTCCATTCTGTCAGACCATTCAACATGATTCTTCAATAATGAAACAAAGGATTTGATTTGAAGTTCACCTATATGGACATTGAGTAGTGATTCATCAATGTTTCCCATGAGGAATCCATGCTGGAAAAATTCACACATTTGATTTTGAATATTTGGATAACTATTGAAATAACAATCCATGAAGTCATAATCTAACTAGAAGTCAGTAGGCCTTTTTAGCACAATCTGGTTCAATTTCCATTTTAGGAACAACTCTCTAAGAAACAATCCATATACCCCAGAAGGTTTCCTGGTACAAACTAAGGCATATGAAATATCTATAGTTTTGATTACCCTTTCCTCAACTTCTTCATTTTCCTTTGTAACTTTATCCAATTTTTCTTGGAGTTCCTTATTAAGTTGTTTGTATTTCATAGCTGTTAGGGAGATGTATCTAGGTCCTGTTGTTTGTTCCTTATGCTCTTCTTTAGGTGGAGATAGAAGTAATAACATGTTGTTGAGAAGCCGTGGCTATACCTTTTCTTTTGTCTCAGTCTTTATTTCCAACTTTGTTTTCAACCTCTAGATCTCTCTATCTTTTTGTTCATTCTAAATGGTCATTTTGGTAAGATTCTCTTCTATTTCCTTTAGTTGTGAAAACAATTGATTAACTTTCTTTTCAAACTGTTATTTCAACTCATTAGTTTCTATCTGAAATTTTAATGTTTCCTCATCTTTTTTCTTTAATTGCTCTTCTAATATTAAATTCTCCATTTTAAACTCTTCTAACTCTTTTTCTAATCTGGACATTCTAAGAGCAGCTTGAATTTCTTCTTCTTTTTCCTCCAAATTTTCACTATCAGAATGTTTTTCTTCTTCTTCTATGGGTTATTTTCCTTCACGATGGATAATTGCTTCTTCATTATATGGGGCCGTTTCCTCTTGTTGAATTTGAATATTTGGCATTTCAGTTACCTAAAAAAATTATATACTTGGTATTTCAACTTCATGTTCAATCCCTATATTTGACATATCAGCATCTTGAAAAGGAGAATTAGGAGTTGAAAAATTAACATCCTGAACAGGGGAATTAGGAGCTGACAAATGCTCTTCTGGAGGAGTACATTTTGGACTTTGCATTGGAGGTTGTGACCCTCCTTCTTTCTCCGATTCCTCCCTTTCAGGCTCCATTTCTTTCAACACTTCCTTTTCAGGTTCCTCTTTTTCATGTTCTTTTTTCAATTTCCTCTCCCCCAGATTCATCAAGATTGATGGTGGGAGGAGTCTTCTCGGATTCTAACTTTTCTTGTTCAATTTTTTGTGTTTGTGACTTGGTTTTTCTTTTGGATTTTTCAATCTTTGCAGTTTTCCTCTTGTTAGAACTTTTACTCTTAGTATGAAAACCCTTTAAGGTTTTCTTTTCCTCTATTTTTCTCTTCTGAGAACTTTTAATCTTAGTATCAAAACCCTTTGAGGTTTTCTTTTCCTTTATTTTTCTCTTCTTTATTGAAACAGAGCTTTCTAATTTGTGCTTCTTAGTTTTCCCTTATTGGTTTAACTAGGTTTTATGTCAAAACCTTAGTTTTTCTTTTCTTTGTCGGAGTAGAACTATCTGGTTTTTTCTTTTTAGGTCTACCAATAGGTTTAACTAGGTTTTTTTTAAACCTCATTTTTCTTAATTTTAAGTGATCTGCTCTTAGACATTCTAGGTTTTTCTTCTTTACAATAATTCAACAAAAAATTCTCCATTCCTCTTCCCAGTTAGATTTTTGCATGAAATGATGCTTAACTATTAAATGCATTAGACCATGATGTGTCACTCTATTTTCTTTTTCCTTACATTTAACAACCATTTCAGTAAGTTGAGAAAAGAGAAAAGCAGGCAGATTAACCCATACTTCAGGTTTAGTTGCATCGTGTCAAACATGAGTGGTGGCCCTAAAATGGTGGCAAATTGACCCTCACAGGTGAAAAAATTCATAATACAGAGTGCAATGGATGCCCAGGGTTCCTGCAAATTTGAAAGTTGAGGTTGAATAATATCACCTTCTACTAGAATTCCAGATAAAGCATTGATTACAACTATGGATACTTCAATGGGTTCTCCTCTAACCATAGTGAAATTGATGTGGAAGTTTTTGATAAACTCCAGCACTATATCCCATTCATATCCTTCATATTTTAGGATGAAATCTAACCATCCAGCTTGTTGTAAATACCTCCTTGGTTCAACATCCAAGGTTATCCCCTTCGGTTCCACCATTCTTTTGTACCCCATTCTTATAAAACTCTAAAACTTCAAAAGCTCAAAGATTATCAACAATGTCAAAAACAATTTCCAGAAATGGGAATTCTCTTATGTTTTTGAAATGGCGGCGTTCAATTCCTTTCAAAATGAATGACGAGATATCATAGTGAATGCAGTATTAACTGCATGTACTTTGCATGCCTATTATGTCTCATCAATATACTGACAACATGTCATGTATGTCTCAATCTTATTGCCCATCACTTCGCCTTGAAAACCATCTTGTCATATTTATTACCCAATTAAGTAATAAGATTTTCATTTGTACATTCAAAACAAATTATATTTGGCTTTTCAAACAATCATAATTTAATCCATTAAGCATACTTTATAAACTATAATGAATGTACTTTAGATTTCAAAAAATGCCTAGTGATATAAATGCTTACCTGTCAGTGATGGAAATTTCAAATGATGGTGAATAATAGTAATACATGTCCACTTAAGCTGTACAATCTGCAACAAAATATGATCTTAATAAAATCAACATTAATTAATGCATAACACGCTGAGCTCAACCCTTGTGGGAGCCCACTTGTTTCCACGTGTTAAGTCATTAATTTTTGAATTTTAAATTAACCCTATACCTGCACATTTACACAAATGTATTAGTAATAAAAATAAAGTTGAAAAGCTTATGACAGTACATGATCATTCCTTCGGGCTCCTGATTTTCATGAATTATCATAGTTAACATTTGAAAATATTTTCTAGTCTGATTCATCAATAGTAACCAATTAGAAGAGATCGGGAGCAATCAAGAGTTAGTATGAAAACTTCAATCATTTGGACCTCCCTCAGATTAGGCATGATCAGGAGCTATTATGAGCTATGAGGAATCCATGCTTTACTTTTCATTTTGATCAAGCATGATCATAAGCTCTTTTTCCTTTTCTTTTTTTTTCTTTTACCTTTTCTGCAAAGTAAACTACCATTTTTGGTTTTCAATTTACTTTGTTTATTTATAGCCATCAATAATGGATCTAAGGATTGATCATTTCACCAAAAGAAGAAAAATATTCCTTAGTAAAATGCTCAATTTTTGCTTGAATCTCTATGATAAATTCCTCCTTTGATGCTGGTTTATGATAAAGCTTGAGCCTATGCCCATTTACCAACATTATTTTTCTCTCAGCATCTATGGGTATTAATTGAACAACTCCATTGTCAAATACTTGTGCAATTTCATATGGCCCAAGCCATCTTGTATGTAACTTGCCCTTAAATTCCTGAAACCTTGAATCAAAAAACAAAGCCCAATCACCTATAGTAAATTGCTTACTACGAATATTTTTATCATGCCATTGTTTCCTCTGGGCTTGAATGATTTCAGTTTGGTGCAAAGCTTCAGTTCTCATCTCATCTAACTTGTTCAATTGCATTATTCTATTCTTATGTGCTTCAGTAATATCTATCCCCACATTCACAACTGTTCTAAGTGTTTCTAATTCAAACTCAATAAGAAAGATAGGAGTTTTTCCATAAACCAACTCATATGGTGAAAATCTAGTAGTTGTCTTCCATGTTGTATTGTATGCCCATACAACTTCAGTTAACCTATTAGACCAATAATTCTTCCTAGATGAGACTATTTTTGTGAGAATATTTTCTAGTTCTCTATTGGTCACCTCTGCTTGTCCATTTGCTTGAGGATGATAGGGCGATGATTTCCTATGTTGAACTTGATATCTTGCTAGAAATACCCGAAGCATCACAAACATGAACAGTGGCCCTTGATCTGACACAAGTTCTTTAGGTGCTCCATATCTTTCTAGAATATTCTTGTATATGAAATTTGTAACTTTCTCCTCCTTAGCAGCTGGCAATGCTTTGACTTCTACCCATTTTGTAACATAATCAGTACATACCAGTATGTAATGATTTCCCTTAGATGGAGGATCTATTGGGTTGGCAAAATCAATACCCCATTTTTCAAATGGTTCAAGTGATACTTGTGTTTGTAATGGCATCTCTATTGATCTTTTAGGTCTCCCCATTCTTTGACATTGATCACAATGTTTGATGTAATGAGATGTATCCTTAGTCATAGTAGGCCATAAATAGCCTGCTCCTAAGATCTTATGCACTGTTCTTATTATGGAGTAATGTCTTGCTCCTGGTTCATCATGACATGCCTTCAATATATCATATAATTTAGTTTCTTGCACACATATTTGCATTACATGATCTGGGCACATTTTAAACAAACAACCATTAATCCATTCAAATTGAGAGCTTTCCTAATCAACCTTTTTTTTTCTGTTTTGCTAAAAAATAAGGACATTTCTCAGTTACTAAGTAATTGCAATGTTAGCAAACCATGTTGACTGAATAGATATTGTAAATAGATGTCCATCAGGAAATGCATCTTCCACAGGCTCATTATTACCCTGCAAAACCATTCTTGACATAAATTTAGCTACAACATTATCTCTACCTAGCTTATCAATGATGGTTATATCAAATTCCTGTAGTAATAACAACCATCTAATTATACATCCTCCCACCATAGATTTATTCATAAGATAACGAATAGCTACATGGTCAGTATGCACAAATTTTTTATATCCAGTGATATCATGTCAAAATTTGTTTATAGAAAACACAACCGCCAAGAATTCCTTCTCAACAGCAGTGTAGTTTAGTTCTGTTGGATTGAGGTTTTTGCTTATATAATATATAGTATGCATTGCTCCAGATTCATCCTTCTACCCAAGAGCTACTCCTATTGCAAAGTTAGAGGCATATGTATTAATGTGAAATGGTTCACCCCAAATTGGACTAGCAATGATGGGTGAAGTTGTTAAAGCATGTTTGATTTGATCAAATGATTCTTGACAAGATGAATTCCACAAAAAATTAGTCTTTCTTCAACAAACTAAAGAGTGGACCTGCAATTTTACTGAATCCCTCTATAAACCTTTTGTAATAACCAGAGTGTCCCAGAAAATTCCTTACATCTGTTTGAATTTGAGGTATAGGTATTTGCAAAATTATTTCAACTTTCTTTGGGTCAACTTTAATTCCTTCTTTTGAAACATGATGACCCAAGACAATTCCTTCTATCATCATTAGAAAAATCTTCTCATGATTTAATGACATTCTATGTTCTTTACATCTATTTAGGACTTTGTCTAGAATTTCCAAAGACTCCTCATAAGTTTTTCCATGGACTGTGAAATCGTCCATATAACCTTCTACACATGTTGTTAGGTTTGCAAAAATAGCGAGAACATGTTGAAAGTTTGCACGAGCATTACATAATCCAGAAGGTAGAACCCTATAAGAAAAATTACCCCATGGACATTTAAATGTCATTTTCTCTTGATCCTCCAAAGCTACCTGAATCTGGTTGTAGCCACTAAACCCATCAAGAAAGGAAAAATAACTACTTCTAGATAAATTGTCCAATACCTGATCTATGAAGGGTTATGGAAAATAATCTCTCTTTGTAGCCTTATTTAGTTCTCTATAATCTATACACACCCTCCATTTCCCATTTTTCTTAGGTACAATGACTAATGGAGATCCATTTATTGTCTGAAATAGGATAAATGAATCCTACCTGGAGTAATTTTTCTATCTCTAATTTCATAAAGTCTCTTAGAGCAGGGTTGATTCTTCTCTAAGGTTGTCTTAAAAGTTTGACATCCTTAGTATAGATATGGTGTGTACATATGTCTAGATGGATTCCTCTCATATCCTTATAATCCCAAGCAAAGGCTCTTGTATTTTTCTCTAGAATTCCTTTTAATCCTTCTTCTTGTTTCATTACTAGAGAACTGTTGATAAGTAGAGGTTTATCATCTTAAACTAGGATTTGTTTTGTCTTTTCCTGAAGATTCGAGGGGTCACCAATTAAAGTTTTCAAAGGACAAGGATGTGGTAGAAGTTGATGGAGTAACCGATTCTCCTTAGGTTTTGTGATATTAGCAAAAGGACAACATGATGGAGTTTCAGAATTACTACATTCTCCCAGATCTTCTTCTTTTATGTTTACAAAATCTTGATATTCCTTAGCATGCTTAGCCAAGGTCATCATTGCAAGGCCCCTTATTTCCTCATCTTTAGAATCAGGATCATCAATCTAGATTTGATTATTAGATGTTAAAGATGGTTTGGCTGGTGGATACAGAGTCACTTCTTATTGTTTCATCCCATTAGAAATAGTCATACTACCAGATTTTTAATCAATGAGTGTAGCAATTGTTGCTAACCACGGTCTCCCTAAAATAATAGGATAGCCTCTCTTTCTTTGTTTAGTTTGTAAAACAAGCAGATCAATAGGAAAATCCCAAGTGTCAATAGTGATAATGACATCTTCAAGAATTCCTTCAGGTTTTGCAATTGATTGGTTAGCTGATTGTAGAATTGTAGTTGTTGGTTTAACATTCACAATCCCTATCTTTTCAACTATTTCAGTAGTAATAACATTAATGGCAGCTTCCAAATCAATAAGAACATTCTGAATTTCAATACCATTAATGCTAAGGGTAACCACATGACTTCCTAGATCACCATACTTCTATGGAATTAACTTCCCTGATAGGACATCAGATAACTTTCCTCCAACTTGAATTGTGGGGGCAATTTATTTTTCCTTCCTGGTGTATTAACACATAGAGATTTAACTACCTAGTTGATCTTTGGAATATCATGAATACCCTTTAACCGAGGAATTTCAATTTTTATTTTCTTAAGCTCATCAATAATTTGAGGCTCAATCAAATCATCATTTTTACCAACTTGTTCAAGCAATGGTTCTTGATGATGTAACAATGGAAAATTTCTATGGTTCAGTAACTATAATATGCAGAACATAAAAACCCAAAGTAGGTAATGGAGTGCAAAGGAATAGATGAACAATCTCATAGATTGTCTTCATCCTCCATGACTAACCTCCATTACACCTTCTTAATTTGTTGAATATGATTTGTTTGCCCTCAGATTTGTGAAGAGCAAGCCAATAGAAATGACAAGCCCTAAGCAAATATTGAAGGATTTGAAATGACCTAGATGCAAACTATGCCCTACTGCAAATAGTAAACATCTTCAATCTCTAAGCTAATATCAAATGAAAACCTAGATATACTATGATAACAATGCTAAAATGAGAAACTATGAAAAAGCAAGATGATTAGAGATGTCAATGATGCAAGATAATCAAAACATGAAAGTGTAAGATGTGTGTGATAAGAGATTTCTAAAATATGACAATGATGAGACCAAAATTGCTCTTTTATAGAAGATGCAATTTTGTGTGAATGGCCAAGATTGAAAGTTAGTAAATGCCCTAGAATCAATGGACGAGATTCAATAAAGCAACCCACAATTAGGGTTAGGGCAACATTAGGTCAAATTCGAAATAAAGGGTCAAGATTGATTCTTTAGAAAATCAAATCAATGGCTGACAAAACATGTGACAAAAGATTCTGGGCACAGAAAATGGAGTCGTTGGGGAATTAAATAATTTATTTAAAATTATTTAAATCAAGAGGGAATGTTGACTTTTCGAATTAAAAAACTATTTTAATTCAAAAAGTGTGGGGTCATGTGACAGTAAATAATTTAAATTAAATTATTTACTAAAGGAGGGAATTTAAATGAGACTTATTTTAAATAAATAAATTTATTTAAAATGAGCACAATAAAAGAGGGGGAATTAAATAATAAAATTATTTAATTTAGGTGTTGGGACTTATTTTAAATAAATAAGATTTAGAAGAAATTAAATAATAAAAGGTTATTTAATTTAGGTGGAATATTAAATAATAGAGATATTATTTAATTTAGAGGAATGTGACAAATGGAACCTTTTAAATTAAATATAAAGATTTAATTTAAAGTTTAGGAGAGTGGACCAAATAAATAAATAAAATTTATTTAATTTAAGAGAAGAGGCTAATGAATAATTAGATAATTAAATATAATTATTTAATTATAGTGGAAGGTGGATTAAATAAATAAGAATTTATTTAATTTTAGGAAGAAGAGGACTTAATTAGTGACATAATTAAATAAATAAATAAAGAAATTTATTTAATTATAAGAGGACTTTAGACAATTAGTGATGCATTAGATAAATAAATAAAAATTATTTATTTAATAATCAAGAAGAATAGAAAGGGACATGAATTAATTAAATAATTAAGAATTATCTAATTAATAATTGGAAGTGAGTTAGGGACATAATTAAAATGTCCTAATTAGGGTTAGAAGAAGAGCCTGTGGGTCTAGGTCATTTTTATGTGTCTACATTTGCCCCTCTTTGTCATAATGCAACCTGTCGCATTGTGGCAAAGAAAATAAGTCAAACATATGCCCTAGTGCAAAATAGGATGAGGAAGAATGACGAGGAGGGTTGCGGTATGCCCCCTCGGGAGGACAGATGGGTTTCAAGAACATGGGTGTGCTCTCAAAATGGATGAGAAGATTAGAAGATGACAAAACAAGAAAGTGTTAGTAAAAGATATAGATGATGATATGAATGTAATGCCTATATGAGATGCATGTTAGTTCCTAGATCAAATCCTTCAACGTTAACCATAGGACTTTAATATTTATTGCTCTTTTAATCATCATTGGGTAGATTATTGTAATGGCCAACAAACACCATGATATGAAATAGATCAAGGTGTGCAAGATCGCACCATCACATAAGACAAGCAGTCACAAACAAGAATGATCATGATTCATACTAAGAGCGCAATTGCCCCAGTCCTTTTGTCATAACCAACCGCAAGCAGAAAAAGACAAGGACAAACCATGAAACGTCGTTGCTTCTCTAAATCCTGTTTCTAGGACATCCTCGAGAAACTAGCAACATGATTTCCAAAAGAACAAAAATAACGCCAACATCATGATACACCGCTGTTTTTCTAAATCTCGTAGTCAGGACATCGCTGAGAAACTAGTAACAGGAGTGTCAAAAGACAAGACAAGCATCATGAGACATCATTGTTTCTCTAAATCCTATTGTCGGGATCTCGTTAAAAAACTAGTAACATGATGAAAAGGCCAAAGACAAGTGCCAAGTATTTGCCAAGTGTTTTAAGATCAAGGTTGCCAACTATCGAGCGATATCAAATTCAGGAAAGACACATCCTGAATGATGTTGATATCCAGGAGATCAATTCTCGAAGTTAGGAGAATCCATCAAAATTCCAGATGATGAGGACAATGCTTAGGAAGGACGCATCCAAAAGCATAAAGAAATGATGAGAGTTTCTCTTTAGAAGGACACATCTGAAGAAGAACCCAAAGGTTTGCCAGTTTCAATTGTCTTGATAGAATTTGATTACATGTCATTGCTGATATGCTAAATTGATTGAGATTTGCCGATGAAATAGACTGTTGATAGATTGCTTGCTCGGAATTGATGGAAGATTTTGCTTGATTTGAAGAAAACTTGATGCGTGTGAAAATATTATGTTATGAACCCTAATGGACTGACCTAGTGCAGCCTCGGGGGCTCATCGATTGATGGCCTTTCCTACGTCATGCACTCAGAGACCTTGTAGTTCGACACGACCAATGACGTTGTCCAAAGGACAAAAGTTTGAATCATGATTTTATTGTGACAAACCTAGGAGGACTAACCTAATGTCTTGGGGATTCAAAGATGAATCTTGCCTACGTAGCAAATGCGCAGAGACAACGTAGTTTGGACAAATGACAAAGATTGACTGACTCAACGAACTTGACAAGATACTATTGACTTTGACTCTGTTTTTGGGATTTTGACAATGATTTGGATGTTTTTGTATTTATATTCAAGACATTTTTCAATTTTTAGGTCTTTTTTTTCAGGACTTTATACGATTTTTAGGATTTTATTTAGGACTTTTTCAAATTTTAAAGATTTTTCAGGACTTTTTACGAATGTCAGATCATGTGTGACACCCACTGCAGTTTCATGGTAAAGGTCTACCCCCAGATAGATCAGGGACTACTCGAGTCTTGTGATATGGAGATATGCGGACACAAGGCTAAAGGCACAGCTATGCAAGGGATGATGTCAAACAAATGCTAACCATGGCTGGAATTGATAGGACTTAGGATGAATGTCGTGAATGCTTGGTTGTTGTGATTATGGAAAGTGGACAGGGGTTGATTAGAGTAACAGTAGATGGCGGAGCAATGATCGATTATGCGTGGTGCCTGTTTGCTAGGTTTTCACCATGGTACCTATCTAAAGTGCCTGTTTGCCAGGTTTTCACTATTGGACGAATTTATTTCTTTTTACTATTTTTTTTCATTTTTTGATTTTTTTGGTGTCACCAAGACGTCTGTTTGCCAGATTTTCATCAAGGGACAAATTTTTCTATTTTTCATTTTTTTTCTATTTTTAGGTTTTTCGCCAAGCTCTCTGATGCTATGTGTAGAACTTTCTCAGATGTAAGCTATTGATAGGCTATGCCAACCGTTCTCCATCAGGTGTGGCCAACTGATAAGCTCCAAAACCAAATGCGGTAGTAATAATGTAAGGACCAAGCCAATTAGCCTCAAATTTGCCAAGCTTTTCACAGTCAGCCTGATTTCTTGGGTTCTGCATTAGGACTAAGTCACCGATTTCAAACTTTCTTACCATCACTCTTTTGTTATAACTTCGACAGAGACGATTTTGATATGCTTGTAAGTGATTTAAGGCATTTTGTCATCTTTCTTGTAACATTTCTAGCTCATGCAGGCGAGATTGTCTATACTCTTCATCATCGATCATTCCTTTCAAAGAGACCCGGAGAGAAGGAATTTCAACCTCGATGGGTAATATGGCCTCAGATCCGTAGACCAAGGAAAATGGAGTGGCTCCAGTCGGTGTGCGAATGCTGGTTCGATAGGCCCATAAAGCAGGATTGAGTTGTAAGTGCCAATCCCGACCAGCGTCATTGACAGTCTTCTTCAGAATGCGAAGAATTGTTTTATTTGATGCCTTAGCTTGACCATTACCTTGTGGGTAGTATGGGGTGGAGAAATGGCGTTGGATGTGGAATTGCGAGCAGAGGTCATGAACGTCCTGATTTTTGAATGGACTGCCGTTATCTTTGATGATGGATTATGGGACACCATACCGAAAAATGATGTAATTCAAAATAAACTTGGATATTTTCTTATCGGTGATGTAGGTGAGAGGGACGACTTCAATCCACTTAGTAAAATACTCAGTGGCGGTGATTATGAATTTGTGATCGTTGGAGGAGGATGGATGGATCTTGCCCACGAGGTCGAGTCCCCATTGTGTGAAAGGCCATGGAGAAGTGATTGGTCTCAATTCCTGTGCAGGTGCATGAATTAGGTCACTATGTATCTAGCATTTTTGACATGTTCTGACAAATTGAAGAGCATCCTTTTCTAATGTCGGCCAGTAGTACCCCAGTCTGGTGATCTTCCTAGCTAGCGTTGGACCACTCAAATGAGATCCGCATATACCCTCATGTACCTCACGTAAAGTTGTTTGGGTTTCATTAGTGTCGAGACAATGAAGGAGGGTGTTGTCAAAGCCACGGCGGTATAGGGTGTCACTGACGATGGTATGTCTGGTAGCCTTTCGGATGAAGGATTTTCTTTGGTTGTTGGATAGGTTGGGTGGGAGGGTTTGGGATTCAAGATAGTCGTATATGTCCTGATACCAAGGCGAACTAGGACCAACAATCTCACACACCATTTCTGACTCTGGAATATCATATGCAAGAATCAACAGCTGTTCCACTAAGAATTCAAATTGTGACACATTCTTAGGGATGTCTAGGAGAGATCCAATGGTAGCCATTGCATCAACCGATTTATTCTGTGTTCTTGGGATTTGTTCAAATGCAATCAATTTGAAATACATCAAGAAAATATCCACCATTCATTTATAGGGAAGCAAATTCTCATCTTTTGTGTCATAGTCATCATTGACTTGGTTGATGACCAACTGAGAATCTTCGAATACGAGCAATGTCTAGATTTTTTATTTAATTGCTATCTTGAGACCTATGACTAGTGCCTTGTATTCTTCCATGTTATTTGTACAAGGGAAAGCGATCCGAAATGATTTAGGAATTGAATCCCCTTGTGGTGTGATGAATAGGATGCCAGCTCCTGAGCCATGACCAGTGTGGGACCCATCAAAGTATAGCTTCCATGGTAATGCAGGTTCGACATAAAAAATAGACTCATGAAGAAAATCAACTACCAATGGGTGGGTAGCCTGGATTGGTGCATCTGCAAGCTGATCTGGTATTACTTGACCCTTTATAGCCTTGCACTCCACATACTGTATGTCATACTCGCTTAAAATCATGACCCACTTCGCCAAGCGACCTGTCAATGCCGCACGACTCAGGAGATACTTTAATGGGTCAATCTTAGCTACCAAATGTGTTTGGTGGCTTAGCATATAGTGTCTTAGTTTTTGTGTCTCGAAGACAATTGCAAGGCATGCCCGTTCAATGGTTGTGTAGTTGAGCTCATATCCAATTAATGTGCGACTGATGTAGTAGATGGCTCTTTCTTTTTCTTCATGGTCATTTTGTGCCAATAATGCCCCCAGTGCATTTGTCATTTCAGAGACATACAGGATCAGGGGCTTGCCCTCAATAGGCGACATCAACACTGGTGGTGTTAATAGATATTCTTTAATTTTGTCAAAGGCTATATGGCACTTGTCTGTCCATACAAAAGGAATACTTTTGCGTAACAGATATTGAAATGGTTGACACTTGTCTACCAACTGTGCAATGAAGCGGTGGATTGACTGCAGTTTTCCCTGTAGAGTTCTCAGCTCACTGATTCCCTTTGGTGGAGGCATGTCTATGATTGCTTTTACTTTTGCTGGGTCGACCTCTATGCCTTTTTGTGAAACTATGTAGTCTAACAGCTTGCCGAAAGTGACTCCAAAGACACATTTCTTTGAGTTCAAATGAACCTTGTATTCTTCTAGCCATTTAAATTTTTTATCCAGGACCCTAAGATGATCTTTCCTTGTCAATGATTTGGCCAAAAGGTCATCCACATAATCCTCCATGAGGATATGCATCATGTCATGAAATATTGTTTTCATGGCTCTCTGGTAAGTGGCGCCTACATTCTTTAAGACAAAAGGCATGACATTCCAACAGTACGTTCCCCATGGGCAAGTAAATGCCATTTTATGTTGATCTTCTGTTGCAATTCAGATTTGATTATACCCTAAGAAACCATCCATGAGGGATAGCATCTCTTACCCAGCTGTGAGATCCACCATCATGTCTATGTTTGGCAGGGGGAAGTCATCCTTTGGACAAGCTTTGTTCAAATCTCTAAAATCCATGCAAATACACATTTGTCCATTCGGCTTCGTGACTAGGACAATGTTGGAAATCCAATCAGCATAGTCTATTGACCGTATGAACCCAACATCCAGTAATTTCTTTAATTCACCTTTTACTAGGAGTGCAATCTGTGGATGCATTTTTCGCAACTTTTGTTTCACCGGCCTGATTCCTGGGATGAGAGGAAGATGATGTAGAACCAATTTGGGATCAAGACCCGGCATGTTAGCATATGACCATGCGAAGTTAACCTTCCTGTCCGTGAAAAATTGTTGAAATTTAGGCTTTTCTTCCTCTGACAATGATGCGGCCAAGAGAATCATTTTGGGACTCTCTGGTGTGGCTATGTTAACTTCCATTGTGTCTTCAATGAGCATGGCTGATTTTTCTTGTGTCACAGGGAGAAAGTCCAATCCTCCATCCTTAGGCACCTCAAAGAGGTTTTCACCTTTGGATACGTCCTTTGTTTTTACTATTTTGTTGTTAGAAGGTGCCTTGCGGTTTTCACCTAAAGATGTTTCTCTTTTTGTCTTATTCACTGTATTTTTGTGACTAGAGGATTGCACAGTCTCCCCGAAGTAAGCCGTACAATCTAGGTCAATAGAAAATCCCATTTTGTGATCTCCCCATGGTATGCCTTCTCTGAGCCCCATGAATTCTGCTATGGATTCATCATTCTGAAACATGTCCATTACTGGTGGCTCTTGTTGGTCCCAGTTGATCAGTTGTGGATAGACAAGTGAAATCCCATTGTCGGTGTTGGTGAAGGATGGGGAAGATGCAGAGAGTGTGGCAACTGAAGCCTCAAGTGTGAAGGCAAAGTTGTCAATTTCCACTTCCGTGTCTGATGCAATGGATGGTCCATACTTCGAGTCAGATGAATCGAATTCAAAGTCATAATATGGGATAAAATTGTCAACATCGTGACTAGTGGTTGGCATTTCAGAAGTATGGATAGTGGACTCAGGTAGGTTAGGTTCATGGGTGGGCTCAGGAATGGGTTGGGATGATTCAGGTATTGCCAACGACACCTTGTGTTCTTCTGGGTTCCAAGGAATGCATACCCATTCCTTATTTTTAGAATGTCGGTCAATGGGGTCTATGTTATATTCTTGGCAAAATCGTTCTTCAAAGGAAAGTTGGCCAGGTTCCAAGAATAGTTCATCGATGTCATAGTCACTGACTGTTTTGTCAGATCCCCATTCCCATTCATTGGATTCAGTTTCAGTGAGGGGTTCTTCGCATGTCTCGACACTTTCTGTAGCCGTTACAACCTTATTTGAAAGTTCAAGAGTACGTTGATCGTCAGTTCTGACTTGGTCAAACCCTAACCCTATGTATCTTGGTCTTGCCGTCATGATAATAGGTTCCCATCTTCCGTTGCTGTTCTTTCCAAGGCTGCTTGTACCGTCAAAACCTTGGGCTTTGCATATGTCATATCCTTTGCCATAGAGATGTAATGGTAGTGGGGGTAACTCTACTGGGTCTTTGTAGATCCAGTTATCCATGTCAATAATGACTTCATTACCCATATCGCCCCACCGTGTAAAAACACTTTTTGGTGGCACCTTGAAAGTTATTTTGGGCTCTACTGCAAAACATGGTCTGCCATAGACCTTAGGTGGCTTCGGTATTGTAGTTATACAATAAGTCGTATTTAATTTGAATTCCCCACAATCGAGGTCCTGGATCTGAAAGTCATTACTTGGGATGGAGACTGATGGAGATGGTGTGGTAGAAGATGATGGAATGGATGATTTCATGAGTGTGGATGGGTCAATGTATTTGGATGAAGTGGAAGATGAGGCCTCCTGATTGATGGGTACTTGGTGCTCAGCAGTGGCTCGCAGGTTGGTGCAATATTGGAATGGATCGGGATCTCCTGGGATGGTGATTTTAGTTCCATCAAAAGGGAATTTGAGGCACTGGTGGTATGTGGATGGAATGGATTTTAAGGCATGAATCCATGGGCAGCCAAGTAATATGTTGTAGTGTATATCACGATCTAGGACCTGGCATGTTGTATCTATGATGACGGGTCCTACCCGAAGCGGAATGGTAATGACGCCTTGAGAAGCACGTTCTTCATCATCGTATGCCTTGATGATGATGCTCTTGCTAGCATCTACACATGCCTCAGAGAAACCAAGAGCCTTAACCAATTTTAGAGAGCAGATGTTCAATCCTGCTCTGCCATCTACTAGGACTCCCTAACCTTATGTTTGGTGATTAGGGGATGTTGCTCTAATGGTGTTGAGGTCAAATCCTTGTGGTAACCTAGCCCCTTGGTCAAGGAGCATGGCTAAATATCTGGATGAGTCATGTAGGACTAATTCATCCACAAAAGAGGCCACTTCTGGGTTTTGGGCAGCAGCTTGTAAAAATTCCCCTTTTTGGTTTCTATAGATGAATTGTTCAAATTGGTTGTGTGGAATAGATGTCTCATCAAAAGGATTGATTGTAGAATTTCCCATGTCATTAGCAAGAGTGTTCATGTTGTTAGGGAATAAATTCATGTCATTGGTGAAATTGGTAAATTGGGGTCTTGACCAAAAGAATCCATGGGTCTTTTCTTTTTTTGTAATCTAGTTTCAACCATAAAAGTTTTGCTCAACTTTGGGATGATGAGGGATAATGAGTGATAATGACCTAAATATGACACTATGTTTTTGCATTTTTTGAGAATGAGGAATGTTATGAGATGCAAAAAAGGGAGATGAAAGGTTTGTGAATGCAAATAGTATGACTCTAAAATGAGGAGACTAATGATATGCAAACTAAATGGAGCCTAAGATGCACTCACTATTGAGAAATCTAAGGAAATGACTACTTGACTAAACAAAGTGTTTGCAATGTTTCATGTTTGGAAAATCAGTGGACCATAATAGGACTAAAAAGAGGACAAAGTGAAGTTTCCACACTAGACTGTTGAGTGGGAAACAAATCACAAAAGTTTTGACTAAATGACTAAGGGTAATTGGGTCCAATGATAACCTACTTTTGAAGACAAAGTCTTGATAGTGGATGGTAAGGAGTTTATTCCTAAAATCTGCAAAGTGAGTGTCTAAGGAGATGGTAAACTAACAATGCAACTAGTCAAATGCAAATGGAGACCTATGATGATCCTAAGAATGATGTGTATAATGAGGGAAGTTGAGCAAATCAGTATCTGGTTTTGACAGAAACAAAAAAGATGGACTTGATGGAATCTGGAAAAGGACACTTTTCAACTTTGATTTTGACAGTGAGCAGATTGTTTTTGAAGACTGGAAAATGCGGTTTGGCAGAGCACATGCGGCTCACTATTTCAAATGTGGTTTTTGACAGAGCACATGCGGCTCACTATGGAAAATGCGATTCAAAAATTCAAATGCGGCTCATCAAATGCATTGCAGGAATTAACTCTAGCAATTTTTCAATAGATAGGAAAATGTGGCTCAACATCATGTATGGAAAATAGAGGCGAATGCAGCTTTTCTATATGCAATTGCAGTCTAACAGGTTAGTTGCGTTGCAGTAAGCAATTCTAGAAGTATTTTAGCACTGGCAAAATGTAGGTAAACAACGAATGTTGCTTGTTATGGCAAATGCGGTTCACAGGCTGGAAAATGCAGCTCATTGAGTCAAATGCATCACACAAGTGCTCAAATGCGGCTTATAAGTGTGGTTGTGTTGCAGAAAAAACTTGGACTATCTAAAATTTAGCATATGCGACTTAAGTTAGCGGATGCGGCTTTGTTTTGCTCAAATGCGGCTTAGAATATCAAATGCAGCTCTGTACTGCCCAAATGCATTTTAACATATCAAATGCGGCTCTGTGTGTGTTAAGAGAACAAATGTGGCTCCTTACTAAGCAGTTGCGGTGCAATGGTTCAAATGCGTTGCAGAAAAAATGTTAGGCCGATTTTGCAAAGACTTGTTTCAAGTTTGATGTTTATTTGTCTCAAAGCAGTTGGCAAATACATGGTGTTTTTAAAAAAAAAGAAAAATCAACCACATAGAAGTCATTTTACAAAATCTTATGGCTTTATGGATAGTATTCTTTTGGATCCCACTAACCGCATATCCTTAGCAAATGAATTCAAAAGCTTGGTCCCACAGGCTCCCCCTTATAGTGCACTCACTTCTCAAGGAAACCAAGCTTCCAACCTCCATGAAACTCCCATGGCAGATTGATCATCTCTACTAAGAACTACACAGGTGCGGGTGTCATCACAACGACCATTTTTGTACCAAAGAATAGAAGGTTTTTGGCTTGCTAAAACAAAGGTTTTAATTCGGACATTCGTTCGAGTGGTTATACATGGGGCCAAGATTAAGCTCCGTTATGGAGGCACTCCAGCCTGAAGAGGTTAAGCTCAGCAGGGTTTTGGGGAGTACTACTTGGTCTGTATAACATATCTGCACTCGTAATCCTAGGTTTTCAATTAGGATTCACATTTATATACCAGTCAAAAGTAGCTCGGCTAAAGAGCTTCATTGCCAGTTTGAGTCGCTTTGGGGTGAGTACTTTTTCCCACCAAAGCAGGCCCAATTTTCTAAGGTTCAACAAAATCGAATTAGCATATTCATAGTTCAATCGATCCTCATTTAAAAATGAGTGAAAACATGAATATCCTAACTCACACTTGCATGGTGTTCATTGCTAAGCCCAAATCGAAATTTTTTTCACAAACTTGAAATAAAAATCAGACATGGGGTTCATTTTAATCGTTTGTAGTGTGAGCTAACTAAAGATTCATTTTAACCCAATGCTATGAAAATGCAGAGTCATTTTAAGCCAATGAGTTGTAATGCAAGTTCTGTTCTTTTTAGCCCAATGAATATGCATGCATGTTTATTTTAACTCATGAATGAAAAATGCAAGTTTGTCTAAGATTTGAGAAATGAACAAGTAAAAAAAAAATCGTTAGACTCCTTGCCACAAGTTGCAAACAAAAATTAGTAACCCAAAATATCTAACCTATCCAACAAAAGAAAGAGAGAAAACCAGAAAATGAAACAAAAATAAAAATTTATACCCTTCAGATGCGTCACAACAGAGAAAATGCGGCTCGGTATGCCAGATGTGGCTTTCTGGTTAATAGATGCGGCTTGGGAAGCAGATGCAGCTTTCGAGAAGCATATGCATTGTTTATGTAATCAAATGCGACTTGACAGAGCAAATGCGGCTCTGTAGATGTCAAATGCAGCTCGAGTTATCACTTGCGTTACAGGAACTGTCAAATACGTCATTACGTACACCTGCAAAAAAAATTGAAAAATCTGTACCCGAACCTGCAAAATAGATGATGAAATATCTATACTATGACCTGCAAAAATGTGTTAAAAAGGACATCGGATTCACCAATGTAACAATGGGAATTTTCTATGGTTATTAACTATAATATGCAGAAATATAAAACCCAAAGTTGGTAATGGAGTGCAAAGGAATAGATGAACAATCTCATAGATTGTCTTCATCCTCCATGACTAACCTCCATTACACCTTCTTAATTTGTTGAATATGATTTTGTTTGCCCTCAGATTTGTGAAGAGCAAGCCAATAGAAATGACAAGCCCTAAGCAAATATTGAAGGATTTGAAATGACCTAGATGCAAACTACGCCTTACTGCAAATAGTAAACATCTACAATCTCTAAGCTAATATCAAATGAAAACCTAGATATGCTATGATAACAATGCTAAAATGAGAAACTATGAAAATGCAAGATGATTAGAGATGTCAATGATGCAAGATAATCAAAACATGAAAGTGTAAGATGTGTGTGATAAGAGATTTCTTAAATATGACAATGCAAGATGTTCAAAATGAGACCAAAATTGCTCTTTTATAGAAGATGCAATTTTGTGTGAATGGCCAAGATTGAAAGTTAGTAAATGCCCTAGAATCAATGGACGAGATTCAATAAAGCAACCCACAATTAGGGTTAGGGTAACATTAGGTCAAATTCAAAATAAAGGGTCAAGATTGATTCTCTAGAGAATCAAATCAATGACTAACAATGCATGTGACAAAAGATTTTGGGCACGAAAAACGGAGTCATTGGGGAATTAAATAATTTATTTAAAATTATTTAAATCAAGAGAGAATGTTGGCTTTTCGAATTAAAAACTATTTTAATTCAAAAAGTGTGGGATCATGTGACAGTAAATAATTTTAATTAAAGTATTTACTAAAGAAGGGAATTTAAATGGGACTTATTTTAAATAAATAATATTTATTTAAAATGAGCACAATAAAAGAGGAGAAATTAAATAATAAAATTATTTAATTTAGGTGTTGGGACTTATTTTAAATAAATAAGATTTAGAAGAAATTAAATAATAAAATGTTATTCAATTTAGATGAAATATTAAATAATAGAGATATTATTTAATATTTAGAGGAATGTGATAAATGAAATCTTTTAATTTAAATATAAAGATTTAATTTAAAGTTTAGGAGAGGACCAAATTAAATAAATAAAATTTATTTAATTTAAAGAGAAGAGGCTAATGAATAATTAGATAATTAAACATAATTATTTAATTATAGTGGGAGGTGGATTAAATAAATAAGAATTTATTTAATTTTAGGAAGAAGAGGACTTAATTAGTGACATAATTAAATAAATAAATAAAGAAATTTATTTAATTATAAGAGGACTTTAGACAATTAGTGACGCATTAGATAAATAAATAAAAATTATTTATTTAATAATAAAAAAAATAGAAAGGGACATGAATTAATTAAATAATTAAGAATTATCTAATTAATAATTGGAAGTGAGTTAGGGACATAACTAAAATGTCCTAATTAGGGTTAGAGGAAGAGCCTGTGGGTCTAGGTCATTTTTATGTGTCTACAAATGAAACTGTGAAGGAAATGGTGCTTGTCTAGTATGATCTTCTTTGATTTATTTTTCTATCTTCTTCACTAAGTTTTGTTGTTGATCTTTCTTAGTTTCATCAAGTTCTGATGGTACAACTCTATTCCTTAAATGAATATCCCCTATTTCAATGTTATTCAGATTGACTAGTTCGGAACTTGAAGGTTGGTTTTGTCCAGTTAACTGATTCTGATTCCAGGGTCTCTTTGGCCCTTGATTATGCCATTGGTTATTTCCTTGATTAGGTTGCCATTATTTAGGCTACCATTGGGTTTGATTCTTTTGCCATTGAGATTGATTTGGCTACCACTGAGGCTGGCTCCATTGTGGATATTCAGTTTGTCCCCATGCTGGTATCCAAGGGTTTGTCATGGGTTGAAGTGGATTTTGTATTTGTTGAGGGTTCCACTAAGATTGGGGGTTCCATTGGCCATGAGAATTCCATTGGTTATTCCACTGATTTGAACCCCAGTTAGAATTATGTCTAGGTTGTCTAAAAGCAGAGTTAAACTGTCTTTGTCCCACAAAATTCAGTTCCTCTTCTACTGGTGCTGGTTTCTTCAACTGGTTCCTAATTTATGGAAGGAGACTACATTTACCAGTAGAGTGTTTCTTCTCACATATGTCACATAAATATATTTGATTAAGAGGACATTCTCTCAATGGATGCTTATCCCTACATTTAGGACAATAGATGGCCAAAGGTTCAACTGTTCTTTTATTAGGCTGAGAACTGAGATGAAGGAGAATGTATGTTTTTAAGTTTTCAATTTCTTCCATAACTTTAGAGACATCAAACAAAGAACCTTTGTTCTTTCTCCTATAACCTGGTCTTGTTTTGGAGTAATTCCTACAAATCTCAATAATCTCCTCAAATGACTATTTATTGATATCTCCCTTTCCTATCAAATTCAGGGCATCTCTAGAATCGTCATCAATGCCTTTTAGAAAGATAGATTTACTAATTTCTTGATTTAATCCATTTCCATGCCTTTTCAGAACAAATTGATACCTATCTACATAATCCTCTAGACTCTCATCTTCCAATTGATTCATTTTGAACAGTTCTTCCTTCCTATCCTTGACTCTACAATAATCTTGATATTTATTTAGGAATACTATTTCCATTTCATCCTAGGTGTTTATTGAATTTGTAGTCAATCCCATAAACCATTGTAAAGATTATTCTTTAAGAGTGGATGAAAATAGTTTCAACTTTTGATTGTTAGACGTATAATCATAAGTCTGACACAACACTTTAAACTTGAATAAAAATTGATCAGGATCTTCCAAAGTTTTCCCACAAAATGTAGGCAAAATAGAGGGTGAGATGTTTTTCATTGGTGGCTCATTTTCTCGGACATTTATGGCAATGGGAAAGGAAAAAGTTATGTTAGGAACCTCCTCTTCATGATCTCTATCTCCCATATTTTTTGGCTGGGTGGATTATGTCCTAGCAGAGGGTGAACTGGTAGCACTAGACTGGGATCCTTCTTGATGGTTCTCTAAATCTCCTCTTACAAGTCTTCTAGATTGGTCTTTGTACCTATTCATTAACTAATCTTACCGAAACTTAAGGCTTAGATTTTCTTTTGAAGCCAGATCTTCCCTGGCAACGATGCCAAAAAATATGGTAGGGAGTCACTATTGTCACAATCCCTACTCATTTAATTTCTTAATGTCAACCCAGGGGTGTCTAAAGCTATTTGTGGTAAGAGTTGGATCAATTTGTTTTTTTGGGTTTGGTGGTTTTGGCTCAATTAGGAGCATTTCAGAGCTATTTTTACTTTTTCGGAAGTGTTTATGTACTAACCTTCTATTCCTGATTTATTCTAAATAACCTTCAAAATGGAATTTAAAGAGAGAGATTTCGTTCTAGGACAATTTAGATTATGAGAGAATGGAAGATTAACTTAGTCTAATCTGTTGAATTTTGAAATCTATTTAAAACTTAATGAATTGCTTGAAAAAATAAACTATTCCATTATTCACTTACTAAATCGACAAGTAACTATTCCTCTTTGCATAGAATCCATTAAAATGATAATCTAGACTATCTTAGATATGCAAATGATTTCTAAACTAAGAAATAAACTACAAGAAGCAATTTAACAAAAAAATCATCCATAAAGCATGCTAAAAGAATATTAACATAGATTTGATATTAACTTCCTTCTTATTTCCAAAGAATGTGCCCAGATAGGGATGAAATACATAAATGATTCTAACTTAAAAACAAAAGGGAAATTACGTGAGAAAGATCAAAAACTTGATACGAACTAATATCCAATTGCATTGGGTCTGGATATATATATCCATCTTTATTTTAAAAATAATAGATAAGTGGGAAACTTAATTCAATCCTAGTCTAAAATATATCCTGGCGCGCAAGAGTAAAGTTGGCGTGGATCCTTGTATCTGCATTTAGTTGCATTGAATTCCAGATTTGTGAATTGGATATGCTTTGCTAGAGCTTGAGTTGCAGTTGGCAAAGTCTTTATTCAACATGATGAGTCAAAAGGAGATTAGCGGATAATAACTCATTTAAGGATGAGTCACAAACAATCCAACCATTCATCACTTTTAAAACAGAATCAATTATCATTTGGCTGAGAAATAAATATTATTTCCAGTTGCATAATGGTACACATATTATAAAACATTCATAAGTTTAATCACCATATTTAATCATGCATATAATAGAAATAATCATTTACATTAACCATTCATAATCTAAGTCTTTATACCTCATTAAGTTCATAAATGCATACATAAAGGAAAATATTATGAGTTTTAAAGCAAAAAATAAAGTATTAAAAAGGTAAAAACTTAATGATTATGAGGTTTGTATTGGGCCTCATCACTAGGTTTGATTTAACTTGCTTTTATGACATGTGCAAAAGTTACTGACATAGTGGTTATGACATTGATTACAATTTCATTTAGATCTGATTTACACCAGAGAGTCCTAACTGCCTAAGACCTATAGATTGAGGAGTCAGATGTCCAGCAGTGAGGGGCATCAATTATGGAGACTTGGGTTATATCATGTGGTTTCCATGCCCATCATTAGGGAAAACAGAGGTATGCTAACTGCATTTGTTGAGTGGTGGCATTTAGACACATCATCTTTTCATCTGCCTATAAGAGAGGCCACTGCTACTTTAGAGGATGTATATAGGATTTTGAGTTTACCTATCTGGGGGGAGAGAGTGAGATATGATCCTGGAGCAGGATATCAGGCATTGACATACTTATATGTATATGATGATATAGCTCAACATGGGATTGATAGATATGGGATTAGATGGGAGACTTTGGCTGCTTGTAATGAGAGATTTGATTGCATTGTATGTATCGCGATAGCGGGGAGAGTGATCCCAGATCGATGTGGGAATGGTTTTCTAGTTGGATGGGTGGAGATGCTTGTGGGTATGTTGGCTAGAGAGATCGTATATGCATGGGGGCCTTGCTTATTAGCTATGGTATACTTTCATTTACACGATATTATATATAGACAAGGACAATCTATGAATTGTGGGGTGACACTTTGATGGTTTGGGCTTGGGAGCACATTGCAGTGTTCTAGTCACTAGCTGAATGATATATGAAGACTACCACACCATATATATATATATATGTATGTTGAGGTCGTGCAACAGACACATGTGGGTGACATTGGTTATTGGAGACATGGTCTGGATACACTTGTCAATTTTATTTGGAGGCCATACATGGATAGTGATTGGTGGCCAGATGAGCATCTTGCATGGTGTCTGCAAGAGAGATACTTGATTGGGAGGATTGTATAGTCTATTCACATTATTGAGATGTATTTGCTAGATCAGGTGCTTAGATAGTTAAGAGGGCAACATGGAGAGCCTCGTGGGTTGGTAGTATTTGCACAGTCATCTAGAGAGGTTACACCCTAAGGGCTGATGATTGTAGTGGCTACAAAAGAGCATGCCATTGAAAAATTGCAGGCGCAATAGTGGGTTTGGAGGGGAGGGGTAGTAGATGTCAAGACCACTCTTGAGTATGACACTTGGTGGAGGATACACAGGCCTACTTCGTTAACAGATCCTGACCAGCCTACACCAATAGTGAGATGAGGATGGGGTCCTTGAGGTAGGAGAGGTGGGGACAAAGGTAGAGGGGATGGTGGCTGAGGGGATGGTGGAGGTCGGGGTGATGGTGGTGGAGATGATAGAGATGATGGTGATGGTGGTCAGGGTGGGAGAGGAGGTGATGGGAAAAAAGTTTTTCGGAGACTACGAAGGAGGAGGAGATCACTTTCTCCTATTTGAGAGGAGGGAGAGGAGGAGGAGGAGGCAAGACATGAGGAGAGACGTGAGGAGCGATAGGAGGAGAGACATGAGGAGTTGAGATAGGAGGGGGGTCATGAGGAGGAGATGCCTGATGTGGAGGTGGAGGAGGGTGATAGGGAGGAGTTGGAGGTATTAGTTGCTATGGCTACCATGGAGTTAGATGTTGGAGGACATGAGGAGCAACCAGAGGAGGAGGATATGGGTGAGGAGGAGTACATCCTCCATGAGAGGATTACAGTTGGGGAGGAGGGATATGAGGATGTGCCTGTTAGGGGCGATTTCAGGGATAGAGACGAGGAGCTGGCCATATTACAGGTCAGAGTACATGCATTAGAGATTGAGGTACAATCCCTACGAGTGAAGAGAGATGGAATATAGGTGGAAAGGGATATACTACAGTTGGAGAGGGACAATGCAGTGATCTATGCTCAACAGGTGGATCAGAGGGTTATTGATTTTGTGGTCGGGTGCACAGGTAGAGTTGTTGACATAGCTTAGGCACTCCTCAAAGTAGGGAGGAGAGAGCAATATTATAGGGACCTATATGAGTCAACACTCCCGCCTGAGCATAGAGCATTGAGTGCATCAGAGGCATTGAGTAATGGTCAGTCTCACAACAGGCGATCACACAATAGATCTAGTAGAGGTGAGAGAAGAAGCCAGAGCATTGGGGAGCATGGGAGCAGTGGATAGCTCCATTTTGACTTATGTAGTTTGACATGTATATTGTTCATCGAGCATGCAAGCTCTTATTTATGGGAGATAAATTATGACATTGGACTATGACACACATTTTTTTGAGATATATATATATATATATCATTTTTGGTGGTGGTTTATATGATATGCAGTGCTTTATATATAGTTGTCTATTTATACATGTGTTATGGATGTTGATATTTACTTTATGATATGTATGCCACCTATGATGATGTGTTAATTCTTTATGATGATGTATGCATTTACTTTTATGCTATTATGGATGTCATTTATGGATACTATGTTTATCATGATGAAATGCAATGTGATTTTAACATGTACAATGCCATGTGAATGTATTTGTTATGATAATATGCTATACAGTTTATGATGGCAAATTCATGTTATTTCATGGATTCCTAGATGTGATAAATGTGTATATTTTTGTATTTTTCAAATGCAACATATATGGATGATTTAATATGTACATATGTATGGCAATGTCTAAATGATGTTTGTAACATGAATGCACATGCAGGGTACTTTATTTTTTTGTGTCATAGGACTCCATCATAATGCAAGAAAGAAGATATGTTAGTGCGGAAAATCTGAATGTTAGTATTAAAAATCTTCAATATTTTGTTGAATCATAAAAGGCCTTGCATTAATCATCATTGGGTGTTAAATGATACAAATAGAAAACAAACACCATGATATGATATAGACCAAGGTGTATAAAGTTACCACTTGCTAAAAATAGATAGTCACAAACAAGGAGTATCCTAACTAATACAAAGGGTTTTTGTCAAGACAAACCACAAACAAAAATCAAATAAAAGACGAGTCATGAGACACCATTGCTCCTCTAAATCCTTCGTGGGACATCCTTGAGGAAGCTAGTAACTTGAATCCAAGACAAATCCAAAAGACAGTAGACAAACAACAATCAAAGAAAAAGAGTTTTGAAACATCCTTGCTTCTCTAAATCCTTCATGGGACATCCTCAAGAAAGCTAGTAACTAGACTCAAAGACAAAGCCAAATAAAAAGATAAGAAAAAACAAGCCATAAAATCAATAGCCAGTAAAAATATTTTCCAAAATTTTATTTGTTTGTTGTTTGATTGTATAAAAGATTGATAAGATGTTTATTTGATAAAGCATGAATTAGGAATGACACATATTGTATAAGATGTTCAGTCTGGTTTCAATCATGTGACAACCTGTTTAAGGCAATGATAAATCCTAATTTGAGAAGGACACATATTGTATAAGACATCAAGTCTAGTTTCGATCATGTGACTACCCGTATAAGGCAATGATAATGCTTGACTAAATGACAATGTATGTTTTCAAGGACACATCCTGTATAAGACATTGGTTGACTGTTTTGGTTATTTGAGTGCTTCGACAATTTGTTTAGTTTGGCTTGATGACCTTGTTGACTTATTTGTCTTGTTGATGTGTGACTTGTCTTGATGTTTTGACAATTGTTTGTGTTTGATGACAATGTCTGGTTTATTCTTGACTGACACGATGTACTCTAAAGGATTGACCTAGTGCATCCTTGGGGGATCATCAATTGATGGCCTTGCCTATGTTATACATGTAGAGACCTCGTAGTTCGACATGACCAATGACTTTGTCTTATTGACCATAAGACTGCGTCATGATTTTAATTTTCCAAACTTAAAAAGACTGAACTAAATGACTTGATGTGTGTGATATTTGACGTGTGTGATAGTGAATGTGATGAACCCTAAAGGATTGACCTAATGTGGCCTCAAGGGCTCATTGATTGATGGACTTGCCTAGGTTATACACACAGAGACCTCGTAGTTTGACATGACCAATGCCTTTGTCTTATAGACAAAGAACTGAGTCATGATTTTATTCCGACAAACCTAAAAGGATCGACTTAATACCTTGGGGGTGCATCAAGTGATGGCCTTGCCTACATCTAGTCACAAAGGCAACGTAGTTCGACATGACCACGACTGACTAACATGACTGACTCTGACTCTTTTTTATTTTTAAAGGTATCTGAATTTTTTTTGGTTTTGACATGTTTTGATTTTTTGTCTTTTTGAGGTTTTATGATTTTTTTTGGATTTTTTCAAGACATTTTATGATGTTTTTGGATTTTTTTATGACATTTTACAACCTTAGAATAGGAAGTGCAAGATTCAAATGATGTAGGTCGAATATTTGCCCCTAGTCAGGTATAAGACCAATAGGATGTAATGGAGATGTGGAGTGTACTTGATGTCAATCGTCCCAAGTTATGGAAAGGACCACCATTTATTATGGGTAATAATGATAAGGAAATCAGATTGGAATGATCGTAGATGAAGGAGAAAAGTTGACTACACATGGCACCTGTTTTCTAGGTTTTCACCATGGTACTTATCCAAAGTGCCACTGAAGTGGTTTTCACTATTGGACGTATTATTTCTCTTTACTATTTTGTTGATTTTTTAAATTTTTTTGGTGTTAGAAAGACACCTGTTTACCAGGTTTTCATCAAGGTAACAATTTTTTTTTTCTATTTTTCATGATTAAGACATGACTCTCAAAAGCTATGTATAGAACCTCTTTAGATGAAGGTTGTTGATTGGCGCTAATATTGGTTCTCCTTCAAGGGTAGAGATTTGGTATGCTCCTGATCCAAAGGCTTCTATAACAATGTAAGACCCTAACCATTTTGGTTCAAACTTTCTTGGTTTTTCTCTTTCTTCTTGATTCTTTGGATTTTCCATTAAGACCAAGTCACCAATGTCTAAATGTTGACTCAAGACTTTCCTGTTATAGCTATGACAAAGAAAATTTTGATATGCTTGGAGATGATCTAGTGCCTTTTATCTTCATTCATCTAGGAACTCTAGCTCATGCAGTCTTGACACACGGTACTCTTCATCATCAATATGCCCTTTCAAAGATACCCTTAGGGAAGGGTTAAGTTGTAAATGCCAGTCATGACCAGCATCATCGACAATCTTTTTAAGGATTTTTATGATTGTTTTGTTAGATGCCTCAGCTTGGTCGTTACCCTACAGGTAATATGGTGTAGAAAAGTGGTGTTGGATATGGAATTCTTGGCATAGGTGGTGGAATTCTTGGTTTTTAAATGGGAGGCCATTATTCGTGATTATGGACTAAGGAACACCATACCGACAAATGATGTAGTTAAGGATAAACTTAGAAATTTGTATGTCAGTAATGTAGGTCATAAGAATGGCTTCAATCCACTTGGTAAAGTATTTAGTCACAGTAATGATGAACTTATGGTCGTTGGAGGATGTAGGATGTATTTTAACTATGAGGTCAAGTACCCATTGAGCAAAGGGCCATGGTGAAGTTATTGGATGGAGCTCCTATGCTAGTGCATGTATCAAGTCTCTGTGAATCTGACATTGTTGACATTTCTTGACAAAGACATATGAGTCCTTTTCCATCATAGGCCAATAATAGCCAAGTCTCATAATATTTTTAGCTAAGGTGGGACTGCTAGAATGGGATCCACATATATCCTCATGTACCACATGTAAGGTTGCTTATGCTTCATCATCATCGAGACATCTCAACAAGGTATTATCTAGGGCACATCTATAAAGGGTATCTCCAATGATGGTATACTTGGAATAGTTACGGATAATGTCCTACATTGGTTGTTCAAGAGGTCTAGGGGTAGGATTTTGGGCATGAAGATAGTCATATATGTCTTTGCACCATAGGGAAGTTGGACCAACAAGTTCACACACCATCACAAAATCTGGGATATTAAAGGTAGGGACCAAAAGTTATTCTACCAAAAACTCAAATTTAGGCATGTTGCTAGGTATATCCAAGAGTGAAGCAATGATTTCCATAACATCTGCTGTCTTGTTTTGAATGTAGGGTATTTGATGAAAGCTGATGGTGTCAAAATATTGCTTAAAACTATCTACCATCTGCTTGTATGGGGCAAGCTTCTCATCTTCAGTTTTATATTCATCATTAACTTTTCAGACTACCAGCTGAGAGTCTCCATAAACTTTTAAATGTTTAATCTTCCATTTGATTGCCATTCGTAAGCCTGTTATAAGAGCCTCATATTTTGCTATGTTATTGGTGCATGGAAAAGCAATTCTGAATGACTTAGGAATAGTGTTTCCTTGTGGTGTGACAAATAGTATGCCTGCTCCTGAACCATGATTTGTGTGGGACCCATCAAAGTATAACTTCTATGTCGTTCTTGTGTCAATAGTGAAGATGAACTCATCAGGAAAATCTACAACTAAAGGATGATCTACCTTAATTGGTGCGTCTGCTAGCTGGTCAACAATAACTTTTCCTTTTATAGCTTTTCTTTCTACATATTGGATGTCATATTCATTGAGTATCATTACCCATTTAGCTAGTCAACCTGCTAATGTTGCTTTACTTAGGAGATACTTCAAAGGATCCATCTTTGCGACCAAAATGGTTTGGTGGTTTAACATGTAGTGCCTAAGTTTTTGAGTAGTAAAAAATACTGCAAGACAAGCACTTTCTATGTGACTATAATTTAGTTCATATCCCACCAAAGTACGACTGATATAATACACCACCCTTTCATGGCCCTCATTATCATTCTATGCAAGTAAGACTCCTAGCACTGATGTGGTTGCTGAAATGTAGAGTATCAGAGGTCATGCATCTGTAGGTGGAATTAACACTGGTGATGTAAGTAGGTAATCCTTGATCTTTTGAAAAGCTTCTTGGCATTTTTTTGTCCATACAAAAGGTACCCCTTTTCTGTGTAGATGTTGGAAGGGATGTATCTTATCTGCTAACTGCACTATGAATCATTTGCTAGACTGCAATCTCCCTTGTAGTGTCCTTAGCTGACTTATGTTGGCTGGTGGAGGCATGTCCATTATAGCTTTTACTTTTGTTGGGTCCACTTCAATGCCTCATCTAGAAATAATGTATCCTAGAAGTTTTCCCAATTGCATGCCAAATACACCTTTTTTGGATTTAGCCTCACTTTGTATTCTTATAATCTTTGAAATATCTTATCTAGGACCTATAAGTGATCAACCCTTGTCAATGATTTAGCTATCAGATCATCCACATAGTCTTCCTTGAGAGTGTGTACAAAATCATGGGACATAGTTGTCATGGCACACTGGTATGTAGCTCCAACATTATTGAGCCAAAAAGGCATGACATTCCAATAATATGTTGCCCATGGACATGTAAAAGCTATCTTGTGTTGGTCCTCGGGCGCAATTCTGATTTGATTGTATCCCAAGAAACCATCCATAAGGGACGATATTTCATATCTCGTTGTTAGGTCCACAATCATGTCAATGTTTGGAAAAGGAAAGTCATCCCTAGGACATGCTTTGTTTATATCTTTGAATTTTTTATAGATACAGATGCCCCCTATTGGTTTTGTTACTGGCACAAGATTGAAAATCCATTCCACATAGTCCATTGTTATGATAAAGCTGACATCCAATAGTTTCTTTAGTTCAACTTGGACTAATAAAGCAATTTTTGGGTGCATTTTCCTTAATTTTTGCTTCATGGGCTTAACACTTGGTTGTAATGGAAAATGATGTAATATAAGGTTAGGTTCCTATCCAAGCATGTTGGAATATGACCATGTAAAGTTGATTTTTCTTGTTGTGAAGAATTCATGAAACTCCGGTTGCTCTATCTTTGTCAAAGATGCCATAAAATAGATTACCCGAGGATTATCTTCAGTGCCTACGTTGATCTCCACAAACTCCTCAACTAACATTGGTGAATTTTCCTTAGCAACTAGGAGAATGTTCTGTTAGGGTTAGAAGGGAGATATCTAACAAGTTAAATATAGATTTGATCAATAAAACAAAGAAATAAAACACACAGAAAATTATAGTAGAAATAAGACAACACAGAGAATTTAACGTGGTTCACCTAATTCAAGCTACATCCACAAAACCACAACCATCCAATATTTTATTATCTAGTGCAAAACATATTACAATCTCATGATTAATTCCATGCTAGAACTCCCCATCCCAACTGCTTATAACAAGCTTTTAGAAGCTTCCAAAAATTAGGGTTCTACAAAGTCGGCTTTTTTTTTCTTTTTTTTGGTGACGAGGATACATGAAGAGTGTATAGTATAGCATGACCAGTCACCACATACAAACATTCTCCCACTTGGAGACTGATCAGACTCCACACCAACACAATCTCTCACTTGAAGAGTGATCTTGGACAACACTGCTACACTTACAACTCCCACTAGAAATAAGCACCTAGGACCCTATTGCGTTATTATACTTTTAACCATGAAGACCAAATAAAGCTGAAGAGGAGCTCAACTTCTCCCTTGTCACTACCTTTCTAAGCAAATTTTCTGGATTGGCATCTGTATGTATCTTTTCCAGCTTTACCTGTCCATCCTCCAACATTGACCGAATGAAATGATATCTGCATTGTATGTGTTTGGTTTTAGAGTGCAAGGCAAAATTCTTTGCAAGATGTATAACACTCTGGATATCTATAAACAAGTGATTTTCAGCCCGTTGTTTGCCCAATTCTTCCATGAAAAATTGTAGCCATATCATCTCCTTTGTTGCCTCTATTGCAGCAACATACTTTGCATCTATGGTGGATAAAGCAACCACCTTTTGAAATTGAGAAATCCAACTCACTGCTGTCCCACCAACTGTAAATACATAACCTATGGTACTCCACTTGGTATCTATATCCTTTTCCAAATCTAAGTCAACATAGCCTTTTAAATCTGTATTAGAGCCCCCAAAACATAAATATTTATAAGATGTACCTCTCAAGTACTTGAGAATCCATTTTATCTCATTCCAATGCTCAACTCTAGGATGACTCATATACCTACTAACAACTCCTACACCATGTGCAATATCTGATCTCGTGCATACTATGGCGTACATTAAACTGCCTACAACTAAAGCATATGGTACTTTGGACATTTTTCCTTCCTCCTCTTGTGTCTCTAGACACATATCCTTAGTCAATTTGACATGACTGGGCACAGGTGTGCTAATAGCTTTTGCATTCTCCATATGAAATCTTTGCAACACCTTTTCAACATAATCAGTTTGAGATAGAAACAATTTTTTGTTTTTCCTATCTCTTGTAATCTTCATACCAAGGATTTGTTTTGCTGCCCCCAAATGCTTCATAGCAAATGAATTTGCTAACTGTTGTTTTAACTCCTTTATATGATCCATGTTAGACCCCGCTACAAGCATATCATCAACATATAAACATAAAATAATGTAGCTATCTTCAGCTAACCTCTTAAAGTAAACACAATGGTTTTAATTACACCTATTGTAGCCTTGCTCAACCATAAAACTATCAAATTTAATATACCATTATTGAGGTGCTTGCTTCAAGCCATATAAACTTTTCTTCAATCTGCACACTATTTTCTCCTTACCTTTGACCTCAAATCCTTGTGATTGTTCCATATATACTTCCTCTTCCAAATTCACCATGGAGAAAAGTGGTTTTCACATCAAGTTGTTTTAAATGAAAATCTTCAGCAACCACAATACTTAAAACAATATGAATAGAAGTCATTTTAACAACTGGAGAAAATATTTCATCAAAATCAATACCCTTTTTCTGTGCAAATCCCTTTACAAATAATCTGGCTTTAAATCTTTTCTTACCTCTATTCTCCTCTTTCAACCTATAAACCCATTTGTTTGGTAAAGCCTTTTTACCCACAGACAACTTGCATAATTCTCAAGTTTGATTTTGTAGCAAGGAGTCCATTTCTTCTTCCATTCCATGCTCCCAATAAACCTTGGTATCCACCTACATAGATTTATCCACTTGTTAGAGTTAGAAGGCAGATATATAACAAGTTAAATGCAAATTTGATCAATAAAACAAAGAAATAAAATATAGAAAATTATAGCAGAAATAAGACAACACGGAGAATTTAACGTGGTTCACCTGATTCGGGCTACATCCACAAAACCAAAAGCATCCAATGATTTTATTATCTAGTGAATAACATATTACAATTTCATGAATAATTCCATGCTACAACTCCCCATCCCAACCGCTTATAACAAGCTTTTAGAAGCTTCCATAAATTAGGGTTCTACAAAGTCAGCTTTTTTTTTTAAAATTTGGTGACCAGGATACATGAAGAGTCTACAATATAGCACAATAAATCACCACATACCAACATGTTCAACCCTTCATCCTTGGGTTCCTCAGAGAGGTTTTCGCCCTTGGATGTGTTCTTTATTTTTACTTTTTTATTGTCTAAAGGCGCCTTTCAGTTTTTACCTAGGAACTTGTCATTTTGATTTTTTTCATTATTTTTTTTATCGTTTCTATTTTTTCAATTGGAGGGGTGAACAGACTCCCCAAAATAGGCCATTTTATCCAAGTATATGGTAAATCCAGCCTTATGGTTGCCACTAGGTATGCCTTCTCGTAGTCCCATGAACTCAGTTATTGCTTCGTCATTCTCAAATGTATCTAAGATGGGGGTGTCTTGTTGATCCCAATCAATAAGCTGGGGATATACAAGGGGCATTCCATCATCAGAATTATCAAAGGTGGAGGCTAACAAGGTGAGGATAGACCTATTGATGTGGTCACAAAAGTTTCTTATCAACTCCTTATTATTTTTCTTAGGGACAAGTAGATTTTGGGGTGGATCCATTGTAAAGGTTTGGTTATCAGAGGCAGGCTCATTAGGTTCCCAAGAGATAGGATCAAGGGATTCCCAATAGTGTTTGAGCTATTCTTCTTTTATCAAAGACGTTTGAGGATGGGAATCAGGTAGATTTGGTCAGGGATTAATCATTTGGTCAAGTTCCCCAAATAGTTTATTTAGGTCCATGAAGGTGGTGGAGGAGAGGGAATCCCACTCATATTCATTTAAGTTAGGGGAATCACAGTGGAATGGGTCAAATGGCTCATTAGATGTGTCGATATCTTCATAAGCACTTCCTCTTGTGATGGTGTCGAGGTACGAAGAATGCCAATCTTAATTGATTGAAACCCTAGCCCTAGGCCTTTTATTTTTTGAGAGACAATGATAGGTTCAGTCCTCCCATTCTAATGTAGTCGTAACCCACTATGTCCATCATATCCTTTGCTTTGCATTATCATGAAACCTTTTCCATATTGATTTGTAGATGTATACATCTAAAAATGGTCACATTAAATCAAGCCTAATAATTAATTAAATACAAATTATTTAATTAATCTTCTAAATTCATCTACATATAACTAAATTTAATTATTTATTTATATCATTCACTTTCTAATTCTTCTATTTTAATTAAATAAATAACTTTTTTTAATTAAATCATTTTCTATCTTCCTCTTAATTAATTAATTAAATTAATTATCATGTTACTTTAAGTTTGAATTTTTAAATTCAAATAAAAATATTCTTCTAAATTCACTAATTTCTAATTCTTCACTTCACATTTAATTAAATATTCTAAATATTTAATTAAACAACTTTTAGCCTCTTTTCACACATAATTAAATATTTTAAATATTTAATTATGAAAGCTTCTAAAATTCATGTCACATATAATTAAATTATTTAATTATGGATTTATCTTCAACTACCAACTAACTCCTCATAACTAAAAATGTCAAATGGCCACTTTCCTTCATTTTTGAATGGAAGAGGTTGTGTAGGAGGAATTTTTTTCCCTCTTTCTTTCTAGCTTCCATATTTCTCCCCAACTTCTCGATCTTCCACCATTCATCTTACCAAGCTTGATTTCAACCATCGATCTTTGCCAACTAGGATTTTGCCTCGAAAAGTCTATGAATATAGCCTCTTTGTGCTTTGAAAAAGATCTAGAATCCAATTGAATATAGCGCGAGCATTATAGTTGCATTATCCATCATTTAGCAATTTTATTATACTAGATTTCTTGAGTATAGCATAGCATTTTAGTTTATCATTTTACAATCATGGTAGATTATCTTTCATAATATATTTTAGTTTCATATCCTAGCTTCATCATCTCATATCATTTAGCATAGAAATGCATGTTGCATATAATTTCATTCTCTAGGTTGTCATTCTATCAAGCTACTACTTACACAATCTGAGAGCAAGCAACTTACAATGAATCTTTGGAGATAGAGGAAAATGGGACATCTTTAAAGAATCTACCGTGTTTAGAGTTTGTTTATTCTTAACCTAGATTTCTTTGATATAATGTCTCATTGGTGTGTTTGTTTAACTCTTTAGTTTATTCCACATATTCACACACACATTTTTGGTGCCCACAGTCACAACAAATTCTTTAAAGACGTCCCATTGTCCTCTATCTCCAAGGATTCGTTGTAAGTTGCTTGCTCTCAGATTGTGTAAGTAGTAGCTTGACAAAATGACAACCTAGAGAATGAAATTATATGCAACATGCATTTTTATACTAAATTATATGAGATGATGAAACTAAAATGGATTATGAAAGATAATCTACCATGATTGTAAAATGATAAACTAAAGTGCTATGTTATGCTCAAGAAAATAAGATTGTTAAGTGCTCAATAATGCAACAATAATGCTCATGCTATATTCGATTAGATTGATCCTTTTTAAAGCACAAATAGACTGTATTTATAAAATTTTGGAGGCAAAAACCTAGTTGGCAAAGATCGATGGTTGAAATCAAGCTTGGTAAGATGAATGGTGGAAGATCGAGAAGTTGGAGAGAAAGATGGAAGCTAGAGAGAAAGAGGGAAAATGTTTCCTCCTACACAACCTCTTCGATTAAAAAATGAAGGAAAGTAGCCATTTGGTATTTTTACTTATGAGGAGTTAGTTGGTAGTTGAAGATAGTGAAAACCTTCCATAATTAATTATATAATTATAATTATATAATTAAATTATTTAATTATTTGTGACATGAATTTTAGAAGCTTCCATAATTAAATATTTAAAAATATTTAATTATGTGTGAAAACTGAGAAAGGTGTTTAATTAAATATTTATAATATTTAATTAAATGTGAAGTGAAGAATTATAAATGATGAATTTAGAATAATATTCTTTTATTTGAATATTAAAACTTGCTAGAAAACTTGCAATAAAATATTAAAATCGGGGCAAGGGGAAAACCTGTAACTGTGAGATAGTGACCTAGGCCTATGCTAATTGGCTTTGAAAAGCCTGTACTTGTGCTTGTAATGAATCAATTTGGCCCTGCTACTCTCATGATGGAGACCTGATAGTAATACGTGATGAACCTACATATGGCTTCTCCACTATCCTCATGGTCCTCGATCTGGTCCTAATTGTAACATCAAAAATGGGTCTCCTCCCACCATCCTCATCATCCCCATCATCATCATCCTCCTCACTATCATCCTCCCCCTCATCTCTATTAATATCCATATCCTAACCACCACCACCACCCTCTCCTCCTTCGGCGGGATACTCTGCTTGTGCCTGTGCCTGACCCCTTTGTTGTCTCCGTGCATGCTATAGTGTCGGTCCATCAATTAATGGGGCAGGCTCATTAGGACTCGTCAACCTTGGGAATGAGTGTGTATAGAAGTACGTTGTGTACTCCTCTATCATTTGAGCATCATTAATGTTTGGCCTATAGTCCCAAATCTCTAGTTGTAGACCTAAGTACTCTGCCCTAGCTTGCTCATAGGGAATGAATGGGCCCCACTCCATGACATCCTCTCTTCGCCTAGCATAATGGGAAATGCCCTATGAAATGACTTGTACTTGACCGAACTGTCTCAAAACCTGCATGACCAAAAATCTCTTAATGATGAAAGGGATCCTCCCAATCAAATATTTGGATATGTCTCAATAGGGCATCTCAATATCATCCTTGTCCCAAGCCTCACAATTGACATATGGCCTCCAAATCATAGTATCCATATCATCTAAAACTCTCTGCCAATACTCCAACTTTCCCATCTTGGGCTGGACAAGTGGACCTAAGTATGCATAAATGTATGGTTGATCGATGGGATGATCTCTCCTTGCAAAGGGGTGGGTGATAGTAATATGCTCCCACACCCAAATCTGTAAGAGCGTGACCCCAAAAGATATGCTCTTCCCACCTGTATATACCACCCGATGTAAATTGTGGTATAGGTGGGCCAACATGCATTAACCCCATGCATATATGGTCTGATGTAGGATCATGTCCTCTAGAACTCAACAACAACCAATAGACAGTCCCTTCGACCTGTGATTAGGACATAAGAAGCCACCAATGAATCCAACCAATACTGAAGGGAGTGGGGCATAACCCTCAACCATCTCTCTCCATGGGATCTCATACCCACAAATACCCAAATCATGAAACACTCTCCGTAAAGCATGGGTCCCACCAATCTCCTTGTGGTCATAGACCACAATCTCACCAACCACTGAGATCCCTAGTATCCTATATAAATCCTTGGGTGTGACTATAATCTCTCCAATGGGAAAATGAAAGGTGTTATGTTCACTATGCCATCGCTCAGCTAAAGCTATCAACAATGCCCTATTGAACCTATACTATGGGATCCTAAGTAGTGAACCCAAACCACATCTAGAAATAACTCCAATCTATTGCTGAGACAATCTGGGAATCATCTCCCAAGTCTGAGAAAATCTCTCTCTAATCTGGAGGATCTTAAAATCCTCCTATACATCATATCAATACCAAGTCAATCAAATCACATCATTAGAAAAGTACATCAATCAATTGGAAAATCAAGCTATCATGCGAAATCATACAAATTAATCATCATTACTATGTGTTTTATTTTTGAAAGCAAATTTATTAGAACAACATATCAACTCATCATTACTATTTTTTTTCATCAAGCATGAAGACAAATATATCATCAAAATCAAATCAATAACAACATCACACCATCATCACTATTTATTTTTCATTTCAAAAAATAAATTTATTAGAATCAACATCATCAAATCAATCATTTTACTATTTGTTTTTCATTTCAACATGAGAATTTTTTTATCAAATAATCATCAAAATCAGGTCAATTATCCTTGATGCTACTCAATTCTATCAAATCAGTTGTCTAATATAGCAACAAACATCAAGAAATCACAAATTGATCTTCAAACATTTTGTGGGTGCCAAAAATGTGTGTGTGAATATGTGGAATAAACTAAAGAGTTAAACAAACACACCAATGTGACATTATATCAAAGAAATATAAGTTAAGAATAAACAAACTCTAAACAAAATAGATTCTTTAAAAATGTCCCATTGTCCTCTATCTCCAAGGATTCGTTGTAAGCTGCTTGCTCTCAGATTGTGTAAGTAGTACCTTGACAAAATAACAACATAGAGAATGAGATTATATGCAACATGCATTTCTATGCTAAATGATATAAGATGATGAAACTAAAATGGATTATGAAAGATAGTATGACATGATTGTAAAATGATAAACTAAAGTGTTATGCTATGCTCAAGAAAATAAGATTATTAAGTGCTCAATAATGCAAATTAATACTAATGCTATATTCGATTGGATTGATCCTTTTCAAAGCACAAAGATACTATATTTATAGACTTTTGGAGGCAAAATCCTAGTTGGTAAAGATCAACGGTTGAAATCAAACCTGGTAAGATGAATGGTGGAAGATCGAGAATTTGGAGAGAAAGATGGAAGCTAGAGAGAAAGAGGGAAAATGTTTCCTCCTACACAACCTTTTCCATTCAAAAATGAAGGAAAGTAGCCATTTGGTATTTTTAGTTATGAGGAGTTAGTTGGAAGTTGAAGATAAATCCATAGTTAAATAATTAAATTATTTAATTATATGTGATATGAATTTTGGAAGCTTCCATAATTAAATATTTAAAATATTTGATTATGTGTGAGAAGTGAAAAAGGTGTTTAGTTAAATATTTAGAATATTTAATTAAATGTGAAGTGAAGAATTATAAATAATGAATTTAGAAGAATATTCTTTTATTTGAATATTAAAACCTACTAGAAAACTTGCAATAAAATATTAAAAATGGGGCAAGGGGAAAATCTGTAACTGTGAGATAGTGACTTGGGCTTGTGCTAATTGGCTTTGAAGAGCCTGTACTTGCACCTGTAATGAATCAATCTAGCCCTATTGTTCTCATGATGGAGCCTTGATAGTAATATGTGATGGACCTGGAGATGGCTGCTCTACTATCCCCACGGTCCTCAGTCTGGTCCTAATCAGAACATAAAAAATGGGTCTCCTCCCACCATCCCCATCATCCCCATCATCATCATCATCATCCTCCTCACTATCATCTTCCCCCTCATCTATGTCAATATCCATATCCTCACCACCACCAACATCCTCTCCTCCTCTGATGGGTTGCTCTGCCTGTGCTTGTGCCTCACCCCTTTATTGTCTCCATGCACGCTGTAGTGCTAGTCCATCAAGTAATGGGGTAGGCTTATCAAGACTCATCAACCTTAGGAATGGGTGTGTATAGAAGTACGTTGCGTACTCCTCTATCATCTGAGCATTAGTAATGTTTGGCCTGTAGTCCCAGATCTTTGGTTGTAGACCTAAGTACTCTACCTTGGCTACCTCATAGGGAATGAATGGGCCCGACTCCATGACATCCTCTCTTCACCTAGCATAATGGGAAATGCCCTATGGAATGACCTGTACTCAACTGAACTGTCTCAAAACCTGCATGACCAAAAATCTCTCAATGATGAAAGGGTTCCTCCCGATCAGATATCTGGATATGCCGTAATAGGGCAGCTCAATATCATCCTCGTTCTAGGCCTCCAAATCAACATATGGCCTCCAAATCATAGTATCTATATCATCAAAAACTCTCTGCTAGTACTCCAACTTGCCCAACTTGGGCTGGACAATTGGACTTGAGTATGCATAAACATATGGTCGATCGATGGGATGATCTCTCCCTACAAAGGGGTGGGTGATAGCAATATGCTCCCACACCCAAATCTATAAGAGTGTGATTCCATAAGATATGATCTTCCCACCTATATATACCACCCAATGTAAATCATGGTATAGGTGGGCCAACATGCATGAACCCCATGCATATTTGGTCTGATGTAGGATCATGTCCTCTAGAACTCGACCCCAACCAATAGACAATCCCTTCGACCTGCGGTCGGGACACAAGAAGCCACCAATGAATCCAACCAATACTGAAGGGAGTGGGGCATAACCCTCAACCATCTCTCTCCATGGGATCTCATACCCAAAAATACCTGAATCCTGAAACAATCTTCGTAAAGCATGGGTCCCACCAATCTCCTTGTAGTTATAGACCACAATCTCACCAACCACTAGGATCCCTAGTATCCTATATACATCCTTGGGTGTGACTGTAATCTCTCCAATGGGAAAATGAAAGGTTTTATGCTCATTGTGCCACTACTCGACTAAAGATATCAATAGTGCCTTGTTGACCCTATACTATGGGATCCTAAGCAGTGAACCCAAACCACAACTGGAAATAACTCCAATCTCCCACTGAGACAATCTGGGAATCATCTCCCAGGTCCGAGAAAATCTCTCTCTAATCTGGAGGATCTTAAAATCCTCCTATACATCATATCAATACCAAGTCAATCAGATCACATCATCAGAAAAATATATCAATCAATCAGAAAATTAAGCAATCATGTGAAATTATACAAATTAATCATCATTACTATTTGTCTTTCATTTCTAAAAGAAAATTTATTAGAACAACATATCAACTCATCATTACTATTTGTTTTTCATCAAGCATGAAGACAAATTTATCATCAAAATCAAATCAATAACAACATCACATCATCATTACTATTTGTTTTTCATTTCGGAAAACAAATTTATCAGAATCAACATCATCAAATCAATCATTTTACTATTTGTTTTTCATTTCAACATGAGAACAAATTTACTAAATCATCATCAAAATCAGATCAATTATCCTTGATGCTACTCAATTCTATCAAATTAGCTGTCTAATATAGCAACAAACATCAGGAAATCACAAATTGATCTTCAAACATTCCAAATCAACAAAATTTCATGGATGCACTAAAATAGACAATGAATGCACCAGATCAGCAAATGCGCTAGTTTATCCATGAATGCGCTAAAACAAAGGGTAAATGCACTAATTTAGCGTATGTGCTACTCTATCTAGCTGATGCACTAATCTATCTATCAAATGCGCTAGTTAAGTTGATGCACTAATCTATCAAATCTATGCACTAGTTGATCATATTATGCACAAGATCTAACCTATGCGCTACTTTATCATGCCTATGCGCTAAATTGACCTATGCAGCTATTGTATCAAGAAAATGCGCTACTCTGTGGTGTAAATGTGCTATTCTATATGCACTAAACTACCTAACCTATGCACTACTTGAGGGCTCACATTTGCTAGAACAATTTTGTATTTGTTAAAACAACAACTCAAATTTCTAAAATTTAAAAAGCATGCAAAATTCAAGGAAAAATTCACAAAGTTGGTTTCATGATCTTATCAGAGGTCCATATGTAGCTAGTCTTTGATGTCTGTGCACTTGCTCGAATCTATGTTGCTTGTAGTGGATCGCCATCTCAATTCTAATCTCTCAGAGCTCTATTTTCACCAAAATACAACTGTTCAAATGACAAGGACTTTTACCTTTTTCTACCTTTTAAGGGGGTAAATAGGGTAAGGTTATTTTTTATTTTTCACCAAGCTGAGTGCTATTTCAGGAGATAAATCAGTGAATCTACATCAAATCATTCCAAATCTTTGAATCATCATCAAAATTATCAAACCACATGATTTATCTCCCAAGGGGGCATATAGCATCATCAATCAATTTTTTAAAGTAAGGGGAAAAACTTTCATTATCTGAATTTTTCTTTGAAGCAATGCATAAAACACATCACTTCAAAGATGGGAAACATGTATACATCTAAAAATGGTCACATTAAATCAAGCTTGATAATTAATTAAATACGAATTATTTAATTAATCTTCTAAATTCATCTACATATAAATAAATTTAATTATTTATTTATATCGTTCACTTTCTAATTCTTCTATTTTAGTTAAATAAATAAGTTTATTTAATTAAATCATTTTCTATCTTCCTCTTAATTAATTAAATAAATTTTATAATTTATTTAAATTAATTATCATGTTACTTTAAGTTTGAATTTTTAAATTCAAATAAGAATATTCTTCTAAATTCACTATTTCTAATTCTTCACTTCACATTTAATTAAACACCTTTTATCCTCTTTTCACACATAATTAAATATTTTAAATGTTTAATTATGGAAGCTTCTAAAATTCATGTCACATATAATTAAATTATTTAATTATTTAATTATGGATTTATCTTCAACTACCAACTAACTCCTCATAACTAAAAATGCCAAATGGCTATTTTACTTCATTTTTGAATGGAAGAGGTTGTGTAGGAGGAAACATTTTCCTTCTTTCTCTCTAGCTTCCATCTTTCTTTCCAACTTCTCGATCTTCCACCGTTCATCTTACCAAGCTTGATTTCAACCATCAATCTTTGCAAACTAGGATTTTGCCTCCAAAAGTCTATAAATACAACCTCTTTGTGCTTTGAAAAAGATCTAGAATCCAATCAAATATAGCGTGAGCATTATAGTTGCATTATCCAACATTTAGCAATCTTATTATACTAGATTTCTTGAGCATAGAATAGAATTTTAGTTTATCATTCTATAATCATGGTAGATTATCTTTCATAATCCATTTTAGTTTCATATCTTAGCTTCATCATCTCATATCATTTAGCATAGAAATGCATGTTGCATATAATCTCATTCTCTAGGTTGTCATTCTATCAAGCTACTGTTTACACAATCTGATAGCAAGCAACTTACAACGAATCCTTGGAGATAGAGGACAATGGGATGTCTTTAAAAATCTTATGTGTTTAGAGTTTATTTATTCTTAACTTAGATTTCTTTGATATAATGTCACATTGGTGTGTTTGTTTAACTCTTTAGTTTATTCCACATATTCACACACATAGTAAGTATTTGAACAAATGAAGGAGGGTCTTCATTGTCTTCTTTATATAGCCAAGAGGTCACATCTTCTTGATGCATAGCTTCTTTACTTAACTCTCCCCATTTTGTGAGTCATTGTGGGAGGGACATGCAATGTGAAAATGGATTATCTCCTATCTGTTGTTGGTAAACCATATGATTTAGGAGGAACTAACTAATTGACACAATAGGATGCTTTCATATGATATTCTCCACAACCCTTATCTTGGATATCGACCTTAGGAGTGGAAGATGGTGTTTGAGATGCAAATGATTTGGAAAGAGTGGATGGATTGACATACTAGGATGAGTTGGATAATGAAGCCTCTTGATTAACATGCACTTGTCATTGTGGTATTTCGCATAGGCTAGTGCAATATTGGAAAGGATCATGATCTCAGTGTCATTGTATGTGAATTTAAGACATTGATGGTAAGTGGAAGGTATGACCTTCATAGCATGTATCCATGGTATACCTAGTAAAAGATTGTAGGAAAGGATGAGATCCAAGACTTGGAAGTTAGTATCCATAATCACAGGGCCAATTCTAATGGGGAGTGTCACAACTCCTTTGGATGATCTTTCTTCATCATCATATGCCTTAATGACTATGCTCTTAGTAGTGTCTACACATGCCTATGAGAAACCTAATGACTTAACTAGTTTCAAGGTGCAAAGATTCAATCCTGCTCCTCCATCTACCAAGACTCTTCTTTCATTTTATGAACAAGAACTTCGAGGTGTAATGGGACATTATGATTTGTCTTCTCAGTTGAGTAATCTTGTTCAAAGAAGATAGCATGATGGGAATTGGTTAAGTATCCTACCATCTCTTGGAAATGGTTGACATCTAAGTTGGTGGGGAAAGTCATGCTTTGTCTAAGATGGCTCAATGGTTAGGTGATATAGTCAACAATTCCAAGATGAAAATCTGTGTTGGGTCTTCCCCAACTAGTCAAGTAAATTATATTGAGGCTTGGAGGACTATGGTTGTTGCTACAATGGAGGACCTGAGATGGTTATCTTAGTTTGGCGAGTGTTGACATCACATTCAAGACCTTTCTTTATGGTAATAGTATTGATCTATCCATCGGCGACTTGAATGTGATTTATGATTGTACCTTGGTTATAGTCATACTTGGCATTGGCATAGTTGGCCGAGGTATTGGTCTTATTTCTTGAATTGGAGGCTTTTCCTTTCCCATGGTCATGTAATGGATCTGTAAAGACCTTATGGTCACTGTTTGTGGTCTATTTTTTTCCATTGACTTCTATGGTTTCGTTTTCAACAAGATCCTATATGATGTTCTTCAATTGTTGACATTGTTGTAGACTATGTCACTTAGTTTGGTGGAAATCACAAAAAGCATTGTCATCCCACCAAGAGGGTTTAAATTGTCCAGGATCATATTGTCTTGGCTCAAGAAGTTGTATGACTTTGTGTTTCATTAGTTCTTTTAAGACTGATTCAATGGGTTCCCCTAAGGGGGTGAACTCACATTTTGGAAAACTCCTTTGTGGTCATGGTTGTTGCGTGTTTTGGATAAAATTGGCAATTTGATCGGCACTGTTGGGTGTGTCATGAAAGGGATTGTGTCCTCTAAATGTAATGACTGGTCCTATGTGTAGGGTCTTAGCATCAACAATACCATCATTAAATACATTCTTGTTTCAGGACCAATTTTTTTTTATGTTGTTAGGTGCATTTTGGTGTTGAACATTTGGATTCTTGTTTGACATCTTAATGTCACCTTTGTCAATGAGAGCCTTATCAAGTATGATGCCTTTTTGTACTAGTTCCACAAAATAAATACAACAATCTACTCTTAGGTCACTTCTCAGTTTTGGATTAAGGTTTTCTAGAAATATAGTGACCTTTTTCTTTTCAAGTATTTCAACAGGGCATCGACTAGCTAGACTCCTCCATCTCTAGAAGAAGGTGATAAAGTCTTCTCCTTCGTCTTGTGTGGTGTGACATAAGGATACTATCATGATTTCATTGTCAATGTTAAAGGAAAAATGTTCAATACATTTTTTAGCCAATTCACCGCATGACCTTATGCCATATGGAAGTTTAGAAAACCATTCCAATGCTATCCCAATGAGGCTTCATGAAAAAAGTCTCATAAGGTACGTGGGGTCATATGTGACGTCCATGCATGTTTTGGAAAAATATCTTATATGTTCTAGAGGATTATGCTTCCCATTATACTTAGGCAAGTTTGGTATAACATATCTATGTGGGAAGGGTGTCATGTATAAAGATTTGTCGAAGGGACATGGACATAAGTCTTGTGCTGAAAAGGTCTATTTTCCAGATACTGTCATGTTGTCCATTTGCTATTGAAGGGCTTGCATTTGTGCTTGTAGAACATCTACCTATGTCAAAGATGTGTTGATTGCATTATTAGGGTCTATGTAAGTGTTTTGAAACCCAATGTTTTGTCATATATTCTAATTCAGTGTAGGTATGTGTCTTGTTTGTATAACCCCTATTTGTGAAATAGAAGTAGTGGTGTTGATGTGTGGTATATCATTTGTCGTGTTTATGCTAATTCTAGGCCTTTTACTTCTGATATTAGTGCCAAAGTGATTTGACGATGATGCTCCCACAGAAAAAATAAGGCCTTGTGTTATGCTCGATGTAGCAAATGGTGTTGTATGTACTGTTGTGGCAGTTTGGGTAGGTATTCTAGATGGTATAGCCATAGTTATTTGAGGAATAGAGACACTAGATGTCATGGTTTTGGTCCCTTGAATAGATGAAGTTCTCAATGTGTGGATGTCAAATCTAGGAAGTAATGTGGAACCTTCTACTAATAATTTTTCTAGATATCTTCGAGGATCATTTGCCAAACATTCATCTACAAAAGATGAAAATTATGGATCTTGGACAACAACATCTATGTCTTTGACTAAAACCTATCCTTGTGGGTCTCTAGTGACAAATTTTTCTAGTAAGGTTTTGTGAGGTCTTGATGTCCTTGATGGTATGTTTGAAAATGGATTGATGTAGTCTTGTGGATCAACCATTTCTCTTTGTTTCTTTTTGGACCTTGTTTTGACCATGTAAGATATGCTCAAAATTGGAATGATGAAAAACTATGTCTATGAATGATATTATTTAGTCTATGTTTTTTGGATATAAGAGATGCTAAATGCTTGATGATGTTTGAGAATGAATATGTCTAAGTATGCTAAAGTGATCAACTTTTGGGAGATTTTGAAAAGAGGTTACCAACCATCTAATGTTTAACCAAGGCTTCAATTTAGTTTGTCAAGGGACCTTTTGTGAGACTACAACCAAGAGATAAAGTGAGCTCCCAAACTAGACTGATGAGCTGGAAAGACTCACAAAGATGACAAAAGATATGTGTGACAAGTGACTAGGTTCAATGATAATTTATTTGAAGCAAGGGTTTATCCAAAGCATGGGAAGTTGGCCTATTTTAAAATCTACAAAGGTGACTATCCTAAAAGTTTGATTAATCTAGCAATAATGAAGACTCCTAAAACGTAACTAGGGTTTGCAACTGATATGACTATTGCTATGACTAAATGATACTATAGATGCAATGATGACTAATATGAGAATTTTTTTGTGGTTTATGTTAAGAGGTCACTGTGAAAGGATAATAAGAGACTGGTTTTGACTATTTGACCTTGGTCTATGTCAATTAAATTCATTTTTTCTGATTGCTAGGCAATTACGGTTTAGGTTTAGCAAATGCATCATTTGACAGACGGTTGCAGGTTTTGGTATCGGATGTGTTGTTTGATAGACAGTTGCTGTTCAAATTTGATAGATGCAATTTTTAAATGGTAGTTGCAGTTTAGATTTACCAGATGTGTTTCAAGAATAGCAATTACGATTTTCTATAAATAAGATTTGGTTTTCATGTAATTTTGGGTAAAGTTTATAGTTTCATTTTAGTCTAATTTCAATCAAATTTTAGCAAAAATTGAAGACAGTCAATAAACGCTTATTTTTTGGTATGGTTTCAATGTGAAAAATGTTTACTTTTAAGACAAACAAGTATGACCCTATGGTTAGCAAAGGAAACATCTACTGAATTCCCACTTGGCTTTCTCCAGCTGCGTTTATTCAAAGCGGATGATTAGAAGCTTGACCACACTGGCTCCCCCTTACATGACACTCACTTCTCGGGTCAACCAAGCTTTGAGTTCTCATGAATCTCCCATGAAAAACTCTTCATCTCTACTAAGAACTACATGTATGTGGGATGGCATCAAAGGTCCAACCTTTTGTACTAGCAAATAGAGGGTTTTTTGACAATCTAAAAACAAATGACTTTTTAGTAAGGACACCCATTCAGGAGGCCATGCAAGAGGCAATATTGGCTCTGATAAGGAGGCTTCCCAGCTTGTAGAGGTTACACTCTACAGGTTTTGATGCACCACAAGGGTATTGAGGGAATCACTATCACTTGCTTATCTACAGGAAGTCTTGTAATGCTGAATTTTCCTCAACATTAAAATTTGTATACTGGTCAAGAGTAGCTTGGATTTAGCTCATCATTAGTTTTGAATCGCTTTGGGGTGAGTAATTTTTCCCATGAAAGCAAGCCCAAATCTAGATTTAATAAAAAATTCTCTTACACCCAGGATCACACAAGTGCACAAGGGGAGAGGATACTTTTGTTATCGAATCGGGTTCTAATCTAACAAAATGTGCAAATGCACCAAACACAGAAAATAGTGATTTATTTTAAGCACCAAATGAATGTATGATCTAATCTACTCAAAAAATCATTTTTAAAAATTTAATATTCGACAGGCATCTTGCACCAAATTTTATTAGTAATTTTAATTTTAGCCTTTGACAAACGAGAGTTTTATCTTCAAGGTCTTGGTCAAACGAAGCTGCAAAACAAATATCAAGTTCCTCTTGCCACACATTGTCAACAAATTGTTAGTAATCATAAAATCCTAACCTACTGACTGAAAGTGCAAACAAAACTAAAAAAAATAAAAATAAACCCAGAATCAGACAATTGCATCGCAGAATGACAAATGCGATGCACGATAATGATCAGTTACGATGCGGAAAAATAAATTGTGGCATGCAAGTTGATGATTGTAGTGAAAAATAGTAGATGTGGCTCAGGTTATTGGTGATTGCATCATTTTTTCTTGTCGATTGCGTTGAAAACATACAGAAAACCTACAAAACACAAAAATTCGCAAAAAAATTATAGAAAACTTTGTTGTTCACGTCAGGTTCACTAGATGTAGCATAGGGAAAAATCACGGGTTAGAAAATTCAAGCATAAACTTAAACTAATCCTAAACTACCAATAAAGAACAATGTCTAATTAAATAATAAACAAAAGAAAGATCTCACCAAACTCTCATCCATTCCATGAATTGCCTTCATTGCACTTCTTCATTTTGCTGTAGTAAAGATGCCCTCAAATTTCTCTTAAGTATGCAAATATGGCCTATTGATAATGATTAGCAAAACATTGAAGATTCTTAAAGTTGCTTCCAAAAAGTATAAATATTTCAGGAGGAGTAATAATGATGAAGGTAAAGCCAATTTATAGAAAATTGAGTTTCGAATGATCGGCTCGAATTCAAAGATAAATCGACGATCATGATTAAAAGATATGACATGCATTACGATTAGGGTTAGATCAGTGCAAGTGAAAAAGCATAAATGATGGAGATTAAATTAAATAATAATTTAATCTCTAGTGGAAACTAGAAGAATAATGATCACATGTAAGATAAAGATTGAAAATAGATAGAAGATGAGAATAAATTAATTAAATAGTTAAAGTTATTTAATTAAATAAAGGTTTGCACATAAAATATAAGAATAAATCTAGATAATGAATTGATTAACACATAAAGTTTGTCCATTAAAGACAATCAGATATTAAATCACCAGATTGCTGAATGATCAAATTAAATCTAGAGATAAGTGATAAATGACTAATTAGATACAAAGAGATTATCTAATCACAGAGGAATATGCCACATATAAACCTTTTTATGAATTAAATAATAATTTAATTCAACATTTGATATTTTAGGATTAAATTAAATAAATAAAGATTTATTTAATTAAACGGAGAAAAGGAAAAGGAATAATTAAATAATTTAAAATGATTATTTAATTAGAGTTGAAAGTGTCATAAGAATAAATTAAATAATAGTTTTTTTTGATACATAAGTCATATTTTATTAATATAAAGCCGAAATACAAACGTCTGCCATGCAAGTAATTAGGAAAATTTATAGCATGCTATCCATCCCACCAAAAATTTGATTACAACGACCATCTAAATTCTAAAATAAACCCCCAGGAAATTCAACCAAAAAATCCCCATTTAAAACATTTGACGATGATTAACCAGACATGATTGTCAAAGTAGAGACAAACCATAAACTAACGCCTATGAGCCAAAAAAAAGAACCATCACCCAACTTACATAAACTTATTCAACCTTGCAAAATCTTCAAATTCTTCCTTCCAATCCTCGCTGTCGACCGCCATTAGCCCAAAGAAATTTTAAAGAAAAACCACAACAACCACCACAATCGCCCGATGCCACATCAATCTAGGTTCATGCAGGTCCAGGAGGAATGGTTATATCTTCACCATATCCTCTTAGCTCACCCTCTCCATGTTGCAAGGCCTCGCACATCCTCTACCTTCAACCACCACATGAAGAACCACATCCATCCCTTCAACCAAATCTGGTCTAAACATTTTAAGCATTAATTTTCTTGCTTTTGCCTTCAACACCATATTATCCAATAGAGAGGCTAAGAACTGAGAAGAAACCTAAAAATTGTCTCTTCCATACTCTCTACTTTCCAAATGGTTGAAACCTAGAATCATTTTCACAGCCACTAGCACCAAGGACTCATAATTCAACAATATCCACTTAAGTCTTTGGTCTGTGACTTCCCTAAAAGAAGTCTGCTTATCTGACAACTGAAGTGAGATGGGGGTATTGGCCCCAAACTATTCCAAGCCCACCATTGAAACCTCAATGATGAACTTGGAAGACTTTTCCATTTGACTCCACACTGAAAGCTCTCAGTAGAAAGAAGAAAATACCACAAGCTTCACATAGATGCAAAGATCGCTTATACCAAAACAAAGGCTCAAAGTGCAATAAATGAGTTCAGCCCATGAAAACACCACCAATCTCACAAATGTACTGCCTCCTACGTGCGAGATATCCTAACAGAGAAGAGTTTTCACTTCCCATGAAGAAGGATCATCACCTTTTCATAGAAACAAGTGCCAAAGTTGTCCTCCTTGTACTCCCAGCTTGTCGAAAAGACAAGCCTTCGTCACCTTGCCTTTGAAGATGCCCACTAGGATCAAGGTCCTCCCAACCTGCTGCCAACGTGGCAACTCATGCCACCTCCCTCCGCCACCATGGAGGGACGCCCACCCTACCACCCACTTAAATAATAGTTTATTTAATTTTAGAGAGAGGATAGATTTAATTAGTGACGTAATTAAATAAATAATATTTAATTAATTAATCAAGAAAGAATAAAGGTAAGAATGAATGAATTAAATAATTATAGTTATTTAATTAATAGAGGACATATGACTTTAGAAAATAATAAAATAATAAACATTATTTAATTATAAGAAATGAAGATGTAAGAATTTATGCAGAAGTTAAGAGTCGTAGGCCTAGGACAATATTTGGTGTCTACATTAACATTATTTCTATTATAATATTAATGGATGAAATATTAGTATTAATTATCTAAGGCATAATATTAGCAATAGTCTTAAAATTATAAAATTTAATATCCATATTTAAACCTAATGTTATTAATATAAATTAGTAACGGATGAAACCTTTGTATTCATAATAAGTGAAATCTCTCTAACAATCATAACAATACTACCATTATTACTATTGAAACTGATTAACACATAATTGTAAGGGCATTGTGAAAAGTCTTTAAACACATGTAACTTAGTAAGTAGTATTAGTACTAGCTCGGGAGTAAGCATTATAGTGGTAATAATGGGGCTAGTAATTAAATAGTTAGTAAAGCGAGTTTAAGTTAAAATTATATTGAAAGAAATTATACCAACCTTAGTAGGGATGTTGTAACATGCCCAATGTTCTACTCAAAAAAATTCTTAAGTTTTAACCCACAAGTGAATAAACCATGACGTCAACACATAGCAATAATTTTTCTTTTCCAAAATGTAAATTACATGCACATATGAAATATACACTATTCCAAACTTACATTGCATTCCACCATAATTTCACAAATCTTTCCATAACATTGACTTCATATTGAATAAACTCAAGTACAACATTCATGTTTACATCCTTCCATATAAACATATACAAAGTACATACATAGCTCTTTCGAGCTTCCAACACTAGAAATACATATGATCTAGGTTGTCCACCACCTTCAAATCTTTGGCCACCAAATGATGAGGAGAAGCATCACTCAAGCACTTTTTTTCCAACCACAAACTTATTGCGGTCCCCTGCACATCTACCTATTAGGTAAGATGGCCCTACCCTACACTCATCCATAGGGGAATATTGTATACTATTAATTTGATTGGCCAAAAAAATATAATTTGAGCTCAAGAAAGAGAATGGGCACACTTCATCAATTGCAAGACTAAACCTGATACTATGGGGTTCATCTTTGAATTTTCTTGTCCATTTTTCCTTTATGTGTTTCATTACTTTGGAGTCGGCCTAAATTCACATGAATCCATCTTTACTCGTGTTCTTTGCATGCCAGCCCATCAATTGTGCAAGTGACTTGCAACAAAACATTTGTTGAAGTCTAGGTATAATTGGCACGTGACGTAAAACATTCTTTGGAATTGTAGGACCTTATACATCTATATGATATCTCTTCTCTTTACATACAGGGAATTCTACCTTGTTTTGATATTAATCTCTATATACAATGAAATCATTTTTACATGAATAAATTTGCTTATATTCAATCCCCAACTCAACCAAGAATAGACATGCCTCTCTGCAAGTTGATGGTAACACATTCTCTTTAGGGAATATTTTAGTTTTTAGTGCCCTGTAAGATTGTCAGAGATTAAATCAATTGAATGTTTGAATTATGATGAACATGTTTGATATGTCAATCTATACTAGGAATGTTTATATATAATATATGGTTTTAAAATCCCCTTAAAGAAATATAAATGAAGTTGACGAATGTTTACGAATTATGTACACCAATTGACAATGCAAAGTAAGAAATAGTTTTCAACTCACTTCAGTAGGGTAGAGGATCCTTTGTCTGACCAGCCAAATAGTGACCTGATTTCTAAAAATATTAATGTGCATGCTAGTTTTCAGGTTCTACTTGCACCCAATTTGAACACGGGTGTCTTTGCTGCTTGCTTGATGGATTCTTTTAGGTTGTTATCATCAACATTACATTGGTGGTAATCACCCCTGGTATCATCGTTACTGTTAACCATATGATCATTATTGTATCATTGTTTCCATCTCTAAAGAAATCTATAAGCATTTCATTCAATCCTTCTTCATGCACTACAATTTTCACTATCATGATCATCATTTTAAAGGCTAGGTGGCATGTCATCAGTGTATGTGGATCTCATCAACTCTTCAAATTTATCAGCTGATAGTATTCTCTTTAATGTTGCTCTTTTCACCTTGGTATTGTTTAAAGGATGGTTTGGATCATCCCATCCAAATCTTAATAACCCAGTTGGATCTTGGGTATTAGTATGTGTTTCAACAACATCTTCTACTTATCAACAAATGAAAACATTATTTAATGTTTGGAAACAATTGGATAAATCATAAATGTATCAATTTCAAAGAAATATAATCAAATATGGCTTAAAAAATAAAAATAATTTTTTTATGAACATATATACATCAATTGAATGATGGAACATTATTTTATAGACTACCTTTTTTATACAATAATTTAAATAAAACACAATTTTGACAACATAGTTTATAAAACATCAATCCACACTCATTTATTATTATTTGGTTTTCTGCCCTTAAGAACATCCTTAGGGAGACCTTGTTCTTCTCTTTTCTTTCGTGCAGGAGTGCATTTTAAGAAGGGGTAATCAATCAATAACTCATCCCCAATGGTAAGGTCCATAATATCCTCAACCATTATCAATCTATCAGCCTCTCTTTCCATATCTCCATCTTTATCATTTATAACCTAAACAAATCGACAATTTGGTCTTACAATAGGGTCCCTTCCCTTACTACTATTTATAAATTCTGCAATAATTTTGTGTGTGTATGCATGCCAATCTATATACATAAGATGATCTCTAACTCATTTATTTTCCACTTTCTAATTAGAGATGATGTGTATACTTATTCGAATTTAGACCATATGCTGACATACTAGGCTTATATTCTACCAGCCTTCTGCATTCACCACTATAATATGATGGGCCATAATATGGCATTAATATCCTAGTGGTTTGTTCTAAATTGTTTCTATGTTTAGATCCCACATGTACATTTTGGACAATAAAAGGCCTAGATTTGCTCCATGAATATTGGAGGGTCGTATCATGTAGTTGTATCCCCAAAATTGAAATGCCTTGTACACTCTAGGTAGTTGTTGATCACTAGGCCAAGCACAATATAGTCGATGATCAAATGTCTCTTTGTAAATTGATCTCAAACTTAGGGGAAAGTCATCATCTCCATCATTCATTCTCATAGGGTATGTAGTCTACCTTCCCCTTGTCTTTAAGGAAATTATGCATCTTTAAACTGGTTCTTGTTCTGTTACTTGTTTTCATCAATTCCTCATCTTCCGAGCTAGTATATTGGCACATATATTTTTTAGATGTATCATCTGATAAATGATAATTTTCCTCTAGGCTGGAAGTCGGTGATCCAAGAAACTTTAAACCAAAAACTTTATCTTGCAAGTATCCATTAAGAAAAAAAATAGTTATTGAAATAATATAAAACAATGTTTAAACGAAGTATACATGTTATTTATATCAAATTGGAAAATTACTTACCACAATTCCTATTGGATTTAAATCTATTGTAAGAGGCATGTTAGGGTTAGAAGGCAGATATCTAACAAGTTAAATGTTGATTTTATCAATAAATCGAGAAATAAAGCACACAGAAAAATATAACACAAAATATTTAACGTGGTTCACCCAATATGGGCTACATCCACCAAACCGCAACCATCCAATGATTTTATTATCCAGTGAAAAACATATTACAATATCGTGAATAATGCCATACTACAACTCTCCATCCCAACCACTTATAACAAGCTTCCAAAAATTAGGGTTTACAAATTTGACTTTTTTCTTTTTCGATAACAAAGCGAAAAAAGGTGATTTTTTTTTTCTCGGGGGTTGTCAGCCCCAAACCCCCACTTTTCAGGGGATGCTGCCCTTGAATCCCTGCCCAGGGCCTGACCCAGCCCCATACCCCGACAAGGACACATGAAGAGTGTACAGTATAGCATGATTAGTCACCACATACCAACAAGGTGTACTACCAACTAAGAGCTCATCATATATGTAATATCTTTGTATAATCGCTTGTTTGAATTGTTTCTTTCCACGAGATACAAAACATCCACAAACAACAATTTTCTCAAAGTATTCATCCCATGTACTATAGTCCTAACCAACCTCTTGTTCAATGCAATCATTTGTTGTGTCTATAAGGTCCATTGTCATATCATATTCCACTCATTGTCCTCTATGTGATTTAACAGTTTTAGGTCCACATCCATGCACATATCTTATTCTTTTGCTAGTTGAATGCTCAGGCTATGCATTTTCTCCAATCTCCATCTAAAATAATCAACATGGATTAATTTATGTCAAGATTGGATAATACATTATAAATTTCAATAATACTATGAAAAAAGATGGACATATCACAAAATTTCATCAGATCATTTTTTCCTAAGTTAAGTCAAAATTTGAGTACCTGATGTCCCACTTCATCCGTTGTGTCCTCATTTGATATGGCACGATTTGTTGCCATGGCCTCGTCTGGCCCCTATAATACATAGCATAGTAAATAATGTTTAGTACACCAGTTATATCATTTCAACGAATATGCTATCCAACACAAAACCTCACTTTAGTCATATATTTGACATATTGATATCATGTTTTGGCCATCCTAATTTTCAAAATTTTCCCTTGATCATAGAATCACATTTAATCACCATTCTTGTGCATTTTCAACCAATAAGTTTGACCTCAGAGGCCTCATGGACAAAAAAATGACTTTATCTCCTCTATTTTGTAGCATTTGTGAATTCATAAACACCTTCCTCCTTTGGTGGAGGTTTCTTTCTCTTCTTACCTTTATTGTATATGTAGATTCCATTGTCATATCTATTTCCACCCACTTTCCTCTCTACAATTTAGTAGTTTTACGCCGTCCATGTCCTCTCTCCATGGCGTCCTCTGGATCCTATAATACACAACAATGATAATAGTCACATAATAGTCGTGCACCAAGAGAATATTGTCGAAATTATCTTGTTAATACACTTTCTTTTCATTAAGACGCACTATGAAAAACAAGATAGGACATTGTAACATTTTTCTCTTCACAAAAAGTTTACACATGAAATATTGACAACTAGAGCTCAAATCTTATGATTACAAGATGACTACAAATTCACATCAAAAAGATATTTATTTACAAGCTTAATACAAATAAAACCTATTACTAATAATTTTAACTGAACATCCCTTCCATGGTCCCTTGTTATCCTAAATGAAAGAAAACCTATTACTAATAATTTTAGTTGGTTCTCTACCTTACACTTCTTCCACAAATTCATTAAAATCGTTGATATTTTCTCTTTGAAAACTAGAGATTGGATTCCTTATTCTTGATTGAAACCTACTTTAGGATGAACTGATGAGATCTAACAAAGTGTAAAAACATGTCAAAATATGTAATATATGCATGGATAATAGACAAATATATATGATAATACATGATGAATGATCTATCGATAATACATTAAATAAAGGTGGGTTAGTGGGATCAAAGAGATTACAAAACAATTTCCCAAACCCTAATCAAGATAATATAAATGAACCATAAATAAGGGGTGCATTCAAGCCCTAATAAATTATAAAATGAATCATATCTACTTAAAAATGTTAGATTTATAACCTTAATGTAGAAGGATAAACTCTAAGGATGAAACCTAAGTGTGTTTAAGAATGTTTGGTTCATGAATTTATGTAAGGAAAAATAGCATGCCTCACATAAATATCCCAAGTAAATTAATTAAATCAAAATATGTAAATAATATAACCTGCCCAAGATAAAGAGTTAAGAGTAATAACACCACTAAAATAAATGCTCAAAATTAAATAATAAAAATAATGGTATTTAGCTCTAGATTCAATGAAGATATGACTATGCTAGACATTGCTAAGTGATTTATTAGTGCAACAATAACTAGGACTATAAAAAACTATCTCAAAACTATAAAATTCATGACACTTCATTCCAATACACTTCCATTGATATGGAATTGATCTCAGTGCATAAAAATATGAACCTACACATATAACTAAAACTTAACTATAGATCTAATCTTCACTGAATTGGATGTCTATAATTTATTATCTTGATGTCTACAACCTATGTGTCTAAGAGGGGTCGTGTCGATAGACATTATTGAAGATTTTTTTAGGCTAGGATATTTCTCCTTTAGTTAAACTCTTATTACTAATTTAATGATACAAATAAATGATTGAAGACAACAAGGAAGCATGCAATACACATAGGATGTTGATGCAATGTCAATGTCACATGATAATGATTTAGTTCTCATATATGATTTTTCATAATTCCCCAATAAACCCTATATCTAAGATGATAGTAATGAATTAGGGTTTGTCCTTTTATACAAATCTGTAACATGCAATTTGAAAAAATTCACACTTTAGATGAATCATCTAGTTGTATAAGGTGAACATGGGCCCATATAAATTTAAGTTCAAAAGTTTAGGGGTCATTTTTTAGTTCACAAATCTAACCTCTATTAGTTTTGCACCCACAAAATTGAAATGGGATAAGGAATAGATAAAATAGGGAACCATGATTGCTCCCTTGGAACATATGAAGATGAAGTCAATTTAGGATCAATTTATTTATCAAATTCCATGCAAAATACATCATTTTTCACACTAGTCATTGCTTTAGGGACAAACAAGTCAAAGTTAGCCCAAAATGAAGGGGAAAAGTGAAGGGTATGAATTTGTCACCATTACAAGTATATAAATAGTAGGTAATATTTTTAAGACGTGTTCTAGTTTATGCAACCTATAAATATTTTTATTATCAATTGAATCTATTATATAAATTAAGTAAAGGTCATTTATTGGGATGTAGCTAAGAAAAACACTAATTTATTGTATGCAAATTTTTGAAAGTTAAAAAAAAATCTTATTTATAATTCAACAAAGTATACAACTTTAGTCCCTTGAGATTCAACCATATAATCTCCTCTATAGAACATACATGTCTTCAATGAATTGAAATAATATCTATTACTAAACAAATAATTTTATGTTATATTCATTTTTATGTTCAAGATATTGGTATACTATAGAGTGAAATATAATACAAATGTAATGAAAACTCAAATCCCAATCCATAGTCCAAATATAAAAAAATTGTTATGAAATGAGATTCATAAAATAAATACATAATCTTTATACATCAAAATGTATTCCTTATGAATCTTATGTCATATTTGTTGAATAGAATTATGTAGCTTTTGAAGTTTAAATTTTTTTATTAATGAGTTTTAATAGCCTATAGCATATTTTCTAAAATTATTTCTCTATTTTTTAATTTCATTACATTTTTTAAATAAATGATAGGTAATCGATACACAACCTTAAAAAATTTATTAAAAATGAAAATTAACCACAAAATAGGGGAATTAAATCATGGGAAACTAAAAACTAATTACCTCATTAAAGAGACACATGGTCCATAACAATACTAAATTACTGAAATTTATGTTAAACTATTAATTTAGTGCTTCTAATTGTGTGTGGAAATATGTGGAAAAAAAAAAGAAGTTAAACAACACACCAATGAAACATTATATCAAAGAATCTAATTTAAAACTAAACAAACTTCAAACCCAATAGATTCTTCAAAACCGTCCCAATGTTCTCTATCTCCAAGGATTCATTTTAAGTTGCTTGCTCTTAGATTGTATAAGCTTAAGCTCAATAGAATGACAACCTAGAGAATGAGATGATATGCAAAATACATTCTTATGCTAAATGATGTGAGATAAAGTTATGATAAGATAATGAAACTATGATAATGAAACTAAGAATAGATTATGCAAACTATTCTACCATGATTATTTATGCTAAGATGATGAAAGCTAAGATGCTTATGCCATGATTATGAAATCTAGGATATTAAGATGCTAAATGCTTGATTATTCAACTATAATTCTCACACTATGCAACCAAGATTTTCAAAGCACAAAGAGGTCCTATTTATAGATTTTCAAAGGAAAAGGGTGAGTTGGCAAAGATCAACGGTTGAGATTGAGTATGGTGATATGAACGATGGAAGATCAAGAGGTTGGAGAGAAAGATGGAGGCTAGAGAGAAAGAAGGAAGATGTTTCTTCCTCCAAAACCTTTTCCATTCAAAAATGAAGGAAGATGGCCATTTGCTATCTTTTAGCTATGGGAGTTAGTTGGTAGTTGAGGATAATTCAACAATTAAATAATAAAATTATTTAATTTCATGTGACATGTGGATTTGGAAGCTTCCACAATTAAAAAATATTTAATTATGTGTGAAAAGGGGATAAGAAGTTTCTAATTAAATATTTAAAATATTTAATTATATGTGAAATGAGAATTTAAAGAAATGATGATGGTTTATGGATTTAGAAGAACATTTACTTTATTTGAATTAAAAAAATTAAAATTTAAAGCAATAAGATAATTAATTTAAATAAACTATAAAATTTATTTAATTAATTAAGAGGAAAATAGAAACATGATAATAATTAAATAAAATTATTTATTTAATTAGAATAGAAGGATTAGGAAATGAACAATATAAATAAATAATTAAATTTATTTATATGTAGATTGAATTAGAAGATTAATTAAATAACTTGTATTTAATTAATTACTAGACTTAATATGATGTGCCCATTTTTAGGTGTACACACTAATAACTATATGACAACATTTCATCCAACCTGACATAGCTAAGCACTAAATTGGGTGCATTTTGCACCGCCTTTGGTGCCCCAAAGAGATTACATTTAGGGTTGAAAGTTAGCGCTAAAGTTGGTGTTCACTACGATGACTATAACACTGACTAATGAATCAAAAACAAAAAAATAAAAATTCATGCGTGAAGGAAGAGATGAGAGGAGGGTGCCATGAGGAATAGGAGAAGAAAGGGAAAAATGGTAGCTCATAGGGAAATGATGGAGAGTAAATAAAATCAAGCGAAGATATCAAATAGCAAGTTTTGAGGTGAGTTTGAAGGGTGTTGTGAATAGAGAACATGGTTCTCCCTCTGAGGGATTGACCTAAGGTAGTGGAGGAAATGTTCCCCGTAAAGGAAGAAGTATTTGCATCATCTCCTTATTTCTTCTAGCACCGAAACAAAAATTTGTTTGTTGCAACTTCATTATGTATATAAAAACCAAACCCTTGTCTTTGAAATAAAACTAAAATTTGTTTGATGCAACTTCTTTACCACACAAAAAAAATTGAAACCCCATTACTACACTTTTAAAACTTATGCAAAAAAATTATTTCATCGCAAGATATTTATACTGCCTCCTTCCTCAAATTTACTTTTTGTGAACTATTTCCTTAATTTTTTTGATGAAATGGATTTCAATGAAAGGTCATGTGGTTTCTGATTTAAATTTTTTAGGTCAAATGAGGGCTCAATTTTATATAGGATATAGCAAGGGTGACCATACAAAAAAAATTGGGTTGCAATGATAAACAAAGGGTTTATCTAAATTTATATTTTGTTGTTCTGACAGATTGGGATTTCAATTTTTTAATGGTTGATATTGAATGAAAAATGTCATCGATTTAATTTTTATTGGAACTTTAGATCTTTTAATGATGATCATGAGATTTTTGTAGTCCATGTGATAGAGAACAAAGCTTCTAGAAAAAAAATTTCATACCTGGCAGTGTGTACTTCGTTTGCCTCCATAGACTAGACGAAAATAGTTTGCCCTATGTCACCTCAAAATGTCAAGCAATAGAGGGAAGGGAGAAAAGAGAGAAGACTTTGTCCACAATGAGGTAATTCATTATCAATTTATAGATTTGTAAATGTTTCCATTATTTCTTTGATTTTTTGTTTTTAGTTTTTTATTTCTAAATTAAAAGAAGAAATTTATTTTATATATATATAGGGACATGAGACTGACAAAGATAAAGAGGCATTGGATTCCATATTGGGGGTAGAGGCAATGAACAAATTGTATGGTGTGGACTTGACAATGCTTGCCAGATGCATAGAAAAATGAACTATTAAAGCCCTTGAAACATTGCAACCAAATTAACCGTGTCAAAGGGAATCAATTGATTCCCCAACCAGTCTTAGATCGAGCAAAAGATCCAGGAGGAAATCAATAACAATAAACTCTAAGAATGTGGAATAGGGAGAAGAGACTTCCAAAGTCCCAACCACTCCTAGGACATAGACTTCTTCCACCATGCCATGTTTTGCATCTTGCATTGGTGGCTACAATACCACGATAGAATACGATGTGGTTTCAAGGGAAGTTTGAATGACATATGCTAGAAAAATGTTTGTGAATAGGTTGAAGGAATCATGCCTTCAACAACTCAAAGACCATCTATATTTTCCATTCTCAAAGATACTCATGCAGCTGCAAAAAGCAGTTATCCATGACATGGAGACTAAATTTAGCACATGTTGGTCTATAAATTAGATAAAGCTACGAATGTCTCAAAACTGCAAGAGATTTTGGTGCAACCAAACAAAGAAGAGAAAAAACTTCCTCTTGAGCTAAGGCTAAAAAAAAGGCCAATTGATGTAAGTGTGAAAGTATGGAAAGAGCTTGTAAGAGCATATGAGAAGTCCTATGGACAGAGGAAGTCCGATGAGGAGAGTATGCAGGTATTTGAATTTTCTCATAAGATTATATCAAATTTATTAAACTATTTTTAAATTTTATTTATGCATAGTTAAATTGCATTAGTATGTTTCAGGACAAGGCCTCCAAGGCTAGGCTTGACAAACTTCGCACCACACATCACAGTGGCCAAAAAGGTTTACATGCCTTGATATGTACATTTTTAAGTATATTTAATATGTTAAATGGTATTTTTTTTATTTCCTAAGAAAAAGTAAATGATTGCATATTAATTAGTTTAACTAGTCCATGTGCCATGTTTTGACAAAAGGAGAAATATGACCGACATCCAACACAATTTGAAAAGGAAATGTTACAAAGCAAAAAGTGGACCGATTTTGTAATTTGGATGGAGAACGAGGTATCAGTAGTTGAATTTCAATAACTTAGTTGGATATTGTTTGGATATTGTTGTGTTAATATATTAATCTACATTTCTTGTGTTGAGTTCCAATAATCTTTGAAGAGGTTATAGATTGATACTTGAGAAAAATAACTACAGTTGTACTCTGTTTGTTGTGTTTGGTTTCTATTGGTCTTCTTGTATTTTTGAATCAAGTGGATTTTTATTCATAGGTCGCTTGTCATTCTTGTTGATCATGTGGATGTAGTTATCATTGAGTTCTCAAGTGGTCTCCTAAGTGAATAGACCAAAGGATTTATCTCAAGTCTTTGTTTCCTAACCTTTTATTGAGTCTTTTTGACTCAAGTGAATTGTTATTTATAGGTCGCTTGTCATTATTGTTGATCATGTGGATGTAGTTATCATTGAGTTTTCAGGTGGTCTCCTAAGTGAATAGACCAAAGGGTTTATCTTAGGTCTTTGTTTATAAGACTTAAAGGGGGGCCTGCATTAAAGTTATGTTGTTGGTTATTGTAGTCATCTAAATTTGACCACTTATATTTTGCCAAATTTACTCTTTTTGTCTAAATATCCTTTTATCCACATTAATTAAGTAATATTAACATTATCTAATTAATACCCCTAAAGTCTTCTAAATCCCTAAGGTATTTAGTTAAACAATTAAATACCCCTTTATCCCTTTCTTCCAAGGAATTAAATAAATAACCCACTTATTTAATTCCCTTTATGTCCCATCCACATTTAATCCTAATTCATCTCCTAATCCCATCATTAGAGATGCGACACATCCTCCAAATTTTGCAAGTTGACTCTTAATCATCATTAGCCACACAACTCTCTTCTAATCCTTCGTTAGCTAGTCTAATCAATCCTTTAGTCAACTCTTCCCACATCCCAATGGAATTTTTAATTCCATTTTATTCTCTCAAAAACCCTAATAATTTTTTTAATTTGATTTACAATCCCCATGTCCTCTTCTCCATGTGATAGGTCACATCAGTCACATGGGACAAGGACCTCCTTTATGAGGACCTTGTCTTATCCACAAGTTACTCCCAATCACGTGAATTTAAAATTCACATTTATTCCCCCAACAACCTCTCTCATCCCCATGATGATAAGAGAGTACTTTCTAAAATTCCTCACTTGTCACCATCATCCTCATATGGGGACAAGGACTTTCCTTTTTTTTGAGGAAATCTTCTCCTAATCCCAAGGTACTTGCAAGTACCTCCACCTCACACGTCCTTTTTTCACACCACCCATCCTTTTCACATCTCATCTTCCACATGGCAAGATGTGAGGGCTTGTGAGTCCTCAACTCACCATAGCCCTCCATCTTGTCCATGTTGGCTAAATCCTGGCCATTCAATTCTCTAGAGACTCTTCCCTTAAAATATAAGATTTGGTCTCATTTTCACAAGAATTTTTCATTATTCACTCTCATTCAAGAATTCAAGCATTCAAGCAACTTAGCAACTCAACTCTCAAACATCCATCCTTCATTATTATAGCCTTCAAGCTTTCATTGCATCCACCTACCACACTTGTTACACTACCCATTTGCACTATTGCATTCCTAGTCATCTCTACATCATTTTGCATCCATTTTTGCATCACTTGCCATTGAAGGAGGACATAATCAAGCATCAAAAAGGGCCAACCAAACTTATCAATTGAAGCAAGGTAAAAGGTTCATTTTATTTTTTATTATGTTTGGATTCAACTTAGGTTAATATTGAGTGTTTGTTAGTGTTTTCTTCTTTGTATTTCCTCTTGTTTTGCATCTTAGGGTAGGAAAAATCACATGCACACATTTCTGACATGCCAGGTGGGACCCACAAATGGGTATGTTCTTTTTATGTTTGTTGTTTTTTGATATTTTGTAGGTTCAGGTTACATAGAGGGGACCTTGCCTGGAACATAGAGGTGACTTGGCCCTAAAAGGGGTGACTTGACCCAAAAAGGGGAGACTTGGCCCAAATAGAGGCAGCCTGGCCCTAAAAGGGGTGACTTGGCCCTAACAGAGCTGGCTTGGCCCTAACAGGGGTGACCTTGTCCAAAACATAAAGGTGACCTGGCCTTGGAGAGAGGTAATTGAGGTAAAAACAAAGAATTAAAAGTTCATTCTAGAGCTCAGTTATTACTATTTTTTCTTGGTACTGACCCTCTAACTTGCTTTGTTTGTGAGTGTGTTGGTTTTTACTAACGTTTGTGCAAATTTTTCATGTTTGTTGAAGGCCAAAAGTAAAAACTTCTAACATATTTGCTACAGGAGGAGTGAACCACCTTCATTAGTTAGATTGTTTTCCTATCATTTTCATTTTAACTAGGCACATAGATCTAACTAGGGGGAGTCAAAAAATTTGCTTGCCATGATTGTAAATGTGGACTATTGATGTATCAAATCCCCTTGTGCCATTTGGCGATCCTAGGTGAAGAGAAATCATAGTCCACTTAGTCCTTTGTTTTTACCTTATTTTTAGCAAGACCTGCTTGGGGATTTCGTCACCCCAAGGGACGATCCCAACCACATGTTACCAGTGGGGTATATAAAGGGGGAGAGTGAAAGATGTACCTCAATCCAGTCACATCGTTTTTGGTGGAGCGTCAAAGCTAGGGTGATACCTAGACAAGACATGAAGAGTTGGTTTGAGCTTTCAGTATCTCACTAGAAGTTTTCGACTAATGCTTGTGATGGATTGGTGTTCATAATTATGCCCCATGTACCATGCATATATCAGGGACTCCTTAGTTTCCTTGTTTAGCCTAGTTAGAGGACTGTGTTGGCCATACCTTCACACTAATCTTAGGATCGTGTTGTTTGAACTATCTTCTTTGTGCAAAACTAGTGCATATCTATTTAGACAAGTCAGTCTTGGCCTTCTGCTTGTTGTTTGTTCTATTTTTTGTCCTCTACCATAGTTGTTTTTGTCTAAGTCAAGTCCAAAACATCTAACAGAGGTGGCGTGGCCCTAAAAGGGGAAACTTGGCCCTAATAGGGGTGGCTTAGCCCTAATAGGGGTGACTTGACCCTTCTGTTTGAGTTGTTTTCCACTTTGTTCTTGTTAAAATTGATCAATTTTCATAGAACAGGTGACCTAGTTCTGAAATAGGTGATCCTACCTTAAAAGGGGTGACTTGGCCCTAAAATAGGTGACCTTGCCCTAACAGGGGCGACTTGGCCCCAAGTTGGGCGACCTGGCCCTGAGATATGCGACCTTGCCCTCCGAAAAGTTAATCCCACCTTCAGTCTGTTAGTCTATTTCCCCATCCCAAGCATCTATTCACCCATTCAATGAATTTGTTTACCCATTCCGAGCATTGTTTTCCTGTTCTTTGTCTGTGTTCCCTCATTTTGTGCATCCATTTTCTCATTCTGAGTATCCGTTTGCCCATTCCATGAATCTGTTTGCCCATTTCAAGCATCATTTTCCTGTTCTGTGTGTCTGTTTCCTTATTCCATGCATTCGTTTTCCCATTTCATGCATTTATTTGTCAATTCCAAGCATCTATTTCTTTGTTTTGAGCATCCATTTGCTCATTTCGAGCATCGTTCACCCGTTTCGAGCATCTGTTCACCTATTCTGTGAATTCATTCGCCCATTTCAAGTATCATTTTCCCATTTTAGCATCCTTCCACCGATTTTGTGCATCTGTTCACCCATGTCATGCATCTGTTTACCCATTCCAAGTGTCTATTTGCCCATCTTGGTAGTCTGTCCACCTATTTATCCCCTTTATTGACATCATTTGACTGTTTAGACAAGTCTGGAAACTGTTTGGGTGATCCAATCCTTTAGTTGGGCGACCTGACCATAGTAGGGGTGACTTGGCCCTAACATAGGCAACGTGGCCCTAACAGGGGTGACTTGGCCCTGAATAGAGGGGCGAATTTACCTTTTCTTTGTCATCTTAGACCCCATTCGGGTTTGTTTTGGTCTTCATTTGATCATTTTCAGACCCGTTCTTTGTTTGAGTCCTTGTTCTAGTCACTTTAGGCATATCCATTTGTGCATTGGTGGTCTTATCCTCCCTCCAAGTCTCCACCTAAATCCATTTAGTCAAATCCCTTCATCTGTTTTGTCATCCTATTCCTTGTTCGAGTCAATTTTGGTTTCCGTTCGGCCATTTTTCAGATCTATTCTTCATCCTCCTTGTCTTGGGCATCCTTGTCCATAAGGGGCGACCTAACCCTGAATAGAGGGGCGAATCTACCTTTTCTTCTTCATTCGGGACACGTTCTAGTCCGTTTTGGTGTCCGTTTGATCGTTTTTACACCCGTTCTTCATCCCCTTTGAATTAGATGACCTTGCTATTTTTTGGGGCATCCTTTCCCTAAAAGGGGCAACCTAGCCTTGAACAGAGGAGTGAATATGTCTTCTTCTTCTCTTCATTTGGGACCCTGTTCAAGTCCGTTTAGGTGTCCATTCGACCATTTTCAGATCCATTCTTCATCCCCTTTGACTTGGGTGACCTTACCCTTGACTTGGGTGATCTTTCCCTTCTCTTGGGCATCCTTTCCCTAAAAGGGGTGATCTGGCCCTGAATAGAGGGGCAAATCTACCTTTTCTTCTTCATCCAGGATCCCGTTCAGGTTCATTTTGGTGTTCATTCATCCATTTTTGGACCTATTTCTTCATCCCCTTTAACTTGGGTGACCTGGCCCTAATAGGGGCGAATCTGCATTTTCTTCATCTGGGGCCCCGTTCGAGTCTGTTTTGGTGTCCGTTCGACCATTTTTGGACCCATTCTTTGTCCAAGTCCTTGTTTTGATCACTTTAGGTATATCTAGTTGTCCACTAGTGGTATTATCCTCCATCTAAGTCTCCCTTTAGGTCCATTTAGTTTAATCCATTCTTTTTGTTGGCTATCTTGTCCTCCGTTCGAGACCTCGTTCAAACCCGTTTTGGTGTTCGTTTCGTCTGTTCTCATCCCATTCTTCATCTAAGCCCCTATTTTAATCCTTATAGGAGTATTTTTCATCCCATTAGGAAATCCTCAAAGTCCCCCCTATTGGTTCTTCAATAACCCTTTCCCATCCTTCCATCACCTCTACCCATTCTTTAGTGTTTACAGTTGTTTGAACTAGGTTTAGAATCCATTTCATCTTATTATTTCACCAATCATCCAATCTTGTCTCATCAATCCTATGGCATCCCATCATATCCTATTGTCATCCTAATCTGAGCTTTTATCTAATCCAAATTTGAGCTTTTATGCAATCCTAATTTGAGCTTAACTTGAATCCCAACTTGAGCTTTTGTCCACTTGTATCTTCATCCAGCTTCTTCCAGTCCATCCTATTTATCTCTTCATCATCTATTCTTCCCTTCTAATAATATATTCCCATATTTTCCATCCGCATCCATTCCATCTAATATCATGAATCTTTATCCTCCTCTTGTACAACCAATAATAGTAGTCAAAGGGAATCCCAACTACATTGATGATGATAACGAAAATCTTGTTGATCAAGATGAGTATAATATAGATCCCCTTGATTCTATCATTCCTAGCAAGCTTCTTCCAACCCCCTCTCTAAGTCCATTCATTCCTCAAAACTATCCCACCCTGCCTTCATCCACATCTAATAATAGTCCTTACACTACCCTTGACAAGGGATATCTTGTACCCTCACCATCCACACATCAATCAATTCCTCCCTCTACATCTCTCTCCTATCCAATGTACACATCCTCCTATAGTAATCCACCATCCCCATACTCCTATCATTATCATCATTAACCATCACAATATCTCTACCTTAATCCCACATCCCAATCTTCCCATCCTAATCCAACACCCACACCTTCCTATCCTAATCCACCATCCCAATATTCCTCTTATCCTAATCTACCATCTCAATCTTCTTATCCTAATCCTCCACCCATATCCTCCTACACACATACATCACCCATGTCCTCTTATCCTAATCCACCATCTCAACCTTCCTATCCTAATCCTCCATCCATGTCCTCCTATGCCAATCCACCGTCCATGTCCTTCTATGCCTATCCACTATCCATTTCCTCTACCAATCCACCACCTCAATCTTCCCATCCTAATCCAACATCCACACCTTCCTATCATAATCCACCATCTCAATATTCCTACTATAATCAACCATCCCAATCTCCCAAACCTAATCTAGCATCCACATCCTCCCATGTCACTTCACCCTCCATTGCATTATATCTTAATCCTTCCTCCAATTCATCATACCATAATCCTCCATCCAATCCTAACCCACCAGTCTCTAATCCTAATCCTTAATCTCCTCTTAGTCCTCCATCCAATCCTAACCCACTAGTCTCTAATCCTAATCGTCCATCTCCTCTTAGTCCTCCATCCAATCCTAACCCACCAATCTCTAATCCTAATCCTCCATCATACCTTAATCCTCCATCCAATCTTAATCCACTAGTCTCTAATCCCAATCCTCCATCTCCTCTTAGTCCTCCATCCAATCATAACCCACTAGTCTCTAATCCTGATTCTCCATCTCCTCTTAGTCCTCCATCCAATCCTAACTCACTAGTCTCTAATCCTAATCCTCCATCTCCTCTTAGTCCTCCATCCAATCCCATCACCCCACCTAATCCTACACTCATTCTAGGTGTCATCCAAGGACTCATGACAAAAGAGACATCCCCAAATCCACATGCCGATGTTGTGGAACCATGCCATACCACTCTATTATGTATAGTCATTAGTGACGAGGCTCTTCCCCATCCTATGTCTATCACCCCTATTATTGCTCCTATCACCATCCGAACCATTGAATCCACTGAGTCCCCATCTTCTACACCTAGAACCACTGAAACCAGTGAAGACACCAAAATCTAATCCACTCCTCCTAGTCCTAGTATCACAAAACTCCAACCTCATGACCTTCATGAATCCTCCATCCTCCCATCTCACCCACTTGAGGAGTCCTTCCAACACTCCTCCCTTGTCATGGCTCCCATACAAGATGAGTCATTCCAAGAGATTAATCCAAAGCACACAAGCATATCCCCTCCTCTAAATCAAGATCTTGCCATCCTATCTACTCCATCTCAAGATCATAGTCCCTCATCCATTTCATATCACGATCCCTCTCCTCAACAAGATCTGATTCTACCATCCCATCTACCCCATCTCAAGATCACACTAGCTCATTCACTCCATCCCATGATCCCCTTTGCACTCAAGATCCAATCACCCCATCTCACGAGCCCTTATCACCCAATATCAAAAAATATAGATCTTGTCATACCACCTAATTCCTCTCCTGCTCTTATGACCTCCTCCTCCAAATCGAGATCCTCTCATAAATTCACCTCCATCTCATGATCCTTCATCACCGCCTAGTCCTGTCACCCCAACACCACTTTTATATCACCTTGGTAACATTACACTCATCCATGGTGGTCTTCTTGTAGAAGAAAAACAAAGTATACACACCACCCTTCCTCCTCCACCTACTAATAGACTAACATGATGCTTCCAAAAGAATATACACCCTACCATAGATCACATGGTCAAGAACATGAACTATCAAGGAAAAGGTTTAGGCCTTTATGAGCAAGGTATCTTAAAGCCCATTCAGGTCAAATAACATCTAGGTGCACAAGGTCTTGGATATATCTTCCAAGACTCACAATCCAAAAATATTGGTACAACCTCCATATATCCAAAGCGAGTTTCTTCCCAAGGAATGAGAGGCACTTTCCATCGTTCCACCAAATCCTTTCTCGCCATTTCCCCTCCTCCATCATATTACCTCAAAACAACCGTCCATCTTCCTCCTTCATCCTTTAAGTCCATTTTAGGTCCTTATGTCCCTTCATCCTCCATCTACTGCATCTATTTTGGGTCCTTATGTCCTTCCACCAAACTTCACACATCCTCCATATACACAATCTATTTTGGGTCCTTATGTCCCAAATTCACCTCCTCCATCTCATCATATTCATCCTTTCATCCATCCACCACCTATGCCTAGTGCATAGCATAAAAATCCTAACTTCATAACTCCTAATTAGGATCAACAAAGGCACCGCTCCATGCATGCTATCTCACATCCCCCATCCATAGATCATCGTCAAAATCCTACCTCTATCACTCCATCCGCATCTCCACATCATCCATCTCCTCATACCCATACCATTGCTACTAAAAGTACTTTGGATGCCAAAGTACAAATGCATAAATAAAAACATCCACATGAATCTAAAGCTCCTCATGTCCCTTTAAAATGACATGTTGAAGAAAATAAAAATCAAATCCAAAAGCCAAATCAAACCCATAGGCCACAAAGGCCCACTAAAGAAAAAATCAAAACCATGTGGATCTCGAAGAAAAAAGATGCAATGCCTTCAAATGAAAAATCCATAACGACATCCAAAGTTGCTAATCCACCAAAAAATCATTCACATCCTCAATCTCCTCAATCTGTTTTGGGTCCTTATGTCACAAAATTCACTATGCCAACTCCTCCATTATCACCCCATTCCCCATCCATCAACCCTCCTATCATTTCACATCCACCACATGTGCCAATGATGGTATTGACCACCTTCCCCCATCACACATAAATTCCACCATTCTATCCATACACTTTCCAGCCTCCCATCCATTATCCCCCATATCTCCCCCATCAAATCCCTTTAATCCATCCTCTTGCATAATCCACCCATTCTAATAAGGTCGTACCAACATCCAAATAGTAGCTTTCAATATGGGCCCTTATTACCTCATACATAAATTTATGCTTGATTCCTTCATATATCCCCTTATCACATGTCTTCCAAATCCATTTATCCATTCATCCCTACCCTTACCCATCTCCATTCACATTTCTGTCTGAAATGTCCCAAAAGTAAAAAAAATCAAAAAATAAAAAAAAATAGTAAAGAGAAATAATTCGTCTAATGGTGAAAACTTTGCAAACAAGTGCCTTGGATAAGTACCATGATGAAAACCTATAAAATAGGCATCATGTGTAAATCCTCCATTCAGTTTACTTCCACAATTGGGGGAAAATTCCATCTATACATCCCCTTTCTCCATCTCCTACATCCTATCCATCATATCCCATTTGTATCCAGTCCCTCCATCTTCCTTGCGATATTGACTTAGGTAGGGGAAAATATAAATACATGCTTTGGACACCTCTTGGCATAAATTTCCCTCATCCATATGCTGCCATATCCCTTATCCTCCTCCATCCTCCTTCCTTATCCATGCATCCTATCCACATCTATCTATCTTCTATTGTCCACCATCCTACTATCTACCATCCATCTTGCCTCACCACACATGACCTATCTAGAGTGGGGCATCTCCTTCTTTATGACATAGTCCTTGGTGACATCATCCATCCATCCCTCCAAGTAACCCTTTCCATCTCCCCATCCTACCCATTCTTCTCTCCCCATCCATTTATCCATCCATCTTGCAATCTCTTCCATCCTTCTAAATTTGATTCCTCTATCCACCTATTCTAGCATCTTCCTATCTCCCCATATTTATCAATCCCTCCATTTATCTCTATTTTAATTCTATCTCACAATCCCTTGTCATTGGTATCTAGCTATAGGCTACTCCCATGCAATCTAATGTCATACATTACACTATTATTATTCCTATCTATTCCTTACATCTTCCTACTATCTCATCACTTTTCATCACTCATCTATCCATCGCCTCATCCTCCCAATTCTGTAGGAGTTGAGAAAATACAACTTCACAAACCCCGAAGATCACCTGCATGCAAATAACCTATCACAAAAGAAGAGATGGAGACAAACAAGCAAGGGTTCTCTGAAAACTGAAAATGTATATATCAAAGAGAATGAGAGAATGAATTGATAGGAAATACAATTGGATCAATCCTTATAAAAAGGAGATCATGGAAACCCTAATAAAACCCTAATAGAAGCCCTAATAGGAAAACATTTAATAATTAATATAATTATTAAATGTCAATTTATGCAAACTAACGTGAAATCTTAAGAAGGGAATAAAGGTAACTTAATCAACATAATTAAGTTAAAACCTTTACTCTAACAAATTCATCTTCTAAATATCTCATCCCTGAGCTTCCCATAATCCACATCTTAGGCATATCAGCCATCTCATCCACATGGCCTATCTTGGCTCACCATATCAGCTCCATCCTTTTATCCATTTATCATGGTCATCTCATCATCCCTTATCCATTGTCTGTCGTTGGTCTTTTGTCGAACTACATTACCCCTGTGCTTTCATGTAGGCAAGGCTGATCATTTGATTTGCCCCCAAGGCATTTTTTCCATCTAGTTTTGATAATTCATCATTTGTTCCCATTGTCCCCTTTCGCTCTTATCCTTCATTGGTCTTTCATCCTTCTTGAACTATGTTGCCCTTGCGCTTTCACGTAGGCAAGGCCGATCGTTTGATCCACCCCTGGGGCTCTACTTTTCATCTATTTTGTTGTCTTCCATCATTTTTCTTTGGCCTTGTGTCAAACTATGTGGCTCCTACGCTTTCACATAGGCAAGGTCGATCGTTTGATCTACCCCTAGGGTATTTGTTCATCCGGTCTTTGTCATCCATCGAGGTCTCCATTGTCCTCTTTCCACTTTTATCCATGATCTTTCGTCGAACTATGAGGGCTATATGCTTTCATGTAGGCAAGGCTAATCTTTGATCAACCCCTGATCCCCTAGGTCTTTAGGGTGTTTTGATTTTGCATCCCCTTGGTCTTTAGGATGTGTTTGTTTTGTCACCTTGTCATTTTGTCATCTTGTCATCTTATGTCTCATCATTTTGTCGTGTCATCAAGTATGTCCCTATCCTAGCTGGTATTCATAAACAAAGGTCACTCATATAATGAGGTTCAATTGGTTTCAACTATCCTACACCATGTTGATCTTTTAGCCTAGTCTCCATCTTTGGTCTCAACAAGATGCATCCTTCTTAACAAATCACATCAATCCCATCCCCCCTTTTTTGATCATGTGGCAAAGAATTTTTGGAATTTGATTGTGATATTTTGATGCTTTTGACATTTTGTTTATCATTTGAGCTTCCTATTATACATCTTCAGGGTCACCATGATCCATCATATCATGGTGTGCTTTGGCTAGTGAACATAGGGCCATATCTTGATCTTTTTGTCTACTTCTGTCTTCTTGGTTGTCCCACGTAGTACTCGCCAAGATCCCCATGGTCTTGTGTTACACTGGGGCATCCTTTTGTGCTTGTGTTTATCCCAATACTTGGCTCAACCAAATTCATCGTGACTTTGGGATGTTGGGATAGCCTTCTTGTCTCTTGTGTTTGTTTCATGCATTAGACACATATTTGCCTTGGTTTCACATACCATGATACCTAGTTTCTTATGCTATTGAAAGAATAAGTGCTATGAAAATGGAAAATTACATTAGGATTGCATTTCATTTTCTCTCCCATTGCATTGCATGTATCCTCTCATCCCTCCTCTTCCATCCTTCTCATCATTTCATTATCCTTTTAATCTACTTAGGATAATAGCGATTTGTTAATCTAAGCATCTTTAACTCCATCATCTTCATTTATTTTAACCATCTCATATCTCCATCCAATCCTAATCCATTCAGTCTAGCACAAATCATCTAATCACATCATTGGTCTTGTTCTAAACCTTGCTACAAGCCTTGTTCCAATCATCATCATCATCATCATCATCATCATCATCATCATCATCATCATCCTCATCATCATCGTGATGTATCCTTCCCCTATCTTTTGTGTTGTTTGGGAAGCATCCTTCCCTTATCAACAACACTCTCATCGGGATGTATCATTCCCTATCCTGGTGTTGTTTTTGGATGTATCCTTCCCTCATCAACAACACTTCATCCATCACCAATCCATCCTAGCTTGTAGCTTGACTGGGGCAACATCATATTTGTCCTTGAATCCATTGGTGCTTGCCTTTATCTCTTCATCTTCCCATCCTCTATTCCATCCATCATTTTGCATCATCTTCTCCATCTACCCTTGCATCATATCATCCATTTCGAGAGCACACCTGTGTTCTCTTAAACCCACATGTCCTCTCGAGGGGGCATCCTCAATCCCTAATCTTCATCTTCACTCCCATCATCTTCCTCCTAGTCACTCCTCGAATGACTGGGGCATCATCCTTAATATAATCTTCTTCTTGTAGGTGCTATGTTTTAATTTTCTTTGAAATGATGCTACTTCATAACACCATCTCAAAGAGGGGCAAAATGTAGACATCTAAATTTGACCACTTATATTTGGCCAAATTTACCCTTTTCATCTAAATATCCTTTTATCCACATTAATTAAGTAATATTAACATTATTTAATTAATATCCCTAAAGTCTTCTAAATCCCTAAGGTATTTAGTTAAATAATTAAATACCTTACCCCTTTATCCCTTTCTTCCAAGGAATTAAATAAATAACCCACTTATTTAATTCCCTTTATGTTCCATCCACACTTAATCCTAATTCATCTCCTAATCCCATCATTAGGGGTGTGACACATCCCTAATCCATGATTAGGATGTGTCACATCCTACAAATTTTGCAAGTTGGCTCCTAATCATCATTATCCACCTAACTCTCTTCTAATCATTCATTAGCTAGTCTAATCAGTCCTTTAGTCAACTCTTCCCACATCCTAATGGAATTTTTAATTCCATTTTATTCTCCCAACAACCCTAATGTAATTTTTAATTCCATTTACAATCCCCATGTCCTCTTCCCCATGTGATAGGTCACATTAGTCACATGGGACCTCCTTTATGAGGACCTTGTCTTGTCCACAAGGTACTCCCAATCATATGAATTTAAAATTCACATTTATTCCCCCAACAACCTCTCTCATCCCCATGATGATAAGAGAGGACTTTCTAAAATTCCTCACTTGTCACCATAATCCTCATATGGGGACAAGAAATTTATTTTTGAGGAAATTCTTCCCCTAATCCCAAGGTACTTGCAAGTACCTCTATCTCACATGTCCTCTCTCCACATCACATGTCCTTTTTCCACATCACCCATCCTTTTCACATCTCATTTTCCACATGGAAAGATGTGAGGGATCATGAGTCCTCAACTCACCATAGCCTTCCATCTTGTCCATGTTGGCTAAATCTTGGCCATTCAATTCTCTAGAGACTCTTCCCTTAAAATGAAAAATTTGGTCTCATTTTCACAAGACTTTTTCATTATTCACTCTCATTCAAGAATTCAAGCATTCAAGCAACTTAGCAACTCAACTCTCAAGCATTCATCCTCCATTATTTCAGCCTTCAAGCTTTCATTGCATCCACCTACCACACTTGTTACATTACCCATTTGCACTATTGCATTCCTCATCATCTCTACATCACTTTGAATCCATTTTTGCATCACTTTCCATTGAAGGAGCACACAATCAGGCATCAAAAAGGTCCAACCAAACTCATCAATCCAAGCAAGGTAAAAAGTTCCTTTTATTTGTTATTTTTTTTGGATTCAACTTAGGCTAATCTTGAGTGTTTGTTAGTGTTTTCTTCTTTGGATTTCCTCTTGTTTTTCATCTTAGGGTAGGAAAAATCACTTGCACACAATTATATTTCAAACCTTTGAAATATAATAGTGGACATTTAAATTTTACTATGCACATTTTTTTGTTGAGAAGGAGCCATAATTGGTTGTAGGCATTAACTCTCCTTTGCCATAACAACTTTGGGAAGTACTAGTCTTTAATGTGCTTGGTTTTGTGGGACATGAGGTAGAAAAATAAGGAATGGGGAACCATTTTGGGGGGAAATTCTTCTTTTTTCCTTGGGGTTGAGGAAGGAAGGTTGATGGTTGGACTGTAAGTGATCTAGACGAAGGGAGACTTTGGGTGTGCTCATCATGTTGGTTGAGTGTCTTGTTGTTTGGGTTGGAGACTAATGATCAAATCACCAACTGGTCTTCTTCAACTAAGCTAACCTTTCTTTGAAGGAAATCTCCTTGTCATCCATTCTTGTAAAATTACACTAACCATTTTGGTGAAACATTTCCTTTGACTTGTGTAACTGTATGTGGTCTTGTGAAAGCCTATGCTAAAGGGTTTGGATGAGGAAAATATTGTTAATTGTGAGAGTTCAAACTTATGATCCCAGGACTTACGAACAAAGACTTCGTGTTGGTATTAGCTTATAGGAGTAAACCCATCATGGGTTTTGTATTTTCTCACTATCCAGTTTTATGTAAGCTTTTGACTTGGTTTCATTGAAACCAGTTGGTGACATATTTGGAATTTCCATCTTGAATGCAATTAGATTTTGACCTTATTTTGTGGAAAAGTGTTGGTTATTTTTTTTTGGATTTCTATCATGAAGGAAGCTACATTAATTTGGTCATAGATTGAGGTGGAGTTTCAAACCCTAGCTAGAATTTCTAGAATGCTATTATTGCAACATACCATGAGTTTTAAGGAAACCTGGCCTGGTTCATGGGTATCTTTTTTGATATGGTTGTAAACCCTAATAGTGTTGGTATTTCACATATAAGTGTCCACTCTCTCAATTTTGGATGCGAGGTCTTCTTGGGTTTAATAATGCCACTCCTAGGTGGGGTTTTGGGATGGTTTTGGATCCTTGGTTTGGGTCAACTTGGTCCCCAATAGTCCCTCCAAGGTTATGAGGTTTGCATTATCGAAGCCACAATGGAATACAATGTTGAAATAACACTACATGACTATATTTGATTACCAGTTGACTCTTGAACTGAATGGGTTTTGTCAATTGCATATAGTTATGTAACATTGCAATAGTTGTATTGTACTTGTAACTAGAATAGTCTATTGTGAAGGCATTCATTTGATGAGAATGATCTTTGAGTTCATTGTAATGGCTTGCACTAACTTAAAAATGTGATTTCAAACTAGTATTTATTAAATTGGCAACTATTTGTGAATAAATGTATCTTAGTATGGACTTCCCTATGTTTGAATGACTGAGCACTACGCACAGAATAGTAGATATTGTGTACTTGTGATCACTGCATCATTTGTTTAGAGGAATCATAAATGGAATATAGGACCTTATGTTTCATTGTGCATACAATCCTAAGGGTTGATTAAGTTATTGTGTATGGATGTAAATGGAAACTTTAAGCTCTTTGAAGGATTGCTTATTGTTTATAAAGTAGCATTAATTTCTTATGTTAACTATGGAAACATCTTGTGGACACTAGTATGGTGTTGACTAAGGAATTATCTTGTAAATACTAGAAAGGTCTATGCATGTTAATCATAGATTGTAACCCTAAATTTGGAAGGAAATTGTTACTGTAGATGTGATATATACTATACAATGGTATCTAGTCTATGACATGACATCTTTAGTAGGAGGTACCTTCACATTTTTGTAGCATCATGTTTGGGCTAAGGTACCATAAATTTATGTGTGCATTGTATGGTGTTATTGTATTAGAGGTTGTTGTATGCAAATGTATAGTGATATAAAAAGAGTAGAAATGTTCATGATTGGTTTTTGAAGATGCAATGACACCTTATTATCATTGAAGAATATATAGAATTTATTCTCAACATCTCAAGTGGTAGAGTTGTTGGATTCTACTAAAATTGTACTCCTATAGTAAGCCATTCATATAACCCATGGCTGATATAATGAGCAGTAGGCAATTGGTTGATATAATGATCTATAAAGTATAAATCTATCAGTGAAATGATATAATTTAATGGTAACTATTAGTATTTACTGAAGTCCTTATATGCAACCTTTTATTGTTATAATGGATGTGGCAGTACAATAGTGTATATGTTATTTGTAGTGTTTTGATCAAATATGATTCTATTGTATATTGATTGAATAGTCTTGATAGTTAATTTGATTATGAACTCTTGCTAAAAGATGTGTAAATCATTGTAGCAATCAAGCTAATAAGAGTAAAATTTATGATATTACATAAAGGGTGAATAAGACCTTGTCTTTAATCTAAGACATAAAGTTAGACATTGATTTGATAAACCTAAGTTTAGATACTTTGGGATACAAGCTCTTATAACAATAAGATCTTGAATCATCTTTAATGGTCACCAAGTATTGGTATTGTTAGTCCAAGCAGTTAACCTTGTCATGAGAACTACAAAGTTGAAAATATCCCTTAAATTTCTTTCATCTAAATGGTTTTAAAAACTCAAACCATAGGTTACTGCATCTTAAATCAAATGTACATAAATCTAAATTTTGTGAAAGGTACACTATTTTTGCAATAGGGGTCAATTGATGAATCATAATTGGATAGGCAGTTGGAAGCAAGGCATGAATTGAAGTGTTGGGGATTTAAGTTTTTTGAGTAACACTTGAAACAAATAAAATAATCCAAGGTTGCATGAAGGATGAAGACATGACCTATATCATTTGAACATCCATAATTGATCAAGTAACACTTGAAACAATACGGAGGAACTACCAATGTATGGAAGACATGGCAAGAATTCATACACTTGATGCAGTGGAAAGAACATGTGGGTATCAACAAGACATAACATGTCTTATTAATAATTGAACTTCATACTTATTAACACTTGCATAATGAAGGGCTCATGATGACATCAAATGAAACTAGATTTATGCATGTTTGATGTACCTAGTCAAGTGACACTTGACACGATGCAAGGTGTTGTGATTAGCCAAATACACTCAGCTATGCATTGAAAGAGGGTTAGTCAAGTAACACTTGATGCCTACATGAATTTAATTTGAACAAGTTACACTTGATAAATGTGTAACTCAGATGCAATAAGTTAGTTAATTGGAATTATGGCTCAAGAATGTGTTGAGTCACACAAATCAAGGTCAATTATAACAATATTCAAGGATACACGGAAGCCTCCACAAAATTAGTATTTGGATGAATATTATTTCTAACAACAAACAAAGTACAACTGTAACTGTTTGTCTCAAGTATCACTCTATATCCTCTTCAAAGATTACTGGAATTCACATTAAATACAAATTGACAAGTATCACTTTATAAGCTCATGCAAGGGAGCAGATAATCGGTTACATATGTGCTCAAATTTGGATGAATATTTGTGCTCCCATTGGTCATAGCAATAAACATGGACAAAATGACATGGGATTCTCCATGTCCAATTCATCCCCAAAGAATTTATTAGCTACACAAATAATATAACACAAGTAAGAGGTTGTATGGAATTTTGGCTTTGTGCCCATTGGAGGAGACTCAAATCTCGTTATTTCATTGCATAAAGTGAGTGACAAAACAACTACCTAGTTTAAAATTATCCCTTCTTTAAGAAACATATGTAGCAATGAGACTTAGGATTATTGAAAATGAGAAGCATCCTTCTCCCCATACAACTTGCTAACTAGGGCCACTATGTTTTTTACTGAACCCTTGAGGATGATGGAAGGGTACCATTTAGTGTTCCTAGAAGTTAATTGTCTAACTCCTCCTCTTGAGCTAATTTCCTTGTATAATGAACTAGATGATTGGGATGACCATATTGAAGATGTAATTGAAGACTTTTGTGCTTGTGTAGTGTTGCAAATGTACACTCCATGGGGATAAAACTTGTAGATCTTAGTGTTAATCATGATATAGGCACAATTTTTTTAATTGTTGGTCATGTAAATGTGAGTTTTTAGCTACCACAAGCGTACTCTTAAGGATAGTCTCGCTAAGGAAATCATGGATGTAAGAGTCAAAATTGAGATACATGATCTTGACTTTCTTCTTGGTATACCTAAAGTTTCTAATCTCTTTGTTAATGAACTAGATGTCAGTTTGAACCAAGGATGTGTTTACAACATTTGTAATGATGTTTGAATTCATGAGGATGATAAGCTTAGCCCTCAATATTTTCTTGAGCTTGATATCAATATTTTGTAGTTTGAGAATGTTAGTCATTATAAGAGATCCAATTTTGATTCATGTGAGGAATGCCTTGCACTTGAGAATGTTTTCTCTAATTGAGAAATGAGTGAAGCTTTACAAGAAAGTGAGGAAGAGAAATAATTTTAGTGTTCTTATTTATAGTATTGGTCATCACCCAATAGAGGGTGATGAAGATTGTTCAATTGAGAGGCAAGTAGAAGAAATTTATTCTTCTTTTGATTTTCCCACATTCTATATTCTTGTGCAAATGTTTTGAACTAGTATTAGGATTAGGGTTTTCCTCCTTTTCCATATGAGTTTTAGGCCTTTGTTTTTTGTATCAACTCATATGGAGATGTAGGTGCTCAATATGAAATTGTGGACAAGAGATCCAAGATTTTTGTCTTTCGATGAGCCTTGCTTTGTTTATTGATGAGGGAGTGAGCCAAAGGTGGAGATGCTAGGGGTGGTGGAGGGGAGGGCTACTTAGACAGGGATTGGTGGTAGAGTACGGTGGAGGTGAGTGTAGGTGAGAGTCGAGCAAGAGGAGGCGAGGACCATAGAGCTGTAGGAGGGAGCAGAGGAGGCGAGGGCCATAGATCTGCAGGAGGGAGTAGAGGAGGCAAGGGCCATAGACCCGCAGGAGGAAGCATAGGAGGATATGGATGCCCGAGGATATTCGGAGAGCAGACGACAGAGGAGAGTCCAACCCGAGATCTAGGCAGGGCAAGAGTCCCATGCCATAGGGAGGAGTGAGGGTGGGGAGGAGTCAGAGGGGGAGGGGCAGTCTGGAGGACAACCAAGGAGATTGATGAGGGTGGGGAGGAGAGGACAGTCGTAGAGGATTCGAGTGATGAGCCAGGTGGAGCATGTTTGGGAGAAGGTAGAGGTGGAGGCAATGGACATGGATGTGAAGGTGGTGGAGCCATTAGTAGTAGTACCGATGGATCTAGTGGACAATCCAATAATGTTACTGAGAGGGTCCCAGGAAAGGCTATGGGTGTTAGAGGAGGAGTTGAGGAGAGTAGAGGCAAAGGTGCAGAGGGTGCAGGAGGTGGAGTAGGTAGAGTTTGATGATGTGGTGGATTGGCTGATGAAATATGTGCAAGAGGTTGAGTGAGGGAGGGAGGAGATGTGAGTAGAGATGGAGAGAGTATAGGGAGAGTTGGCTCAGGTGACTTGGGATTGAGATAGATTAGAGGTAGCGATAACAGTAGCTCAGATGCGGGGTCAGCCAAAGCCAGTAGGGGGAGGGGATCATGTCTCAGTGGAGTGTTTCCAGTGAGCTAAGAGGGAAATGGAGACATTGAGAGGACAGATGGTAGGACTACAGGGAGAGTAGGTAGACCTTTTGGAGAGGCTATCTACTGCAGAGGTATCCTTAGAGGAGATGAGCGCGAGGGCTGAGGCAGCAGAGTCTCGGTTAGAGATAGTGTAGAGAGAGAGAGTGCCCAAGGATAGGTGTAGGTGCTATAGGGGGAGAGGGATAGTGTGCTGAGATAGGTCCAGATCCTACAGTTTTAGAGAGACGTAGCAGTGGCGTGGGTGGAGAGTTCCGAGAGGGATATATCTCAGAGGCAGTCATAGAGAGTGTAGGGTGATGGGATAGAGTTAGTCATATAGGGTTTGTAGGCAGAGCTACAGGTTGTACGGGTAGAGAGGGAGAGGACCGAAGAGAATGTACAAATGCTGACAGCGGCACAAGAGGCATGGGAGTAGGAGTGACGAGCCATCAACAAAGAGCGGGATAAATACAAGTATGAGCGGAATGCCGCTAGGTTCCAGGCTGGACAAAGGGATGAGTATATGCATGAGGCGGGCTATTGGAGATGTGCATATGAGAAGGTAGTGCCAAATCTAGTGCAGCGTACAACAGGATATGTTAGGCAAGTACCATAGATGCTGATACCATCCCAGTCATTAGGGACACAGACTAGAGGGTACAATTATTTTCAGCCAACTCCCTCATGTTTTGGGACTCCAGCTTGTGAGTCTCAAGGGACTCCAACATACAGGGAACTAGTGCCTGAGTCTCCTCAGAGGTCAGGTGTGGGTAGCTCAAGGCAAGTAGAGGACAGGTGGTAGGATACAGGTGCTTTGACAGGTACCAGATGGAGGTGTAGCACATATTCTTAGATGATGCTCCTTATTTTGAGGATGGGATGCATGTGATTATAATGTGACTATATTTTGGATATGAGATGATCATTGTATTATTTTGATGATGATATTGATATTATGCTAAACATTTTTGTGACAGATGATTTATGTTATGCATATGGTTATATATTTATGTTTTTATGACAGATGATGTATGTTATGCACATGTATATGATGAGTTGTGTTGATATGGATGCTGTGACAATGTATGATGTTAATGATTTATGTATGTATGTTTGGATGATGTGACTATGGATGATGTTAATGATCCTAATAATGATGCATAGGTGGGTATGAAAATATATGGGAATGTATGGATGAATGAACCTAATGAATGGATGCAATAGGGATAAATGAACCTAATGAATTGATGTAATATGGGTAAATGGACCTACATGAATTGATGCAATATGGATAAATGAACCTAAAGGAATTGATGCAAATGGATGAATGAACCTAAATGAATTGATGCAATATGGATAAATGATGATCTGACACACTAAATGTAATTTAGACGTAAGTATCAATGGGTAGGTGATAGGTGGAGGGTGTGTGTGGCACAATACTTGTCAAGGACTGTAAGGATCCTGAGAAGGAAAGTCAGTAAGGAGGAGTGAGAGTTTTCACAACCAAAATTAGGGGTCATAGATATAGGAGCAAGATTGGATGAAGGGGGAATATGCAACGAGATGAAATGCAACATGAATTCAATTTTCCATCCTTTAGAGCACTGGTTTTTGCTATAGCATAAGACATCGGGCGTCAGGGTATATAAACCAAGATGGATTAATGTATAATGCATAAAACAAGAAGGCTATTCCAATACCCCAAAGTTGTGATGACTTTGGTCGGGCTAGGTATTGCAATAACCACAAGCACAAAGGGGTGCCCCCACATAACGCAAGATCTAAGAGGAATCCCGGTGGGTACTATGTGGAGCATCCCAATAAACAACAACATTAAAAAAGTCAAGAGATGCCCCCATGTTGACTAGGTAAAACACACCATAATACGATGGATCATGGTGATCTTGACTAGTTAAAAGAGGGAGATCAAATAATAAACAAAATCTAAAAGTACCAAAAGATCACAATCAATTGCAAGCATCCTTTGCCATAAGATCCCAAGGATGGATGGGGTTGATGTGGTCTATTAGGAAGAATGCATCTTGTTAAGACCAATGATGGATACTAAGCTAAAGTGACCTAGATGATGTAGGATAATTGCCATTGGGCAGATTTCTTGATACGAGAAGATCTTGTTTGTGAAGAATCAACGAGGATAGGGACATACTTGACAACAAGACAACAAGAGGACAAGACACAACCTAAAGACCTAGGGGCTCAGGTGTTGATCAAAGATCAACCTTGCCTACGTGAAAGTGCAAAGCCCTTGTAGTTCAAGAAAAGACCACGGTAAAAGAGTGGAAAGTGGACTAATGGAAACTGATGGATGACCAAGACAAACATAAGCCTCGGAGGCAGATCAAAAGATCAACCTTTCCTATGTGAAAGCATAGGGGCAACATAGTTGGGAAAGGATGAAATACCAAGGATGGGCAAGATTGAAAAGTGGACCATGAGGATGGATGATGAAGGACAACATGCCTCGGGGGCTGATCAAAGATTAGCCTTACCTACGTGTAAGCACAAAGTCATCGTAGTTCAAGAGAAGACATGATGAGACCTAGATGGAGAGGAGCACGAGGAGTGAACCTAGATGGAGACAACCATAACAATGAGAGGACACAAGCTCAGATTAGGATAAAAATATCAAGATGTTAGATAGCAGATGACGATCGTCCAATGCTCAACCAAAAATATACCAAGCAATGAGGTGATGCAAGCAGATGGGAGGATATGGGGATTGAGGAATCGACGGATAAGAAATAAAGTAACCAGGATGTGAGGTAGATAATAATCAAGCCCTATATGATAGGCTATTGTTGCCAGGTTTTCACCAATCGTACGTATCCAAGGCCCCATGCAGGGGTGGTTTTCACCATAGAATGAATTATTATTTTTGGCTATTTTTTGGATTTTGGGATTTTTTTGTATTTTTTGACTTTTACCAGGAAGGATACCCCAGCTGACCTAAGTATAGAACTTCTTTAGGTGCATGATGTTGATGGGTTCTTCTAAGGGCTCCCCTTTAGGGGTGGATAGCCTGTAGGTGCTAGAACCATACTTTATGGTGACGACATAAGGGCCCAACCAATTTTCTTCAAACTTACCCTTTTTCTCTCGATCTTGCTGATTCTGTTGATTCTCCTTAAGGACCAAATCACCAATATTGAATTGGCAAGGGCATAGTTTCTTATTGTAGCTCCTTTTGAGTTGGTGTTGATAGGCTTGTAGATGGTTATAAGCCTTGACCCATTTTTCATCCAGCAATTCCAATTGTGCTTGCTGTACCACCCGGGTGTCTTTGTCAGTGATGAGATTCTTGAGTGATATTCGAGGTGAAGGAATTTCAACTTCAACTGGTAAGATTGATTTAGTGCCATAAACAAGGGAGTATGGAGTAGCACCAGTGGGGGTTTGGATGGATGTATGGTAGGCCTAAAGAGTAGGATGGATATGGAGGTGCCAATCTCGACCAGTGCTATTGACCATCTTCTTAACGATTTTGATCAATGTTTGGTTTGTTTCTTCTGCTTGTCCATTACCCTGGGGTAATAGGGGGTGGACCAAGGATGTTGAATATGATACATGTCACAAAGGAGCTTCATACATTTATTCTTGAATGGCTTTCCATTGTCAGTGATGATGGCGGAGGGGATACCATACCTGTAGAGGATATGGTAGAGGATGAACTTAGAGATATGAACACCAGTGATTTGAGTGAGTGGTATGGATTCCACCCACTTGGTGAAGTATTCAGTAGTTGTGATGATAAAAGTGTGACCATTAGAGGATGGGGGTAGATCTTGCCAATCAAGTTGAAGCCCCATTGTGAAAATGACCAAGGTGTCGTGATAGGTTGTAGCTCTTGTGCCAGAGCGTGAATCAAATCTGCATGTTGTTGACATGGAAGACACTTTTTGACATATTCACAAGCATCATGTTCCATTATAGGCTAGTAATATCCTACTCTAAGAATCCGTTTGGCTAAGGTCATACCATTAGAATGGGCCCCAAAAATATCGCTATGCACTTCCTTAATGTTGTGCGAGCTTCGGTTTCATCTAAAAAATAGAGGAGAGTTCCATCATACCCACATCGATAAAGTGTATCATCGATGATGGTGTAGCGGGCAGTGTGTTGGATGAACGATTTACGTTGGTTTCTCGTGAGATCAAGCGGGAGGGTGTTGTCATGAATATAGGTGTAAATTTCATGGTACCAAGGGGATTCAGGTCCTACAATATCACACACCATGTCACTTTTAGGGATATCATACGCTAGGATTAGGAGTTGCTCGAATAGGAACTGACAATCTATGTAGTCTTTTGGCATGTCGAGGAGAGAACCAATGGTAGCCATAGCGTCTGCTGCCTTATTCTAGAGTCTCAAGATTTGGTCAAATTGGATGGAGGTGAAATATTTTTTGAAGTCATCCACCATATGTTTGTAAGGCAACAAATTTTCATCTTTTGTTAGAAACTCATCATTGACTTGTTTTATAACCAATTGGGAGTCACCAAAAACTTGCAGATGAGTGATGTACCATTGGACTGCGATTCTAAGGCCTGTGAGAAGGGCTTCATATTCAGCGATGTTATTGGTGCAAGGAAAAGCCAGTTTGAATGATTTTGGTATGTAATCACCTTGGGGGGTGATAAGCAAGAATCCTTATTAGTGTGTGATCCATCAAAGTAGAGTGTCCATGTGGTAACTTCATCTGGAAATTCGGTTTGTATGGGATAGACATATACTAATGGGGCATCTGCCAACTGATCTGATATTACCTGTCCTTTGATTGCTTTTATATCCACATATTCTATATCAAATTCACTGAGAAGCATTATCCATTTAACCATTCGACCAGTTAGGGCTGTCTTAGATAATAGGTACTTGAGGGGGTCCACTTTTGATATTAAATTTATCAAATGGTTAAGCATATAATGACGTAATTTTTGTGTATTGAAGATGACAGTGAGACATGATTTCTCCATTGGTGAATAATTAAGTTCATAACCGACCAGTTTTTGGCTAATGTAGTAGATTGCTCGCTCTTTTGAGGATTCATCATGTTGTGCCAACAATGCCCCCAATGCAACTAAAGTGGCAGAGATGTAGAGTAAGAGGGGTTTTCCAGGGATAGGTGGCATCAAGATTGGTGCGTGGGCCAAGTATTCTTTGATCATATCAAAACCCAACTGACACTGTTGATTCCATTTGAAGGTGGTGTCTTTCTTTAGAAGGTGAGTGAATGACTGACATTTATTTGCAAGCTGGGCTACAAACCGACGGATGGATTGTAGCTTTCCTTGAAGGCTCTTTAACTGTTTCAGGTTTCTAGGTGGAGGCATGTCCATGATAGCTTTTACTTTAGCAGGGTCAACCTTGATGCCTCTTTGGGAAACTATGAAGCCCAACAATTTCCCTAACGTGACACCAAACACACACTTTTTTGGATTCATCCTTAGCTTGTATTGCTCCAAGCGCTCGTAGATCTTTTCCAGAATCACAGGGTGCTCTTCTCTGGTTTTAGATTTTCCCAGCAAATCATTGACATAATCTTCCATGATAATGTGGATGAGGTCATGTAATATAATAGTTATTGCTTGTTGATATGTTGCCCCTGCATTTTTGAGGCCAAAGGGCATGACATTATAACAAAAGGTACCCCAAGGTGTTGTAAAGGTGATTTTGTGTTGATCTTCAGGGGCAATTCGTGATTGTAGCTAGAGAAGCCATCCATAAGGGATAAAATCTCGTGTCCTATAGTAATGTCAACCAAGATGTTGATGTTAGGCAAGGGGAAGTATCTTTTGGATAGGCTTTGTTAAGATCCCATAAATATGTGCAAATTCTAATGTCTCCGTTAGGTTTAGCAACAAGTACTATATTGGAAATCCAATCAGAATAATCAATGGGTCTGATAAAGCCAACATCTAGTAATTTTTCCAATTCTTTTTTAACTAATAGTGCTATCTGTGGGTGCATCTTTCAGAGCTTCTTCTTGACAGGTTTGGCATCTGGATGGACATCCAAATGGTGTACCACAAGATTAGGATTTAGGCTGGGCATATCAAAATAAGCCCATGCAAAATTGATAACCACTTCTCAGAGTATTTGGACAATGGTGAGATATTCTTCTTCTGATAAAGATTTGGCTACATAGGTGATCCTTGGAGCTTCTGCTATCCCCAAATTTACCTCTTGCATCTCTTCAATGAGAATAGAAGACTGCTCAGATATTTGTGTTCCCACAAGGGGAAGATGAATGTCCCCATCTTCCAGTGCTGTATTGAGGTTTTCACTGTCAGATACACCCTTTGTTTTTAAGTTTTCCTAGTCAAAAAGAGCCTCAATGAGGTTTTCACTTGATGAACTATTTTGCTTTTGTTTCTTTTTGCTTTTTCAGTTAGGGCGTTCATCTTCCTCCAATCCCATGAGTTGTACATAGGTATCCTCTGAGGGAAATGTGTCAAAAGTTGTGCTACCTTGTAGGTCATGATCTATAAGTTCAGGATGTTTGAGGGATAAGGGTATGGTGCAAATAAACAAGCATTCGAACATGGCAGGGAGGTCAATGTGATTCAAATCATCGTACATGTGTATGATGGACTCTTCTTCTAGTATGTCTTCGAGGGAATCATCATCAACACTAACATTGTTAGAAGTGCTGGAGGATGTCGCAAGGCCTTTCTATTTAGTATCATAACCCAAGCCCAAATTTCTTGGTCGGATGGTAGTTGCTTTAATGGGATGGTGTTTTCCTTGTTCTTCCGCACCAAGGCCTCTACCTTGGTAATGACACTTTTCAACAAACTTGGAGGCACGTGGATAAAATTCTTGAAAGTATTCTATAAGGGGATGTGGTGGCTCAGGTTCCTCTCAATAAACCCATTGACTGATATCTTCTTCCATTTGATCCTGAAGGGATCCCAGATCATTGAATGTTGTCGAACCCATGTTCTTCGAGGTGAGTGTAAGTGTCTTTTTCTTCCACTTTTGGTACTGGAAGAGTTGGTTGTCCATATGTGCGGGGTGAGGGTGGCATGGTTTCCACATTGAGTTTGGTATGCATTTCGTATTCACCACATCCCTTGTCTATGATCTGGACCTTGGTGACGGTGGAAGAAGGTGTGGATGATGGTGGAGATGAGGTGTTTAGTGTATTAGTGGATGGGTCAGAATCGGATATTGGGGATGCCCCCATTTCGACTCCTGGGTAGTAATGTGAATGTGGGAAGGAAGCTTCCAAGGCATGAAAATATTCAAAAGGTTGGGGATCATCTTGTATGGTAACCTCCATTCCTTGAAATGGGAGCTTTAAACATTGATAATAGGTGGATGGGACAGCTTGCATAGAATGAATCCATGGATGGCCAAGAAGGATTTTGTATGGAATTCTAAGGTCCAGAATATGACACATAGTGTACTGTACAATAGGTCCCACTTGAATAGGGAGGCAAATAATTCCTTCAGAATCCCGCTCTGCGTTATCATATGCCTTGATGGTGATAACTTGACTTCTTAAATCAGCCCGGGTGTATCCAACCTATTGTATGAATTTTAATGTGAAAAGATTTAGGGCCGAACCATTATATACTAGTACCCTTTTTACTTTTTGAAAATTTATGCTAACCTCGAGATGGAGGGGGCAGTTATGGCTTGAATCAAGATGCGACATATCTTTTTGGCTAAAGGCTAATTGATAGGTTGATGAGAGATTTCCTACCAATGCTTGGAATTGGGTGGGGTCAATATCATTGGTCACTTGTGTGCTTTGCAAATCCTCAGTCAAGATGTATTGATTCATGGGAGATGACTTAAGCAGATCTAAGATGGATATTTGGGCTGCAGTCTTGCCTAGGTGGTCTTCGATGTTATATTATGAATTGATAGATGACCGTTGGGTAGATGGAGCTGCTGGGACTATGATGCGGGTTCACCGAGTGGTAACAAAACATTGCGGATCTTTTCCTTTGACATGTATCATGGATAAATGTGGATTTACTTGTTCTACATATGAGACCACACCTTGGTAATTGTATGGCACATTTTTATAGTTGATGTTATTGGTGTTGTTACCTTGCTTGTTGTTGTTTCTAGATCCAGGATTAGAGTTGGAAGTACTAGGACCCTAATTGTGGTTAGGAAAAGCGTTTTAATATATTTGGAGTTGAGCATTGGATGAAGATGATGTGTTAACATCTACATGGATTTCAACTCGATCGATGAGGCCTTGACATTTATCTAAGGTATGTCCCTTAATCTTGTGAAATTCACAATATTCATTGTCTTTAAACCAAGCAGGTTTGGATTTAGACGTATCAAAAGGTTTGGTGACAGGATACATGATTAGCTTGAAGAAGTTTGTTAAACACCATGCTAATGGGTTCTCCCAATTGAGTGAACTATCGTTTGTTTCCCCCTTGGTTATTTTGGTTGGATTGTTGTCGTGGTGCCCCTTGGCAGAAGGATATGGCATTCTGGACTGACGGTTGTTGCTGAGGAGGATATCTTTGCATGGTGGAGGCCACTTGAACATGTTTGATGTCAATGACACCATCATTGACAATATTTTTATTTCTATTCCAATAATGAGGTTTATCCCCAAAGGATTTCTCTCTATATGAATTAAAATGTTTGACTTGCCCTTTCGCAACAAGGGCTCGTTCCAAGATGGGGCCCTTCTCCACAAGTGCTGCAAAGGTGGTGATACAATGGAGTTGGAAGTTATGAGCCATATCTAGGTGGGAATTTTTGATAAATAGTGTGACCATGTCTTTTTATGATGGTGGGAATTTCATCCTGCTGTCTAAGGCACACCATCTTTGCAAGTAGCTTGCAAAGGTCTCTCCCTCACATTGTTTTTCTTTCAGGAGATCAAGTGTGTCAATATCCTTCTCTAGATTAAAAGAGAAGTGGGAGACAAATTTTTTGGATAATTGTGCAAAGGTTTTGATAGATCCTTTTTCAAGGCCCATAAACAAGTTAAGGGCAACTCCTTGTAGAATTTTAGGGAAAATTCAGATAAGATAATTGTCATTATGCATGACCTCTTGGCAATGGGCATAAAATTATTGAAGGTGGGCTCTAGGGTCCCTGGTTCCTTTGTATTTATTGAATTTTGGTATCTCAAAATGTTTGGGAAAAGGAATCAAGGAGATGGAGGGATCAAAAGGATAAGGACATATGTCCTCAAACTTGAATGTTTGTTTACCCGCTCTAGCTTGTAGGTCCTTTAATGTTGTTTTTAGTTCTTCCAAGTCCTTATTGATGGGAGTCGTGGGAGTCAAAGTGGATTGATTGTATGGATATTATTGCGGATATGATGAGGATGGCCCTACCGTTGTTGGATCATAAATGGTTTGACTCAGATAGGAGTGTGTTTTCTGATTATAAGTGGATTGATAGTTGGATGATTGATTGTGATGAGTGGGAGCCACTTGTTGTTGATAGTAGGAAGTGAGGGACGAATCCTATTATTGTGTAGAATTTTGGTAATATGTGGAGAGGTAGGGCCTCTTTGTTGATGTGATGATGGTTTTTGGTAATAGGAAGTGTAAGGTGCCCCCTGATGATAAGTTGGTTGTTGTTGAAAGTAAGGTGGATAGGATTGGTATTGTTGCACAATGGTGAGTTGTTGCATGGCATATGGGGATGGATTCAATGTTTGTTGGTGGGGGTTATGTTGAGGTTGTGAAGGATTGGTGTAAGGTGGCGGTTGGGTATGTTTTTGGTTTTGAGAATTTTGATGAGGATTCATATTGAGATGGGATGTAATAGTGTATGTGCTAGAGGGATGATAGAGGTACTTAGTAAGCGGGTTATGGTGTGTTTGTGTAGGGATATGCACATGTTTTTGTGGGGGTCATTGTTGTGGTTGTTGTTGATGAGATGGGTGAGATGAGATATGTTGTTGCTGGGGGGTGACAATGAAAGGGTTATGCGGTGGTGGTTGTGGTTGTGAGGTAGGCTGCACTACTTGATGTGATGGTTGTGCAAGAATGGTAGTGTGTTGTGGATGTTGTGGATGCAAGGGTTGAGATGAAGCTAGAGTGGTAGAAGTATGTTGTGGTGGTGCTAGTAGTGTGGTGGGTTGGTGTGGATTATTTGGAGGTTGTCAAAATGCAGGAGGTAGCACATTGGTAAGTGTAGGTGTGCCCCCAATATTAGAATATGGGATGTATGATGGCATGCCATAGGTATGGGGATAATTAGGATCAGGTGGTGGAATAGTAGACGTTGTGGTAGAAAGATGAGGATACTCTTGGAATTGATGGATGACAACATTTCCAAATTCGGGGTGGTACCAGTTGTCCATGGGTGCACTATCCAGGGCATAGGGATTCCCTAGAACATTTTGTGAAGCTTGCAGATCAATAGATGTTGGAAGGACATATGGTGAGGTATCAAAGTCTGATGGTGGTTTGAATCCCTTCATGAGTAGGGTGGAAAGTATCTTATCCCCACATTCATTTAGGAAACGATCTATCATTTGGACTTTGGTAGGATTACTGAGATATTAATCAATGGTGACTTTAGGTTGATTGACCATGTTTTCGTCACTAGGTGGTGTGATATTCTGGATGTTGGTGTTTGATTGGGATGAGACGCCATTATGGGGATCATGTGGGTTGCTTGAAATTTTATTGGGATCTTGAGGGACATTCGATTGGGAATCTTGGGTTTGTTGGTCTGCCATTTGCTTTTTTGTTTGTGAACGGGTCTGAATGGGAATGAATGTGCAAAACAACTAAGTGATTTTAAGATGCAACTTCTAAAGGATGATCTAGGTGATGATTTAGATTGGATGATGGATCAATTGATTATGTATCAATTAATTTGATGATTGGATAAGGATTGGATTTGATTAGATGATTTTGATTGGATGATGGGATTTTGATCGGATTTGGATAGATCGGATTGGATTGTTTGGATCAATTGGATAAGATTGGATTTGGATTGGGTGATGGATCAATTGATGATGTATCAATTTGATGATTTGGATAAGGATTGGATTTTTTGGATCAATTGGATTGATGATGTATCAATTTGATGATTTGGATAAGGATTGGATTTGATTAGATGATTTTGATTGGATGAGGGGATGTTGATTGGATGACAACGGATTTGGATAGATTGGATCAATTGGATAAGTTGACGGATCAATTGATGATGTACCAATTTGATGATTTTGATTGGATGATGGGATTTTGATCAGATGATACCGGATTTGGATAGATTGGTTGATGGAAGGGATCCTAAAACCCAATTAAGAAATCACCCTAAGTGACTTATAACGTTGGTTGATTAGATTGAACTAGCTAAATCAATGATCATGGCACCGAATCCACCTTGAGATAAAAGGGGATTGATTTGGGCCAATGATGTCGACTTACAACACAAATCCACCTCAAGATAGAAGCAGATTGATTAGGTTGAAGACAAGTTTGTTATGTAGGATGACGATCAAACTTAACACCTTGGTCAATTCGGGAGATAACTCCTAAAACAAGGTTTTAAGAGATTTTGTGTTGAGAGATGATGATGAATGATGTCTTGGGTGTTGTTGAAGTGCTTTTATTTTTTTTTGGAAAATACAAATGATTAGGTCACACGGTAAGATGGTAGAATGGGTTTCTTAAATTGTGAAATGATCAATGTGAATGTGGTAAGTGGTTGTTTAGAATGGTCAAATGGATGCTTGGATTGGTTGACTGAGTGTTTAGGATGATCAAATGGTCAAACGGAGATTCGGGGTGGTTAAACGGAGGTTTGGAATGGTCAAATGGATGAAACTATCCATTCAAGAGGGCGTATCCACCCTTCTATAGTGAAAAATGCTGAAACAAGGGGGAAAATCCACCCCTCTGTAGTGGAAAATATCAGAATAGGGGGGAAAGTTCGCCCCTCTACAGTGGAAAATGTCAGAATAGGAGGGAAAGTTCGCCCCTCTCCAGTGGAAAATATTAGAACAGGGGGGCAAGTTCGCCCCTCTGTAGAAAAACAGTGACTTGGTTTGGATGAGAGATTATGGAAAGGGCTTGAAATGACTCAATGAGGCTGACTTATCAAGATTTACTGGTTTTTTACAGAAAGACACTTTAAGCAAGCACAATCCTAGGATTAGTGTTAAGGGGTATGGCCAAAAAAAGTCTTAATCTAGGATGCATAAAGTTTCTAGGGAGTCCTCGATATACGCTTAGTATATGAGGCACAACTGTGAACACCATCCTGTCACAAGTGTGAGTCAGGAACCCCAGCGAGATACTAAAAGGCTCAAACCAAATCTTCATGTCTATCTAGGTATCACCCTAGCTTCGACGCTCCGTCAATTATGACGCAACTAGATTGGGGTACAACTTTGGCTCTCCCCCTTTTTATACACCATCGGTACACGTTGTTGGGATCATCCCTTGGGGTGATGAAATCCCCAAGCAGGTCCCTCTAAAAAGAAGACACTAATCATTTCCAACTACCCCCTTAGTCTGCACAAAATGCAATGGGAAGGTGAAAAAAAACTAATGCCCCCTTACGGTACCACAAAGAAAAATAGACACAACAAACATCAAGTATTACTTCCCCCTAATTATACTAAGTGCATAGATAAAACAACAAAGAAAAAAACTTTAAAATTTGAGTAAATAGATGGTCCTGCAAACAAATGTTAGCTATTTTCTCTTTTTGTCCTTTGTGAATTTCAAAAAAATATTACAAAGTATCAACAAGAAATCTGAGTTCACCCATCAACAAATAGGGTTAGAGGGGTAGAATTCTAAACATAAAAAAATAGAGGCAAAAATGAAGCTAAAACGCAATTTTTTTACCTTCTCGAACGTGTTGTTTAGGGAAAATCCGCCCCTCTACAGTGAAAAATGCTGGAACAAGAGGGAAAATCTGCCCCTCTATAGAAAATAGTTAGAAAACACTAAACCAGGTGGGCAAATCCGCCCCTTTGTAGAAAAAGTCAGAAAATGTTGAACCAGGTGGGCAAATCCGCCCCTCTGCAAAAAAAGTCAAAAAACACTAAACCAGGTGGGCGAATCTGCCCCCCTGCAGAAAAAGTTAGAAAACGCTGAACCGGGTGGGCAAATCCGCCCCTCTACAGAAAAAATCAGAAAGCATTGAACTAGGTGGGAAAATCTGCCCCTCTGCAAAAAAAGTTAGAAAACACTGAACCAGGTGGGCAAATCCGCCCCTCTATAGCAGACTAGAGGGCAAGTCCACCCCTCTGTAGTGTCTGAAAGGAAAAGTCCTCCCCTCGATGGATAAAATATGCCCCTCTACGACCTGAACCTGCAAACAGCTTAAACAACAACAAACATAAAGTAAAGAGACCCATTTGTGGGTCCCACGAGGCATGCTAGAAATGTGATCTCCTAAAATGTTATGTCCTAATATAAGATGCTAAATAATTATTAATGCAATAAGAGGAAAGTAACACAAAGGGGACACCTCAATGATTAGCCTAAGGAATTGATAAAATGAAAGCAAGATGAAATAAATTTAGCTTAATTATACCTTCATGCTACTTCTTCCTTGGTTGGCCCTTGATCTTTAGATGTCTTGTGTGCTCCTTGGATGGCTATGGAGTTAAATGGATGCAAGATGCAAATTGGATTGATGAAAAATGCTATGGAGAAGCTAAAATATTGCAAATGACAATTTGGCAAGAGTTTGGTAGCAAAAGAATTGATCCCAAAATGAGAGAAATGAGGAGGTATTTATAAAACAATTGAATTCTCTAAAAAATTCAACGGTTGAGATTGATCCAACAAAGCCAAGATGAAGGGCTATGGTGAGTTGAGGATTCAAAATCCCTCACATCTTGACACGTGGAATGTGAGATGGCCTAGGGTGGGATGATGTTGAAATGAGGTGGAAGAGACGTACATGATGTGGATGAAGGACAAGTACCTTGTAGGTACCTTGGGGGATGAGAAGATTTCCTCAAAAAAGAACTTCTTGTCCCCAAATGAGAACGAAAGAGACATTTGAGGAATTTTAGAATTCCTCAAAAATATCCATGGGAAAAGGGGAAGTGGTTGGAGAAATAAATGTGAATTAAAAATTCACATGCTTAGGAGAGTCTATTGGATAAGAGAGGGTTTCCAAAAAGATGGAGATTTTTCACATGTGAGTGATGTTACAAGTCAAAGGTTCTAGAAGTCCTTGGCACATGTAAAGTGACAAGTCAAACCTTCTAGAACTTTCATGGGGATAGGGTAAACCTTGGAAAGATACAATGTGAATTAAAAATTCACATGGGGAAGAGAGGAGCCTTGGGTGAATAAATGTGAATTAAAAATTCACATGGGAAAGAGAGTCAAGGCCAAGAAAGGCAAGTGGAAAGGTTGACCAAAAAAGGTATGCCAAATTTGGCTAATGACTTTGATTAAGGTTGTGCAAACATAGGATTATGATAACTAATGAGAGATTAGAGGCAAGTGGAATATTATGGAGGATGTGACACTAATCTTGATTAAGTGGTGCACATTCTAATCACAGATAAATTAATTTTAATCTGGATTAAAAGAGGATTATGGAGAATGTGACAAGGAGAGAGAAAAAAAGGGATTAAAAATTGGTTTTAATCCAAATAGGTCAAATGAATAAATTAAATAAATTGTCCTATTTATTTAATTTAGAGAAGAAAAGATGTAAGGTAAAGTATTTAATTATTCAATTACATACTTTAGGAACCTTAGGTAGAAAATGAAATAATGATTAAATAAATTATTTAATCACTATTAATGACATAGATGAATAGAGTAGACAATTTTGATCATGTGGAAGTGATCAAATTTAGATGTCTATAGTACCTATCCTAGAAGCACCACAAGGTGGTTTTCACTTAAAGGATGATTTATTTCTCTTTACTATTTTTTTTGTTTTTTTTGTTTTTTTTTGTTTTTTTGTTTTTTTGTTTGTTTTTTGTTTTTTGTTTTTTGTTTTTTTCCTTAGGATATTCTAATGCGTTGGGTATAGAATTTTTTGAGATGGCTACTATTGAGTGGTTCTACTTGGGGTTCACCTTTTGGAGTAGCCAATTGATAAGCACTAGAGCCATAAATTTTTGTGATAACAAAAGGACCTAACCAGTTCAACTCAAATTTTCCTTTCCCATCTTGGTTAAGTTGAATCTTCTGATTTTCTCTCAAGACTAACTTACCAAACTGAAAGCTCTTGTTCTTGATTATCTTGTTATAACTTCATTTAAGACAGTTTTGATAAGCTTGGAGATGGTTTAGAGGACCCAAATGTCTTTCGTCTAGTAGTTCAAGTTCATAGAGTCTAGATACTTGGTATTCTTCATTACTGTCAAGATCTTTCAAGGATACCCTTAGGGATGGAATCTCAACCTCTATAGGCAAGATAAATTCATATCCATATATAAGGGAAAATGGTGTTGCGATCATTGGTGGTGGATGCTAGTTCTATAAGCCCACAAGGTAGGGTTCAAATGAATGTGTCAGTCACGTCTGGGTCATTTATAGTCTTGTTAAGGATCTTGAAGATCATTTTGTTAGATGCTTCCAAGTAACCATTTCACTAGGGGTAGTATGGGGTACAAAAGTGATGTTGGATGGAGAATTTGGTGCAAAGCTCATAGACATCTTGTTTTTTGAATGGATTTTTGTTGCCAGTATTGATAGTTTGAGGGATACCATAATGACAAATCAAATAGTTAAGGATAAAATTCGCTATTTGTTTGCTAGTGATATAGGTTAGGGATATAACTTCTATCCACTTTGTGAAAATACTCCATGGTAGTTATGATAAATTTATGTCTGTTGGATGAAATAGGGGATATCTTTCCTATAAGGTTGAGTCCCCATTGTGAGAAGGGCCATGGTGTAGTGATTGGTGTTACCCATTTTTCACTTACAACTCAATTGGGTAGAGGTGAGTCTATTATTTTATTTTAAAAGTGAAGGGGGATTAATAAATTTTTTCTATGCTTAACCATTGCAAAAAAAAGTATGCTTTCAAAAGATATTCAATTTTATTATGCAAGATTTTAAAATAGAAATAAGTTATACAAATTGCATGATATTGTTGTCTTTCATTCATTTTACAAAGGAAATGCATGAAAGTTTGCATAAATGTTGTTGTTTTATACATTGAAAGATAAGTGATCAAGTGATCCACACAAGCCATGGGCATGACTGAACTAAAACAACATACATATAAGCTATACAACTAAAGATAAAAGAGGAAAAACAAATGAAAATAAATCATATCCTTCATTTCCTGAAGTGGTAGAATCTTGGTGTTGGTCCCTTTTTCTTTAGCTCCTCCCACTCTTGGTCTTCATATGTACTTGCAGATGATTGAAAGAATTGGTTAGAGATCGGGACATGAAATCTCATCATATGTTTCATCAACAAAGATATAACTTGTATCTATGATGCATTAGATCAACTTGAACCATTGTCACATGTATCAAGAGAGCCTGCAAATCAAACATCATAGGAGCATTGAGTTTCACTATTTTTTTTATCTAACATGTTTGTTCACTATGCAGGTATGGGTGAAATTTTCATTGTTGGATTATTTTCATTCAACATCATAACATGTGGAGTAAAAGTGGGCTCCCACAAGGGTTGAGCCCAACATGCCGCCCTCTAGATCTTGAGAGGGGTATGAGATAAGGAAGAGACTTTCAAATTTTCAAATAAAAGCACATTCTCTTTGAAAATAAATTTATAAGGTAATTGAGCACATTGTCCATTCATGACAGCCAAGTCAAAGGTGCAATGAGGTTACAAACCCTTTCACTTTGAAATGGGAATCACAAGTGAGAAATGAGTTCATTTAAAATTCTTAAGTAATATGCAAAATAGAGTAAAAGTGCATCAATTCTCACTAAGGAGCTTTATGTATCTACAAGTTTTCATATTATTCCTGGTTTTGCATCATTATTTTATGTTATTCATTTGCTGTCACAACATCATTCCTTCTATTTTCATCATATGAAATGCATAATTTAGAGGAGCAGTCATAAATAATTTTGCTTTAGGACAATGCTTATCACTATGGTTTAGTCACCATGCATGGGATGAGGGGTTTAGTTTATGCAAGAAATACTACCATCAATGATGGGACAACAACCATGTTTCTCTTTAGGACTAGAGTGAGTAAAAGAGCATTAACAATTTCAATGTTCAAGGGAAAAATTTATTGCTATATGGACTCTTGAGAAGGTATAAATAAAATCATGACAACAAGATAACAATGGAAATAAGGAAAAGAAAGAAGATGATGATCCATTCCATGAGATATAAAAGAAAGTTATAAGAGGTAGTTTTGCTATTCCCAAATTAAAGGGATGATAAATAAAACCATGAAATGAGGGTTTCGATCCCAAACTCAAAGGTTTTTTTTAGAGTTTTCCATGGGTTCTTTGAAAGAGAAAAATACAAGAATGTGAACAATATTGTCTCCTTTTTACCACATTCAAAATCAAAGAAATACATTTCCCATGAGCAATAAATAGAGCATTATAATGTATAGAGCTAGGGTTTCAAGCAAATAACCCTCAAAGCCTAAGATCAACAAAAATAATAAACACAAATAAAAGGAAAATGATTTTTTTAATTCTTGATTGGGTCACAACCATGAAGCTCCATTGAAGATGACATAAAAATGAAAACCAAGGCAAACCCTAGCCATGGCAGCCATCATGGTGATCAATGAAAAAACACCCAAAGCAATGATAAAAGAGTGAAATTTTGTGGGTCGAGCCATGAATAGAAGATAAGTTCCAAGAGATAAACAAAAACCATTGATACTTGAAGGTATCTCCAAGAAAGTCATGACCCGCAAAGAGTTTTTATTCTACCAAAAAAATTGAAAGGCCATAGTCATGGGGGTACAATTTTTTTTTTTGTATTTACAAAATAATGGAACCCAAAGAGTCTTTTATGCCTAGAATGCACAGGGAAGCCAAATAAATTCATTATTTTTGCACTTATTGAGCGTTAAATGAGCATCTAATTTGACAAGAAATAAAAAGGAATGTAAGGTTTGAGTGATAGAAATCTTACCCAAGATTTTCTATTGATCTCCCATATAAAAAATATATTCAAATTTGTAAGGAAATCTTCCATGGAAGCCTCATACAAAATCCATGTCAGCGGTGACAACTCCAAATTTCCTGAAGCTCAAACATCTAACCCTAGAATGGCAACGTGGAGAAAACAACAGAGCAAAATGAATGTGAAAAGATAGGAGGCTGTGAGTTTTTTTCTAGGGTTTTCTTTTACCCTAATATTTGGTCGACCCATATCTTGGGTATATTTTCACATTGTTTTAAAACGTTTTATTCCCAAGTTAATACATTATTGGTATTATTTCGACCCTTTTGTACATTTTGAAAACTTAGGTTATGTGCCTTAGTTGTTTTTTGTTTTTAAAAGAAAAATCAAATGCCATGCGAGCCACTAATCCTTTGCAAAAATAAAACATATAAACCATATATACGTTTTTTTGGAAAAATAAAATCAAAGCCAAGGTTGATCTTTCTTTCTATTTTGCAAAGCTAAAACTACAAAACATTGTAAGACTTTATTAAAGCAATGTTCTATAAATTTCTTTATTAATTGTCAATTAAGATGTAAATAAAACAAGTGCAAAATGTGTAAAGGCAATTTCAGTTCACTTGCCCATTTTTGTTTGACTTCCAATTGTTCAAACTAGAAAAAAAATGAGTCAATTGAGCTTTCTATTTTTGATTTTTATTCAATTCTGGTTGATTTTTGAGTCCTTTTGGGTTGATCCACTTGGGAAGGAAAGTTTCCACCTATTCTCACTTAGTTTGAGCCAGTTTTAGCCCCTCATTTTGTGGTTTTTTCCTTTTGCTTGTGAGAGACACTTGAGTTTCTATTTTGGTGAGCAGTTAATTGAGATTCTTTCCCATTCACTAATGGAGATGCATTGGAGATATAAATTGGACAAAAAATAGTTTTTCTTAGTTTGAATTATTGCTTCTTCCTCTCTTGAGTATTGGAGAGAGTTTGTAAGCCTTTTGTAGCTCATATTTTCATAATATGATTATGCAACTCCTTTTAGATCAATAAAGACAATAGTGTTCTCCTTTTCATGTTTTGACTCATTTTGCAGTTAATGATTTGATGTTCAATTGTGATTCAATTTTGGAACCCTTTTCTATGTCTCATTGTTGTAGGTTTGAGTGCAAATGTTTCATGTAATGTAGGTTGTGTGTTGTGTCTAATTTTTTTAGTGGGTTGAAGTTATGATAAAGCTTCTATTTTTCCTTCATGCAAGCCTCTAATTTTTAAACCTTCATACAAATTACTTATGTAGTGCATTGTTTCACATGGAATTATGAGAGTAAAAGTCTTTGTCAAATTGATTGTGAGTTAAATTAGTGAATAAGTTTGAGATTTTTTGGTGCATCGCCTCTATACTTTTAGGATTTTCATTTCAATATCCTTCTATTCCTTTTCTCAGAAAATTTAGTAGTCTTAGGTGATTTACCAGGGGAACCAACCCTCTCTAGAGATTTATTCTCGTTATAAGCCACCCACAACTTGATAATGTTTCCATGTTACACAAGATAGTTGAGTCTAGCTTAACTAGGGTGCAATCCTAAATGATAACAATTGGATGTAGCTCTTATGCAAGTGCATGAACAATATCACTATGTTGTTGACATTGAAGGCACTTCTTTGAATAATGTATAGCTTATTATTCCATTGATTGCCAATAGTATCCATTTCTTAACAAATTCTTGACTAGATTAGGCCCACAAACACCTTCATGTACAGGTCTTGTAAGGTAGTTCGAGCTTCTTTCACATTGAGACATCATAGTAGTGTACCATTAAGGATTTAGTGGTATAAAGTATCTTTGAAGATAGTAAAGCATACAATTTGACATATTTTTTTTTTCTTTTGGTTGCTTGTAAGGTGAGGTGGTATGGTTTCATGTTGGATGTAGGTGTAGGAGTCTTGGTACCAAGGTGAATTAGGACCAACAACATCACACACAAGTTCAAATTCTGGGATATCGAACACTAGTATAAGCAATTGTTCCATAAGGAATTCATACCTAGGAATGTTTTGCGGTATATGAAGAAGTGAACCAATGGTTTCCATGGAATCAATAGCTTTGTTGTTGACTCTAGAGACCTGTTCAAAGAAGATGACCAAAAATTGATGCTTAAAAATATCCACCATTCTCTTATAAGGCATCAACTTATCATTAGTTTGGTATTCATTGTTCACTTGTCTAATGACCAATTGTGAATCACCATAAACCTATAGCTCTTTGGTTTTCCATTCAATGACTATTTTTAGCCTAGTGATTAGTGCTTCATATTTGGCTATATTATTTATGCAAGAAAAGGAAATTCTATATGATTTAGGTATACTATCTCCTTGAGGCTTGAGAAATAGTATACCAAACCTTGATCCATGTTGAGGATGAGATCTGTCAAAGCATAGTGTCCAATGGTTTGCTTGAGTTGTCACTAAGATGCCCTCCTCAAGAAATTATGATATCAATGGCCGATGATCTTCTATAGGTGCTTCAACTAATTGGTATGTTATTAGTTGTCCTTTGATTGCTTTTCTATCCACATATTCTATGCCGAATTCACTAAGTATCATGACCCACTTCACCATTCTTCCGATGAGAGCTACTTTAGACAAGAGATATTTCAAGCAATCAACTTTGGATATTAGCTCGATCTGTTGGTTTGTCATGTAATTTCTAAGCTTTTGGGATGCAAAGACAACTACTAAAAAAGCTTGTTCAATAGGTGTATATTTTATCTCATAACCAACTAGGGTATGAATAATGTAGTACACCACTCTTTCTTTGTTATTCTCATCAAGATATGTTAACACAATTCCTAAAGCTATTGATGTCGCTTATACATACAAGATCATAGATTTGTCTTGTATAGAAGGCATCAAGACAAGAGGAGTTACCAGATAGTCTTTGACATGCTAAAAGGATTGTTCACATCTTCCATCCCATTTGAAGGTTACATCCTTATGGAGAAAGTGTGTAAAAGGATGAAATTTATCTACTAACTAGGCTATGAATCTTCAGATTAATTGTAATTTTCCCTGTAAGCTACACAACAATTTTAATATCTTTGGGGGAGGCATTTCCATGATAGCTTTGAATTTTGCAGGATCTACCTCAATGCCTCTTAGAGATACAATATAACACAAGAATTCTCTTGATGTCACACCAAAAATACACTTCTTAGAATGTAGGTACAAATTGTACTCTTCTAATCTATCAAATATTTTAGCTAGATTACCCAGATGTCCTTGTCTTGTGATAGATTTTGTGAAAAGATCATCTACATAGTCTTCTATGGCTATGTGAAACATGTCATGAAATATAGTACTAGTCATCGCCCTTTGGTAGGTGGCTCCTATGTTCTTTAGGCCAAATGACATGATATTCTAGCAAAAAGTTCCCTAGGGACAAGTAAATTTTGTTTTATGTTGGTCCTTAGGTGCTATCTTGATTTGGTTTATATTTGGAGAAGTAATCCATAAGAGAAAGCATTTCATGACCAACTGTCAAATCCACTGTCATGTCAATGTTAGGTAAAGGAAAGTCATCCTTTGAGCATGCTTTGTTGAGGTCTCTAAAATTAGTGCAGATCCTTATCCCCCTTGTGGGTTTTGAAATTAGTACCAGATTTGACACCCACTCAGGATAATCAATAGGTCTAATGAATGTGACATCAAGAAATTTCTATAGTTCCACTTTGACTATAAGTGTTATCTAAAGGTGCATCTTGCGAAGTTTATGTTTCACTGGTTTAGTTCGAAGAAAAACTATAAGATGATGAACTCCTAAAGCTGGATCCAAATCCAACATATTTGCATAGGTCCATAAAAAAATGATCTTTTGTTCTTATATGAAGACTATGAAGTTTGTTCTTTCTTTAGGATCTAGAGAGGCTACATGATAGGTTATCTTTGGTGCATCTATTGTTCCCATATTTATGGGTTCAGATTCTCCAACCAAAACTATTGATCTCTCCTGATACTGTGTGATAGGGAGATTGAATAATCCATCCTTAGGTGCTTCAGGGAAGTTTTCACCCTTATATACGTCCTTTATTTTGTCTTGTTTGCGATTTGATAGCGCCACATTGTGGTTTCCACTAGGGGATCTATTTTTGATATGTATATTTTTATTTTGATTATTGCGACTAGAGGATGCAATCTCCCTACCAAAATATGCTTCTTTTCCAAGCTTAATATCAAACTCAATCTTGTGGTCTCCAAGTGGTATACCATTTTGGAGTCCCATAAACTCAGCAATGGCTTCATTATTTTTGAATATGCCCACAACTGGTGGTTGATCTTGCTAATCCCAATTGATTAGTTGAGGGTAAATGAGTTGGAGTTCATGTGTTTGAGATGTAGGATTAAAGGAAAAGGTAGTAATGGTGTTTATGCAAATGTCTCCAAATAGGTCTGTGATATAGATAATTGTCAATAGGATCATAGTCATTCGATGTCTCAACCATGATAAAATAACCTTCCTCACAAGAGGTATTTTCAGTGTTAGGGGTAATAGTGTCCAATGAACCATAGCCTAGTCCTATATTTTCCTTGCATTTTTTCATGATGATTGATTCTCTCATACCTTTTTCATTCAAACCAAGTCCACCTTTTCTAGTGAATCCCACACTTTTAGCTAGTTGACAACCTTTACTATTTGGATGAAGAAGGATTGGAGGTAATTGTTTTAATTCCTCTTCTTCCTCTTTGTAGAGCCATGTAGAGAGATATTCTTCAAACACCCATTTGTCTATCATAAGTTCTTGGAAATGGAGGAAGCTTTCCAATACAAAAGGATTGATTAAAGTGTTAGTCTTATGACCATTATCAAGTACCTGGATCTTGAGGTCAAACTGAGGTGGATTGGATGATGAAGATGGGGTGGAGGATGATGAAGGTTTTGAAGATGATGTGAGGGATGGAAAATCGATGTAGGAGAATGAATGAAAAAATATACCATTTTAAGAATTTGAAATATTTTCTTGTATTTTCTTCCAAGCTCTTATAATAATGAAAGGGTTATAGATCAACATATATTGTGACTTCCTTGTCATTATAAGGAAATTTTAGGCATTGATGGAACATAGAAGGGATAACTTTCATAGTGTGGATCAAAGGGAATCCTAAAAGAAGGTTGTAGGGAAGTTCAAGATCTGGTACTTGATAGGTTGTTTCTTCTATCACTGATCCCACCTGAAAAAGAAGTCTAATGGTACCTTTAGAATTTCTCTCATTTTCATCACAAGCTCTTATAGTGATTCTTTTATTTTTATTAATAATGTCATGAGAATATCCAAGTTGTTTTACTAATTTAAAGGTACAAATATTTAAGCCTACACCACCATCTATTAGGACTCTTTTTATTTTATGTGTGTGGATATAAACTTCAAGGTATGAAGCTTGGTTATGGAATGATTCATTGAGAAGGTCTCTTTTAAAGTGATGTGTAGAGGTGTAATGTTCCTAACCATAGCCTAAAATTGATTTGTGTTTATATCATTAGGTATTGAAGATTCAAGGAGATCTTTTCCAAAATATATTTATGTGGGGGAATAGCTTGAGAAGCTCAAGGATTGAGATTTGGGCTAGAGTTTTCTTTAGTTGATCAACAAGATTATAGTCATTTGAAGGTTTAATTGAAACTTTCAATTGAAGCAAGGATCATTGGATGGTAATCTTCCCTCTTTGTGTAGTAATGTCACACTCAGGATTCTTACCAATTATTGTTACAACATGGATATTGCTATCAGTTTCATGGATGGTTTCTACAACATTGTCATAGGTTTAAGCAGTTTTTTGGTAATCCTATCCTTTAACTTTGTCTTTCCCCTTAGAATGGCCAGGGATCGGATCCTTGTAAATACCCATGTCACTATTTCTAGAGATTCTAGGATGATGCTCGGTATCAACCTCTCCTTTGTCAATTAATTCTTGGATGAGATTCTTTAGTTTTATGCAGTTGTTTGTTTTATGACCCTTGATTCAGTGGAATTCACATTGATCATTTTCATTGTACCATGCGGGTTTAAATTATGGATCATCATAATTCATTTGATTAGGAATTTTGATGAGATTCGTTTGAATTATCTTTCACATAACCACCTAAAGAGGTTCTCCGAATGGAGTGTTCTTTTGTCTCATTTGGTTATTTTGTCTTGGTGGTCCTCTTTAAGGGTTTTGAGTTTGATTCGTTTGTTGATTATTCTAAGGGTAAGTAAGTTTATTGTTTTGCATGTTTTTTGGGGGATTGTTAGGAGGTGGTTGTATGTTTTGAACAAACTTAGTGTCAACCACTCCATCATTTGTGATATTTTTTTAATTCTCCCAAATGCGAGGTTTAGCATTTGAACTTGATGATTGATCTTTTTTGTTGTAAAGTTTGATGAAGCCTTTCATGATGACAACTCTTTCAATTACTAAAACCTTTTCAATAAAATATTCAAAGGTGTTAGGGCATATCATACTCAATTGATAGCTTATGCCAGTTTGAAGACTTGAGATAAAAATTTCAACAAGTTATTTCTCAAGAACGAGCTATTTACATTTACTCGCTTTATGTCTCCATCATTGGAAGTAAGATGCAAATGAATCACCTTGGTTTTTTTTTATTTAAAAAAAAATAGGAACCATGATGTCTTGTTAAATGTTATACAAAAAGTGGTTGATAAATTTTTTGGATAGCTCATCAAAAATTTTCATTCCAGGTGGTAGATGAAAGAACCATTCAATAGTTGCAGCTCCTAGAATTCTTGGGAAAAGTATCAATAGATAAGAGTCATTGTTAGAAACCTCCATGAAAGCTATGGGAAAATATGACACATGTTCAATTGGGTCCCCTCTTCCTTTTTATTTATCAAATTTTGGAATTTCAAAGTTTTTCAAGAAGGGAATCACCGATATGTTGTGATTGAACAAATATGGACACATGTCTTGCAATGCATAGCTCTTCTCGGGTTTCCAAAGTTGTATCTTAGACATCCTTTGACTAAGGTTTTGAATTTTCAATGTTATATTGTTACTAGATGTGTTAATTTGAGGATTAATCATGTTATAGCCTTGTTGTCCTATAATGAATGTTAAATCATATGAAGGGTTTTGTGTGGGTGTAGGACCTTGTTGAATGTTTTGCATGTATACTTGAGGGTTGGGTCCTTGTGGAATGTTATGTGTGTATTGTGGATTGATACTTTGATTTTTTGGATTGGGGTTTTGATATTGTTGATTGAGGTTTTGATATTATTGATTGGGGCTTTATTGTGTTTTTTTATGTATGAATGTTTGGTTTTATGGAATCATGTTCATTTTTTGTTGTGGAATGAAAGTTTGATGTTGAGGACGGGGGTTTGTTTGTGGTTGTGAAATGAAAGTTTGATGTTGAGGATGGGTTTTTTTTGTTGTTGGGAGTTTTTAATGAATGGAGATTCATATTGATTTTGCATGACATTAGGATCTAGATTTTTTTGTTGTAACCCTTTTTGATAGTGTACATTATACGAAGGGTCATAGTATTATGATTGTTGTTGCATGTATTGTGCTTGAATGATATATACACTTGAATTCAGTATATTAACACTGTTTCATCCTGAAATCCATCCTCTTTTCACTTGTTTGATTAAATTAACCTAGTTAATTAATCAAAGGCCTCATGTTCATCTATTAATCTAATTGACCTTATTAGGTTAATTCATATCTTTTAAAATTCACCTTTCATCTTGTCTAATCAAATAATGCAAATTATTTAATTAGCTTTCTTATGTCTTCTTATTTAATTAAATAAATCCTAGTTATCCTAGTTATTTAATTAAATATCCTAATCCCACCCATTTCATTAAATAAATAAATTATTTAATGCTAAATATTAAATTCCTCGAAAAGGTAATATTCCCATGAAATATCCCTCCCATTGCACATCAAAACTTTGTTTTAATTTGCTAAATGATAATTTTCCTCATCCACTTGCATGAGAATATTCTCCTTTTTTTTGATGAATAGGCACTAATTCATATTAATTATAAAGATTAAAATACATATCCAAAAAAAGAAGGGGAAAGTGGTAAAAAGGCACACCTTGAGAGTCACATGGGCCTAGCCCAGAAGTCCAAGATTATAAACATAAAAAAGGGAATATTCTTCTTTGTAACCAACTTTCAACAAACTTCATGAGAAAGTTTTGAAAGTGTGCTTCTTTGCATGATTGTGATCCATTGATTAAATATCAACTTGCATTCTCAACCCTTGATGAGAATCCATGATCCATGCCTCTGTCTTCTTCCCATCCTGACCATTGATTGATATTTTCAATCTAAGCCCTTGATTTCTCATTTGATCTCCTATAAATAGATCACTATTTGGAGATAAATGGATCCATGTTTTGATAGAAAACTTATGCTATTGAAACTCATAACCATTTTCATTCATGTTTTACATTTGAGAGAATTTTAGATTAATTTCCATGCATTGTTAGCTTAGCATCCATTAATGGCTTCCATGATAGCTTAGTTTGCATTCATTTAGTATATTATGGAATATAGGACTTTCATCTTTGAATCTCATACACATTTAGCATAGATTCACATACACTTACATCAAACATATTTTCTTTTATCATGTTAATCTAGCTTTAATCATGTTTTTGTTCATCTTTTTCATCAGTTTCCATCAATTTTAATCAATAAAATTGATTGGAAAGGCTCATATTATCCAAGGGATTGGGAAAGGCTCACCACTCCACATGAATATGACACCACTCCCCCAATAGGATAATATTCAATGTCTTAGAATCAAGCTTTCATGTTTTAGCATGTTAGTTTTAATGGCTTCTTCATTTTGCTGATTTTGAATATCTTATTGGGATTAATGCTTAGGGGATTAAATAGGGTTTAAATATGTATGGATCTATTCTATTTAGTTCACACTATGATAAGCCCTCAAGGCCCTTAGGATAGTATTTTAGGTTAGGTCCTTGGTCAAAACTCAAAAAAATCCCATTTTTTTTGAAAACTTGGAAAACCCCAAAACATTTGAAAATTGGAAACCCAAAAACATTGGTGAAAATTGAAAAACCTAAAAAACCAAAAAATTCACATAAACTTTCAAAAAGACCAAAAATAACCTCAAAAAATTTGAAAATACCAAAAACATTGAAATATTCCAAAAAATCCAAAACCACCCATCCCATTTCCCTTGCACTTGTAATAAACTGTCACCCATAATAAATCAATAATCACACTCACCCTTTGGTAACACAAACCGGAAAGAAAGTACAACAATCAACAAAGGTAGAACATTAAATGTAAAAAAATCAAACCCTTGATCATCATAAAACATGTCAATCAAACTTTATATCAATGACCTTTCAAACAACCTATCGACCCACCAACATTTGATAACACATCCTAGGATGCATCCTTCCTACAATGGGAATTATCATTGGAAATTATTTTGGATATTTATCCTCAAAACACACCTTTTGGTAAGAGATATAGATAACATTGACTGTTTGTTTTGATCTTGTCTTATTATTTATCTTGTTGACCCATTTCGAGGACCTCTTGATGATGTCTAAACAATTTAGAGAGAAAGGAATGGGGAATTGATCATTATCTTTTGTTTGTTGTACTTGTGGGATATTGTTGTAAAATAATCTTGGTGCATACTTGCTTAGTTGTGTGTAGGGAGGTTGTTTTGAATAGATTGTTGACTATTGAGAATGATTTGGTCTGAGATATTCTAAACTACTAAACTAAATTCCAATGAGGTTTTTGTATGCCAAGGTGTGAACAAGGATTATCCTATCTGTTTGTGGAGTCAAAGTCCATCAAACTGGATATAAAACCATCTTGGTTATCAATACTTTGATGCATCATATCTATGTGTTATATCAAAAATAAGGAATGAAACAGAGTCTCAATCCTAGATATGAGCAAATCATCCATCTCATCACCATAATCTAATGAAGTCTTGATGTATCATAGAATTTTTGGACTTCTGAATCAAGCTTGAAATCAATGGTTAATCCATCCATCCATTCTTCTTATTCTTCTATCTTTACTAATATTTATATCCAAGTATTGAATTTGTGATATATCAAAATATACATGAGGCTACCCATGGCTGATGACTGTTTATACATCATCAAATCTGTCTACATTAGACATTTGAGCTTTCTAGTCCTCTCTAAGCTAAATTGATCCTAAATTTTTATCAAGAGATCAACTTGAAATTCCAAATTTCAGCCTAATCTCTAGAGGGGGCAAGCTACTAGCTTAATTCCTTCCATTGGGAAAATAGTAGGGCATCCAAAAATCAAGAATTTTTTAATTTTTTTTTTATTGAAGCAACAATTTTAATCCAAATAGTGTTAGTCTTTGAACCAACATAATAGGTACCTCACTTCAAACAGGGGCAAAATTTAGACACTTCAAAATGTCCTCAATGATATACACGCTTGTATTTGATATTAACACCGTTTCATCTTGAAACCCATCCTCTTTTCGCTTGTTTGATTAAATTAACCTAGTTAATTAATCAAAGGCCTCTGTTCATCTATTAATCTATTTGACCTAATTAGGTTAATTCACTTTCACATCCACCTTTCATCTTTTCTAATCAAATAATGTAAATTATTTAATTAGCTTTCTTATGTCTTCTTATTTATTTAAATAAATCCTAATTATTCTAGTTATTTAATTAAATATCCTAATCCCACCCCTTTCATTAAATAAATAAATAATTTAATGCTAAATCTTAAATTATTTCAAAATGGAATATTCCCATGGAATATCCCTCCCCTTTTCACATTAAAACTTTGTTTTAATTTTCTAAAGGCTAATTTTCCTCATCCACTTGCATGAGAATATTCTCCCTTTTCACCCATTCAAAAAAGGGAATATTCTTCTTTGTAACCAAATTTCAACAAACTTCTTGAGAAAGTTTTGAAAGTGTGCTTCTTTTCATGATTGTGAGCCCTTGATTAAATATCAACTTGCATTCTCAACCCTTGATATTTAACCAAGGAAATGAGAAATCAAGGGCTTAGATTTCATCAGTTTCCATCGATTTTAATCAATAAAATTGATTGGAAAGGCTGATATTATCCAAGGGATTTGGAAAGGGTTGCTATTCCACATCAATGTGACACCACTCTCCCAATAGGATAAGATTAAATGTATTAGAATATATGTTTGTAAAGATTTCATGTTTCAGCATGTTAGTTTTAATGGCTTCTTCTTTTTGTTGATTTTGAATATCTTATTGGGTTTAATGCTTAGGGGATTAAATAGGGTTTAAATTTGTATGGATCTGGTCTATTTAGTTCATAATATGACATTGGTCACAATTTGATGAATGCTTTGATCTTGAGGAATGTTAGTTTGTGTTTGTTGGTAAATAGGTTGTCATTGTGTATGAAGGGATTAATTGTTTTGTTGTGCTTGACGATGTTTTGATTGTGTACAATATAAATGGGTGATGCCATGTGTTGTGATTGTGGATGGATGTTGGCATGAAGTTATTATTGAATGTTTGGTTTTTGATTTGGTGTGTGATGAGGTGGTCTTGGTGGAAGGTTACCCATGTTTTGCATGTTAACATTTTATCCTTGTTGTAAGGATGTATCATATAGGTTTCTTGATACATTAGGCCTCCATGTATTTGTTGACACATTGTGTGTTACAAGTGGTGTAGGGAATGGATTAGTCGATTGTTGAGGCATGTTTTGAGTTTCCATAGAATTTGGATTCAATTGAACATGTTGAGTGACCATTGCTTGTTCTACTTGAGATGAATGTCTAAATAGTGGCTTATTGACATGTTTTTCTTAAGGTTGTTCATTAATTGGTGCTTTGGACTTAAAAAAGATAGATGGTATCTTTGGATATATAGATGGTTTTAGGATTTGTCTTATAACTGTTTCATCACCCATACTAATGAGATTTGGGTCTTTGAGAGCTTCCACATTAAAGCCCGTAGGTAGTTTGGCACCAAGTTGTGCAAGTCTTAGGAAGTATGTATTAGGATTTGATCCAAGTAATTTATCCATTATCCTTTACATTTTAGGGTCTTGGGTGTATTCTAAAATATCCTCTTTGGTAATTTTCACATCACTATCATCATCTTCTATGATTACATCTTGAGGATTAGGGGGTTGGTTTTTTTGTTGAGTGAATCTTCGTTGATGTTGAAGATGAATGTTGGTATCATGTTATGATTTATTGAGATCAAGTGGTGGTTGAGCATTGAATGTTGGTGATTGTTTGAGGGGTTGAGTAAATCAAAGGTTCATTAGGATCATAGACCCATGGTGTAGGAATTAGATTTTCAACATTGGTGGTGGTAGGTCCACTAGAGATATTTGTGTTAGTTGCCATATTATTTCTATGTTGACCTAGTAGTTGTCATAAACGTGAAAACTAGACCATGGAGAATGAAATATTACAAGTTATAAAAGTGTGGTGATGTTTTGGTTTGAAAAATTATGCACAAAGGGAATGTTGGTAAGCCTTTTGGAAAAATGATATTGTTTGATTGATGTTGATCTTGGGATAGTTTGATGACAAAGTTTGATTTTGGATTTTTGAATGTTTAAGAATGACAATATTTTGTTACTCAACCCTATGATGAATGAATGAGTGGATTTTGAATATTTAAGGATGATGCTAGTCTCTGAGAACAAGGATAAACAAGATTTGGGTGATGTTTTGCTAGGTCTCCAAAATGTTGATAAAGGATAAGTTGATTTCTCTACTTGAACTAGACTTCTGAGTGCAAGTAAAGAAGGATGATATTAGTCTAGAAACTTAGGGAGAGGATAATGTCCACTAAGTTTGACAAGACCAAAAGATGATAAATTTATTGGATTGAGACTCTAGCAAGGTGATGAGGTTTGATGGTTTTTGTTTAATGAGTTTCCAAAGGCTAGTTTGATGTTTGATCTATGATGATGATGCAAAGGATGGTATAAAAGATTAATGATGTGTAAGGATTCTAGGAAAGTCTCAATGTAAGTTTGATCAATGTTTTCTCCAAGAGATCTATGATGAAAAACTATAGGTAAACCAAATTTGTAAGATAGGATGACAATTTTTGAAAGTATAAATTGATCATGTAAAATTGTAGGTATACCATGAAAAATATTTTGATAGTTGAGCATAAGATTGTGATAATGTTTGAGATAAATTTTAACAAGTCTAATCAAGTTATTAAGAAGAAAAACATGGAATAGAAAGGAAAACATAGTGGCTGTGCAGATAGTCATGGTAGGATTATCAAAAAATCGTGAGCTTCTATAGAGGCAATTGTGGCAATATTGACAAAAATGACTATGTTTATACACAATGAATAGAAGATAGGAGAAATAAACAATAGAAAATAGATGTGTAATAGTGAGCCAATGTAATACAATAATGACTAGATGTTTAGGAAAGTATGATAAAATGTTGAGAAATAGTTGCAAGATTATGAGATAGATGTGGTAAGATGCACAACATCGACTCTATTTTTTGACAAGTATGATTCTATTTTTATTTCAAGTCTAATGAGAGTTTTGGATAGTTTTCAAGTTGAAAGTTGTAGGTATGATGTTTAAGATGATTTGGTTGAAAGAGAAAGTGATACACACAAAAAACAAAGTAGGAATGTAACTAGCTCAAAATGGATAAGATGGTTTGTACAAACCTTCTTCCACAAGGTTCGCTAAGTTTGGCTCAAAGAATACACATCAGTCAAGTACAACCTAGCTAATATTAAAGGAATGTCTAGTCAAAGTAGGCCTACCACTCAAAGATTAATCTATATTCAAGGAGTGGAAAAATAGGGTATGCCAAGGTCATGTACCACCTTGACACCCTTGGCCTTGAAAGAGAATGAACTCTAACAAGACACCTTACGCCTCAACCATGAATCAAACATGGTAACTTCTTGGGATGATGCTATTCCAATACACTACTCTGAATCAATGCAATAAAAAACTTGGTCTTAGGATTCTATGTGCAATAGTTTGTAATGAATCAGTGAACACTAGTGGTATACTTTAGACGTGAGACACTAAATCCTCTAATCAACCCACATCAAAATTGAAATGCAAGGTATAACTTCACTAGATAGTGCTACTAAATTTCACATTCGCACCTTTATATAGCCCACTTGAACATGTGCTTTGAGGTCATCCCATTGATTTATTTGTTAAGATGTGTCTCAAAGGTAGGCCTCTCTAAAAAAAGGAAGGCTTGAGTGTCTTGATATTTCTTATTGTACAAGATCGGCGAATGTCACAAGGGGAGAGGATACATTTATAAGATGCCTTTGGTGACTCAAGAAATGCAAAGTCCAAGATTTTTCTCATCACTAGGACCATAAAATGATGTAAGGGGAGAGGATACACATCCGACTTGGCAATCACAATAAATAAATTCATTTTATGCACCAAAGTAAATGTTTTTTATTGTATAAAAATGAAATTGTATAAAAATGAAAACACAATGCTTGAATAGTTTGATTCCTTGAAAAGGGGTTGCAAGAATAAGTGTTAGTAGTTTTATCAATAGTATTCAACCAATAAAAACCATAAAAACAAGTTGGATTAGTAGTTTATAAACTTTTCTTCACCCCACAAAAGGTTGTACCATTAGGTTAGATAAAGCTCAAAAAAACAACAAACAACAAACAACAAAGGTAAGGGTTTTAAAAATATAAAATCCAAGATTGAGAAATTCAAATTAGAAAGCATGATAGAACAAAAGTGATTCTATTACCTAACAAGGGTGAGCTTCCTTTGAGATAGCCATGTTATGATTCTGCAATAACAACCCTTTTCTTGAGCAGTTGTGGTTTGATTTATGCAAGAGTGACCTTTTGACAAAATAACACCTATAACTTGATTGATAAAAAATAATAGCTAAAAAGCAGAGAAGCAATAGCAGCCCGATTTGCAATAGCAATCATGTTTCATTCAATAACAGTCCCCCCCTGAAGTAGACATAGTTATATATTCCTATAATGATCGTTCTCTGATGTAGATATGGATATATTTTTGCAACACTAAAAACACTTTGTCAAAAGGTCAAAACATAATAAAAAAACCATGGAAGAATTAAAAATAGTGGCTTTGAATAGAAGTAGATGCATCTAGATGTCTGAACAAAAGTGATCTGGTGTATAATAATGAACCCTGTTTTAGACAACTGCACTCTAGAAAATTGTAACTCACCAAAAACTTGATAAAAATGTTAAAATAGGGACATGGGACCCACTAGGTGTGCCATTTATGTAAGGGGTAAAAGTGGAAGGGGATAAACAATCAAGAATTCAATCAAAGAACTCAAAACAAGAGATCAAAACCCACTTACCATGAGATTATATCTCAAATCAATCCATGAAATAAAACCCTAATGTTAGTATAATCAAACATAATTGAAATAAAAAACAAGAACAATCTCATGATCCCATTGTTGGAGAGCTTGGTGTTGTATGGTGTTGAATTGCTCAAACACTTGAAACCTCTATGATTGCTAGCAAAAGCTTTATTTAATGTGATACAAAGATGACCTAGATGTTATGATAAATGCTCTCATCTCTCAAGAATCAAATTGACATGACTTAGCTATGAAAATTATAGGTGAAGAATGGAACATGATTTTATAGATTTTAGGAAATTAGATAAAGGGCCAAGATTGGAATTCAATGCCAAAAAATAAGGGTTGAGATTGATCCTCAATACCCATAAATGGGAGTGAATCAAGGAAGATCAAAGGATGTGATTAGCTATAACTTAAATATCTCCACCATTTTAGGAAAATGGTTAGGATATTTTAGATCAAGGGCGGAGATTAGATTTGAAGATCAAGGGATAGAAATGGTTGAGACAAGTTAAGTCAAGATATTTTGAAAAGGAATATTCCTTGGGAATATGATTTATGGAGGGAAATTAGGATAATTAAATAATTAGGAATTATTTAATTAGAGAGGGTAAGAATATGCCATTATTTAAAAGAATATTCAATTGGAGGAAAATATTAGAAATGGGATATTAAACAATTAGAACTATTTAATTATATGGGATTAGAAGAAATACCAGATGAATCTAATTAAATAATTAAAAGTATTCAATTAGGGTGATTAAGGCAAAAATTAGTGATGAAATAGTGAATTAATTAAACAATTCAAGATTATTTAATTAATAGAAAGAAATAGGGTTAAATGATGGAAATGATGTGAAAAAGGGATTAATGATGAAATTTATGTGAAATGATGCTAAATGCAATAATGGTAATGAAAATGATGCCCATGATGGAAAAATGCAGTTTCAGGATGTGCGATACTTTTTTGATAGAAACACTCATGTACATGAAAATTGATTCATATCTAAATTTGAACATGATATGAGATTATTTGAAAGGTAAATATTTCTTATTGAGTTGATAATGATGCATACTTGTTAATGTTGGTGTAAATAGGTGTTTTGACTATCTAACTTTCACTTATATGGCCTATTTACATGTTAAGTTTACTTAGGTCCTAAGAATATTTCTAGAAGTCTTAGGTGTCATGTGATCTTATCCTATCTTTACATGTCATTTAATACTAGTTTCCTAGGTCATTTAATATTTGACGAGTTAGTTGTCTCATGACATAAGACTAAGGCACTTTTCATGATCTTGTATAATCCAATTTCTCACCTTCTCTATATAACCAAAGGGTTCTCATTTGTAAATCATTTTATTCCAATCCAATTACATTACAATATTTTGCATTGCATATTGATAACATTTTATCTAATATTATCTTACATCTATTATTGTAAATTTATGCTCTTGCTTTTCTCTCTTGTAGAAGATTGTTTTTTATTTTGTAGGTGATCCTGGAGACTTGAGCCCTTGAGTGAATCTAATATGGTATTAGAGCTTCAGATCTATAAATACCCTTCTCAGATCTTGGTGGATCTTAAAAAGTTGAGTATGCTCTTCTCTTGCATCATATGATGACTAGGAGAATCATAACAACATGATAGAAATATCAGATTTGGGGTTTTCTTATTGTGACTTTGTATTTCATGTTCATTTTAGAGCATTTTGGTGCAAATCTAAGCTCACTATTGAGTTTAGATTATCTAAGAAAGTCAAATATAGATTTTTTTTCACTCAATTTGGCCACTATATGATAAGTTGCAAATTAGGGTTTGAAGCTCAGATCTAATGAAATTTTTTTTGTTGGAGCAGTTATAGCCCAAATGGATGTTGCCATTGCATTTATATGGCCCAAAAATCCCCATTTTCATATAAAATGTTTCCATTTTAGATGAATTTGATTTTTGGAAAAAAATATTTTGCTAGGACGGTCATCATTATAGGCTAAATTCAACCTTTTAAAAAAAATTCATAACTTTTGATTTAGAAGTCAGATTTTTGCAAACAAGATATCATTAGAAAGCTAGTTTTGTGTACTTTCTAGCAATGAAAGTTTTATTATTAGATCTATCTTTTGGTGAAATTTATTATTGTTTGAAGTCAAATCTCCCATTTAGACTTTTGAGCTCATAACTTTTTTTCCTATTTCTCCAATTTTTATGATTCTTGCAACATTCGAAGGTATTGAGGAGCTCTACAATTATATGTAAGAATTTTTTCCAAACTTAACCATAAGTATCTTTTATTAAGATTTGTGCATATTTGAATTTTGGTTGATAACTTGGACATACTAATACATGGAGAAGTTTTTCCCTTTTGGAAAGGCTTTATTTTCAATCTAGATCATATTGAGAAAGTGTACTTTCAGTTTGAGGATATCATTATGAGATATTGTTGTATTTTTCCATATTTAGTCCATCTTGACATTGTAAACTTTGAAAAGCAATTCTGGCATTGTAATCACACTACATATAAAGTGTCAAATCACAATTTTGGGGGATTCTTGATTGAGTGATTTGGGGGGGGGGAGTTATCTTGGTGCATTATTTTGATCTATTTTCTAGTGTTCTTATTTTCTATGGATCATTATGAGGTTATTTTGTTAACATCATATGATTGTTCAACTTGGCATCAACGTGCATGGAGTTCTCTAATGAATCAAGGTTAATCTATATTTTGAGAATAAGGTACCTAAACCTAAAGATGGTGATAAGAAGATAAAATGGATGATTGAACATACTAAAGCTCTTGGATGTTTTTGTAGCTTAATTTCTCAAGATCTCTTGTTTCAAATTTGATCATGTAAGGATTCTCATGAGGCTTGGAACAAATTAAAAAAATTATATGGTATTTCAAATGAAGTAAAAGGATATCAAATTGATAATGAATCAATGAGCCTTGATCCTAAGAACTTTGATAACATCTAGGATTACATTACTAATTTCAATGATCTAAGAGAACAATGTAAAGAATGCAAAATTAATAAAAAGGATATTTAGTTGGTTTATAATGTATTGAAAAAACTTGGTCCTAATTATATAGATTTTATTTCTAGCTTTCATATTCATAGGTTAACTATGGGTTTTGCACATACTACACCTTTATTTGCAGCTTTTTCTGAGATGTTAATACATGAGCAACAAAAGCATCTTTTTATGGGTCTTAAATCTTAGGAATTATTGGTTAGTCAATTGTGAAAGAGTGAAATTTTTTTGATGAGAGAACAAAGAAATCAAAGAAAAATCCACATTTAGATCAAGCACAAAATAAATCTTCTTCCAAAGAGAAATCATCTAAGAAGGAAAAGTCTACTTGTTCAAAATGCAAGAAGCTTACACATGACAAGCATTATTGTTATAAGAAGGATATAAATGAATTGAAACATCTTAAAAAAATCATATTGATCTACCTTCCAAAATTTATGATTCAACTTATTCTTTTTCTTCTCCTTCTTCTTCTTCTTCAAAACAGTCTAATAAGGAAAAAGGTCATGCTGGTATAGTTAATATATCAGGTAGAAAAGGGAAAGCTCTTTGTGCTTCGATAGGTCTTGGATCAAAGAGATGACTTCTAGATTTAGAAGCATCTCATAATACGACATCTTCATAACCTATTTTCTCTTGTTTTGTGCTTGTGCTATGCCACTTTTTTTATGGGAAATAATACATACATGAGTGTAATTGGGAAGGGATCTATTAATATTGGGGAGGACACTTCCAATGATATTTTGTGTGTACCTTATTTATCAAAAAATATTCTTTCTATCTATTAGATTACCCATGGTGGTGTAGGGAGGACTTTGGAATTCACTCTTGATTTAGTTATAATTAGAGACTTGGAGAGTAGAGATATTATTGCTACTTGGATGATTGATCATGCATCTTTATTATACACCTTTACATATTTTGCTTTGATCCTTTGACTATTGGCTTCTTGAACTTGGGTTTTCTCACATGTGATCCTATTCTTGATCCTTGGATTCCCTCTCCTCCATCTTCTACTTCATTTGATGATGCATATGTTGTTATAGTTTTGGTCTCTTGTGATTCAATACAATAGGATGCACATCCTCTTCCAAATATGACTACATGGGATGAGTACTTGACAAACATTGCAAGTTTATTTGTTGAGTCTCGCATTTCATATTTGGGAGACACCATTAATTACATACATCTTATTTTTGATGGAGATAATTATTCTTTAGTTGTTGTGAGGGAATGCTCTGACCCTCTTTATAATTCTCTACATGATCATTCTTCATAGTTTGATGTGAATGGTGGATACTTTTGGATAAAATTTGGAGGAGGCTTCTTTTTCTTTAGAGGATATATCTTTGTCTTTGGATTATGTTCTACATTCATCTCTACTAGATTTTGGATTGTCATCTTCATCAATGTGGCCTATAATTCCTATTTGGATTATGTCATATTTCAAAACCAAAATGGAGACACTTGAGAATACTTTAGATACTTCAAAATTATTCTTCGTCCTTCATCTTCCTTTCAGGAATGGTGAGACATCCTACATGCCATATTGGTTTTGTTTCTTACTAAGGGAAGGAATGTTGTTTGCAAAGATTGGATCATCTTCAACATTTAATTTTGAGCATCAACCACCATTATAGGACACTCTATATTGAGGGGGGGCTACATGGTATCTTTCTTATCTCTTATGGGGGTATTTTTCCTCACATGGGATTTTATCCTTCACATTCTTCAATAAGAGCATTTTATTTTCATCTCTTTTGGAGAGGAGCTTTTCCCCACTAGGTTTTCTCCTTTTCTTTGTTTGTGAGAGATTTAATTTGTACATGGGCATCTAACATGGCCTAGTAGCCAAGACCCATCTTTACATCATTTGCATAATAATCAACTCCCTAAGTTGCACTTAAGGGGGGGTGTTGGTGTAAGGTGTCTCACCTATCTAGTTCACTTATATGGCCTATTTACATGTTAAGTTTACTTAGATCCTAGGAATATTTCTAGAGGTCTTAGATTCCATGTGATATTATCTTATCTTATCATGCCATTTAATATTTGATGAGTTAGATGTCTCATGACATAGGATTAATACACTTGTCATGATCTTGTCTAATACTATGTCTCACCTTGACTATATAACAAAAGGGTTCTCATTTGCAAACCATTCTATCCCAATTAAATTACATTGTAATATTGTACAATGCATATTGATCACATTTGATCTAAGATTATCTTGCATCCATTATTGTAAATTTATGCTCTTGTTTTTCTCTCTTGTAGAATTTTTTTTTTGGTTTTGCAAGTGATCCCAGAGACTTGAGTCATTGAGTGAATCTAAAAATTAATGTTTTTAGTTGTTATTAATTATTTAGTTTTGAACATGTCATTACTCTTATCATCCTCTAAAAAAATTTACATCAATTTGATATTTATTATGTAATGAATGATAGTTCATTACACTCAAAACATCAAGGGCATTAATTTTCTATACTATGGAAAATTGATTCCACTAGTTTCCAATATCCATATCTTGTCATCTATTTAAGAGTAAAGTGCCTAGATCCTCCCTATTTATTTCTAAAATATACATTTTTTAAAATTATCATTCATTAAAAATCAGTAATTAAATCTAAATTAACCATCTCTTATTGCTTGTAACTATTTAGTTAGTTTAGATTTATATAAAAGGTATGTAATTCCTTTTATGACGTAAAATTTAGTTAATAAATAACAACCACACTCAAAGGTGCAATGGGTGAAGGCAATAAGGGTTCATAAATTAGAGATAATTCTCTACTAGTATGAAATATCTTCACAATTGTAGACAAGAAAAATTGATAAGAAGAGGTAGTCACTTTAAATGTATCAAAGTAAAGAAAATTGTTAGCCTATGTTAATCCTTTGTTTTAAAATATGGACTTGAGCATCCAAGAGTAAAGAAATAATATTTTTAAATCAAACCAAACAAATTTAGAAGAAAATATGAGTGTGTCTCTCTTAAAAATATTTAGAAAGAGTCAAAGCTATGTGCATGTTTATGGATGAATTACTTTGTAGTGAAAAATTTGGTTTTCCTTAACCAAGTTGACCCGGTTTTAGGGTTTCTTGGTTATATTTTTAAGCTCCACACAACTTTAATAGGATATAATGGTGGCTACGAAACTTAATGAATATCACAAAATCCATCAAGGTCGTGAATATTGTTGTAAAAGTCACAAAGAGCATTATTTCTAGCCCATGCAAGAGCAAAAAAGTGGAAGCAACACTTGGTTACCTAAGCTTTTTCCACACTATAAAGGATTAAGGAGAAGAAGATGGCATGTTGCAAGTCTCACCCACATTATAGAGATCATGGAGAAGACTTGGTATAATACATGAAGGTTGGAAGTTTTAAGGGATCTATCAACTCTACCATGTTGTAGACCTTTCATGATTGTTTCCTCATATTGAAAGCTTCTCTAGGCTTAGATTTATTTAAAAGATGTGATTTATTGTGCTCATTTCATGCTACATACATTATTTCATAGAATCTAGTGTTAATTTGTACTAGGTCACTCTATGTTGATAAGGAGTGTTCTTTTATAGCTTTTGTATTTGCAAAGTGACAAAAGGAAAACTGAAAATCATAGAGTGCAAGAAAGGCACAAGAAGAATATGGCTAGAATGATGGTTGTGGTTGAGTAAGATACAAGTGATGCAGGAAGACCAATTGAAGGAGGATTCATAATAAGAAGAGAAAGTCAATTAAAGGTGTAAAAAGGACTCAAGTCTTTTAAATCTAGAAAATCCATAAAAAAAGTTGCCAAGTGTCATGACTTCCACACCTCTAGATTCAAGGAGTATCAGTGTATCAAAAGGTCAAGAACATTTCAAACATGGTAGCAAGTTAGATAAGAAAGCCAATATGAATATTATTAGTTCATGGTCCACTAAAAAAGGAACTACCAAATCCTTCAAAGAGAGTAGTTTTACACATGAACTATTGTCTAAAATTTTGATAGTTGCTCAAGATCCTTTATTTTGAGTAAAATAAGAACACATTCATTTAGCTTTAGTTATTACTAGTCACCATTCAAGTTATCTACTTCATAAATCCACTTCAAAAAATCCTATTAGTAGTCAGTTTCAGTAGTCTCTAAATGATGTATTAAATTTGTAGTCTTTAGATTCACCCTATGGTAGAGACACAACTTTATTAAGTATTAAATCAGTCATAGCGGGTTCTCAAGAGATTGAAACACATGATAATGAAGTTGAGTTCATGAAAGATGCTAAGGCTCTTCAAAATTAAGGAATTGGATAAAATACAAGGCACATGCATGTTGTTTTGACAAAGTAAGATACTCATCTTTAAGCAAACATTTTGGTGTGAAAATCATAATCAAGGGTAAGTCTCCATGATAAAAAAGTATGAAAAAGGTTTATAGGGTTTGAATGACTGTCATGAGAAAGTAGTTGAGTGATAATTCAAAAAAAAAATTCGGGAGGATCACAAAAACATGAGATAATGTAGTTCAATAAGAGGCTTAACCTCTTCTAGTGACTTGATGTGTGGGAACTCTATTTTTCTCCACTTGGGACATATGGTATGTTTGAACACTTTGTCTTTGTTGGCATTCTCTCAATAAAATTTGAGTTATTTTCTATTCCTAGCCTAAAAATCTGAAGAAACATTTATGTTGATGCATATATATTGAGGGATAGCTATGGGAGTATAATTTCTTAAATTTGTCTAATATTTATTGTAATAAGGGAAAATAAACAAGATTAAAGAGAGCATAATAATGACAACGACCACAAATTGCCTAGATTATGCTAAGATTCCAAAATCAATAATGAAATGCAATGCAATAAAGGAATTCAATAAATAAGAACCAACTCACCCAATTCTCATGCCTGCTTGAATCATCTTCATCATTCTTCTCCATTTCGCTTTAAATTTCTCAATTTCCCTCAAATCGTGAGTATGCAATATTCACTTTTAAGTATTTTGAAAACAAAACGTTGAAGATTCTGGTCATTGAAAATAGAGTTGAAAAGCTTCTTTTATAGAAGTCTCATAGATTCAATAGTTGAGATTGATTCACATTTGAATGGTTCAGATCACGTGTGAGGACCTGATTGCATGCTTTGATTGAATAGTTAAGTGATTTGATCAGTTAGTTTCAAGAGGTATAACTAAGAGAGTCTATGAGTCACGAGGAGGTGACAGATCCATCAGGTGAGTGAATTGAAAGAGAGTGCTAGTTAGAAGGAGGTTACAGATCAATTCGGTTATTGAACTGAGAGAAAGTGTTAGTCAGAAGGAGGTGAGGATTATGCATGAGATATTTACTTGAAGATGTAGGATACATGTGCTCAAATAGAATAATTAATTATTAAATTAATTCCTTTCTTTTGTGGAGAAAGTGTGTGCACATGATTAAATAGTTGAATAAACTATTTAATTTATAAAAGCACTTTAGATAAGAAGATATAATTATTAATTAAACAAATAAATATTTATTTAATTAAATGTGGAAGAATATGATCTAATTAGAGGTGAGTTAATTAAATAAATTTATTAAACTTATTTAATTAATTAAGAAAAGGGATTAGAATTAAATGACATGTGTAATTAAATAAATTAAGAAACTTATTTAATTAATTAAAAAAAGAGATTAGAATTAAATGACTTAATTAAATAAATTTAGGAAAATTATTTAATTAAATATGAGAGAAGAGATTTGAATTAATTAGCGACGTAATTAAGATAAATTAATGTAATTTACTTAATTAATCAATTTTAGAAGAATAATGAAATTAAATGATGTAGTTAAATAAATTTATGAAACTTATTTAATTAATTAGAGGAATTATGATGTTAAGTTATAATTAAATGAATAAAGTCATTTAATCATTTTGTAGGTATCTTGAATTGATGATGAAAATGTAGTCGCAAGCCTAAGCCATTTTTCAGTGTCTACAGTTTACCCCTCTTTGAAATAATGTCATTTCAGAATTTATGTAAAAGAATTATGAATAAAATTCCCTAGTCATGCCCTGGTATGAAATAGGTAAAGGTATGCCCCTTTGAGAAAATTGATGAATTTTTGAAAAATTTGGAAATTGTCCAGATTAGGTAATTGGATAAGAAGAAGTTTGATGGTGGTGAAAGAAATCAGTTTCATTGAGGTTTAGGACATGAAATGGTTGTTGAAAGTGTGTCAAAATAGTGCATCCAACACATTAGGGTTCCAAGAAAAACCCTTAAAACCCCTAGGTATGAATAGAAATTAGGTAGAAATGAATTCATTTTCACCCTTGAAGATTGAAAACTTGTGATTTTTCTCTAGATCTCCTTGCAAAATGTCTCCTATTCCATACACCGAGCATCACAGATATTGGATCTAGACCTTTCAATGACCAACTGACGCAAGAGAGCCGGTATGTTCCCAAACCCAACTTTTGAAATTTTAATTTTCACACATTAAAAGTTTTTTTTTCATATGGATTGCTTCATGTGCACCACAAATGCATTCATATGTGATGCATCTATTTGTGATACGACACATTTGCAAAAACACGTGGGGGCTCATTTTCTGATTTATGTTAATCAATGCATTTGCATGCCTGTGAACCACATCTGTTTTCTTAAGTCACATATGATATATAGAATGACATTTATTTTTATCGTATGCATTTGACTATTATATGACACATTTGCATGGTGAGTCACATCTGCTAGATTGTATGGCACATGTGATTTGCGTGACATATTTTCTAAATGGAATGACACATTTGTATTATACACCATATTTGTGGAATAAAACGACGCATCTGGCTATCAATTTTTTTGACCTTATGAAGTGTAAAATTTTCATCTTTTGAATGATGTGCATTTATTAGCCTTGTGTTTCTCACACAAGATATTGTGTGGTGCATTTGTAGGTTGTTTTGGATCCGATATACACTTGGGAGTTTAGACCATCCACCTATAGATTGTGAGACTAGTTGACCAATGTAGAGTAGCATTTGATATGGCATCTTGGAATTCATCATGTTACAACAATGCCCAACATACAAGAAAACCGAGGGATGCTTACTGCACTTTTCGAGTGATGACACTCAAAGACTTCCTCATTCCATTTTTTGATAGGAGAGGCATTGGAGGATGTGTACACGATACTTAGACTACCGATCAGTGGTGAGAGGGTCCGATATGATACATAGAGAGGTTACAGTGAAATTACTCAATGCTATGTGTATGAGGATGCTAGACACCTTGGTATTGAGCATTATGAGATCAGATGGTATGTTCTTGCTGATAGATACAAGCGGATTGATTGTTTGTTGTGTATTCTGATTACTGGGATTGTACTTCTAGATCATTGAGGGCATGGGTTTCCTATGGGTTGGGGTGAGATGTTAGTGGGGATGTTGGAGAGGCAGGTTGTGTATGCATGGGGCCCCTATCTACTGATGATGTTGTATTTTCATCTACATGACATATATTATTGGGAGGTGCAGTCCATGAGCTGTGGGACTAATTCTTTAATGATCTATGCATGGGAGCACTATTGTTGTTTTCCATCCACCAATTGTTCATCAGCTAGATGACTGATCACCATATGTATTTTAGTATGCTGTGACTATTACTCAGTCCCATGTTAGAGATACTAGATATTGGAGGCATGCTATTGACACACTTGTGCAATTTATTTGGAGACCCTACATGGACTGTGTGCAATGGAGGGATGAGGATTGCAACTAGTCTTTCTATCAATAAACATGATATTTGATTGGGAGGACCGTTGCCATTGTTCATATCAATGATAGAAACCTACCAGACAAAGTGATATGGTAGTTCAGTGAGGTTTAGGATGTTCCACGGGGCCAAGTTGAGTTTTCCCAATCTTTGAGGGAGGTTCCTCTATGGGGTCCTATGATTCTTGTAGTGACGACTAAGGAAAATATAGATGCATTGTAGCTAGTGCAGTGGGGATGGAGGGGTGGGCCTATGGATATTGGGATGAAAACATATGATACCTGGTGGGAAAAACATAGGATTGTGCCATATACAAATCCCAATCAACCAACACCTGTAGAGCACCAAGGTACAAGTCCATGAGGTTGGCATGGTGGCAGAGGGGGTGGTCGCAGTGGTAGAGGTGGAGGGGATGATGGGAGAGGAGGAGGAGGTGGGAGGGCTGGTCGATGAGGTCAACAAGGTGGTAGAGGTTGGGGTAGAGCATTTTCACCCATTCATGAGGCCAAGGGGGAGGTTGATAGTGAGGAGGTAGTTAGGGAGGAGGCCATCAAGGAGGAGGTCATCAGTGGAGAGGAGGCCATTGGTGGATAGGAGGAGGTCTTTGGGGATGCCTTGGAGTTATTACAAGCTATATATCAGGATGTAGAGGACTATCCTGAGGAGGAGATGGGGATGAGGAGAGAGAGCTCCAAGATCTTATTGTGGAGGGGTGGGATGGAGATGGGGTGGAGAGACCAGTGTAGGAGGAGGGTCTCGTAGATCAGTAGGTGGATGATTTGAGGGCCAGGGTAGCGTCTCTTGAGGAACATATTAGGGCTGTGTTAGTAGAGAGATACAAGATACAATTGGAGAGAGAAAGTGCTTATCAGGAGAGAGATTAGGTTCTGGTGCGAAGGCAATGTTGTGCCATCAACACACACGCCCCGTTCAAAATGGGGACCCTCTCTTTCCTTTGCCCTGTCGGGTCATTTTGTCATCGCCTCATTTTCTGTGCCCCCATTTTAGTGCCCTAGATGGTCAGCATGCCTCCAAAGTCTCTCCTCAATTTGACCATGTTTCACCCCCCTCCAAATTTGCTAAGTCCTGAATCCTTATGGAGTCCTTTGGTAGTTTTCCTTTGCTAAGTGGCCTTGGGGCCCTTTGGGTCCGTCATGGTGGGTTTCCCTTGTTGGATTTTTGGGTTGTACTTTCTATTCCAAAATGGCCGAAAAGCTGTGTCCCTCCATGTATTGGAGCCTACCATCTTGATTTCCGTCCTCATTACTTTGAGGGTTCAATGGACCATCTTTCACTCACACTGGGACCGCTCCGCCAAATCTCCCTACCTGGGACTCTGTTAATCTGGTCTTCCAAGACTATTGTCCCTCATTGGAGTTCTGCCCATCAAACCCTGGGCCCCTCTTCGTTGATGACTTTCCACTTGGCATTTGAAACAGCCTTGGGCTCACATCCTTCCAGCCTCCAGGTTCTGGACCTCTTGCCGTTGTCTCAAAATTTGAATTCACCAACTTCTCACGCGTCGTACAAGAATTTATGGGGTATATTAAATGCACTTAGGTGTATAAATAGACCGATTCAACCTATCATTTTCACATGTCAAGATTGGCTAGAGAAGTTCAGAGCAATTACAGAGACCAAGAGCCTTTGTCGCCCACTTCCTTCCCACCAACTACCTTCATTTACCGTTTCTTCACAGATTTAGCAACTCCCTACACCAGATTCTTGTGATAAGTTTTCCATCCACCCTTCCACTTTTATTTTTGGTGATTTTGTGTTAAAACGATGGATAGAAAAGGATAAAATGCATTTGTTTGATAGAGGAAGGATAGTTCTAGAAAACCCATGTGGTAGAATTTCGAGAAAACCCATCAAATCACCAAGTAATTGAATACAAAACTTCATCGCCCCGACACTGTTCTTTCTACATAGTGGTAGCGCCCTCTGGGTCTGAACCTCCCTGTTGCCATCAATGAAACTTCAGAACAAAAACAATCCGAAAATGATAGGATGCCTCCTCAGGTCCGCTCTTGAGGGATTTCATCCCTGGGATGCTGTATATCTTTCACTGTTTCCAAACAATGTCTCAACCCTATCTATTTGAGACTTGGGATCCGCCTTTCCATTTGCCACTCGAGTTTAAATAACACTACCACATCCTTTGTTTCCTTTAGGTCTTGGTTCACAGAGTTCTATCTATGGACCTCTATTGCAACATCACCATTTCTCATGGCTATCATATGATCATCTTCCACCTTCCAGATCCCAAACTTCTCAATGCCGCATGAAAAAAATGATAAAATTTAAGTGCCTTTGCCTTCCCTGGGCCCCCCTACCAAACTTCCGCTATCGGGATTCTATCCTGTTTCGGCCATCGCAAAAGGAAAAGCTAGCTCATCCTTCTGAACTTCGAGGCCTGGTACTCCAATCGTCGATAGAACTCTTAGCAAAGAAACATGGAAGCAAAGTTTGAGTCCAGGTCCGATCCGCTGAGATTCTCACACCGGACTTTTGCTCATTGTTTTCTCTTCAAATTGACTGTCCTCAAACAACTTCCCGACCCTTTCGATCTAAAATTTTGAAAGATTGAGTTATGCCATCTGCCCTTCAACCTCGTAGGTCCTGAACCCCAAAAATCCACCCCTAGAATGTCGTTTCATTAGAGCCATTCCAAATGACAAACTCCAGACAACTTTCCCTCCTCATAACTCTGGGTGCCCCAATGATGATCCAAATGCCTCCCAATCTTAAACAAATCTTGACCGACATGCTCAAATTGGACCCTCTTTTGCATGGACCTTTCAAGTCATCTAAATCTGAAGATGGGAGAAACCATGCATACTACCCTACCTTGTTCACCCTTCAAAATAGCCATCCCACCAGGGAAGTCCAGCCCCTAGGACCTGAATCATCCAAAGTCCCTTCAGTGAACGGTTAACGATCACCTAGAATAAATATTAGATTTCTTGATTACTGTATTGTCCAATCTAATGACGTTTTGCAGGGATTATGGCTAAAATTTGTATCTTCATGCTTAATTATACTCACCATGCCTTTGTCTACAAAATATATGGAATCAAGTGTAGGACCCTCGGGGGCAATCGCAGAGAAAGACAAAGGGAAGAAAATAGGCAAGGCTCCTTGTGGAAAAGAAGACAAAGACCAAATGAAATACCAGTTCCAGGGGGAACTGTTGCAATCTAAAGTCACCACAGATTGGAAAGAGGTATTCGACACCAAAATAGGACATGTGGACATTGAAAAATTCACATAAAGGGTTAGGATCAACCTTAATATAGAGAATGCAAGATTTATTAGAAGCAATAGGATAGCCAAAGCTGCATGTTTCCCTCCCTTCCTTGTCAGCCCCGAACTAGTGATGGCTTGTAGGGAGGCATACTAGCTAGAAACCAGAACAATAGTGGACAAGGATGGAATCCTATTGGCTGACATGTCAGCCAAAGGAATAATAAAGACCTTTCATATCCCTACCTTCAGGGAGATGGAATTTCCAACCATAAAGGAGTGCAAGGCAATGTAGAATGAAGACCCAAGTAAATGTTGAAGCTTATAAATTAATATTGGCTCAAGGAGAAGAGGGGTAGTGCTGCAAAGGTTCCTTGTGAGCTCTTTCGCAGTGAATTCTATAAAGACTATCATGATCTGGTAACCCTGCTAAGCAAAGTGATGGGCCTCCCCATTGCGACCTATTTTCAAGAGTGGATGGTCTACTTTGTTGAATAGATTCTTCGTGGAGAAGAAGATACCACATTCTAGTGGGGTGGAATAATCAATGATCACTTTCATGAGTAGTTCATGGCTATCAAAAAGACCTCAAGTTGTACATGAAATCTTACCTGGTGTACTCATTAGCCAAACGAAGGCAATACAATGGTTTGTTTAGAGCTCTGAATGAAGAACTTGGTACGGAGCTCAAGGTCTATGATAGGTACCCTCAACTGTAATTCAGGCATTTTAAGAAATACTACTATAGGGTAAATGACGTTTTATAGGTTATATCATTAGGTTGCTTGGGGATGACTTTGAGAGGAGAGTCTACCATCGTACTTGGGATTTCCTCAAACAATATGCTTTATTGTTCATTAAATACCCAAAATTTACATACATCCATGCTCAAGGATTCTCGGAAAGACCAAACAAGCTACCCCTGTATCCCAATGATTGGATAATATTGTTGGAGCTTTCTCAATAGCTACGGCATGTGCACACCCTCTTAAACATCAAACATATAGTGGAGATTTCTTATCCCCTTTCTTTTGGCCAGGGGATGTATGAACTCCATACCTCCCAATGTGCCCAAAACTCAAAAAAGGAATTGGCTGAGTATCGTTTCAGACTCCACATGGCCCAACCACAGATGGATCCCTATGGCCACATCAGGAAGGTGCTTGGACACAAATATGCCCATCTTCATAGAATTGAAGATTTTTGGGCCAATTGTAATGATGACCATGAGGTATGGATAAGGCATTATATGTGGATGATCGCATACTTTGTGAAAAGTGTGAACTTGTTCCCGGTGCCTGATCAGGTGGAAGAAGATGAGAGCATGGTGATAGACCCCCAGTATGATGTAGTTTCCAATCTACCACTACCACCAATTGATTGGGATGAGCAATAGGTCAATGACCTCAACAATCTGAGCAAGCCCGTTGAGGCTCGTACAAAAGAATGGATTGATGGGAAAGTTGCCTGATTGAAGCAATAAGGAGTCATCCTAACCTATGAGGGGTTGAAAAGTGAGCCCAATGTAATAGATGAGTGAGTGGCTAAAACTTCAATAGGAGAAACCTCAAAGTCCCCTCTACTCACTCACTCAAGGAAAATAAAAGAGACTGACAAGCAATAGTCCAATCCAAAAGTGTATGCTAGAAAGGCCTCGAAAGGTGAGCCTTCCAAGAGACATAAGAAATCGGGAAGTGTCACGGAAATTCCTATGATACAAGAAGATCCACTCCATGAGGGAGAGGAAATGGAGGCTAATTAACCAAAGTATTGACCTATTGTATCCACTGTTGCAACCAACCATTGTTTTCGCTACCACCCTGCTTATCCCACATGCAACAATCGCTACCTCTCTGCCCATGGTGGAAATCTCCATCCACCTTGCCTCTACCTCTCCCACAACACAAATAATATTGGTGGATTCTTCCTTAGCTACCACCTCCCCACTTTTCTCATCATCCATGTCCCCATAATTTTCTCTTCCAACTGCCACCGCAACAACTATAATGCCTATTCTCATGCTCCCAGAGTCCTTCACCAAGTATATGCAATATATGCCATCTGACTCTTGGGGATGATTTTGAACCCCATGGTGTAGGCTTCTATTGCCCAATAAATAATCGGACTCCCAATTCCTCCTCCTCATACTAAGCCTCCCTTAATGGAGGCCACCATGCAGATTTTTGAGGAGTTGGATAGACAACAGAGGGAGGTAGCCAAGAGGTTTGAGGAGGAGGCAAATGACTATCTTGAGCATCATATATTTGAGCATCGAGTAATTGATGAGGTCATCTATGAATCCTCTGGTGATGATGGTAGGGATTCAGGTGCCAAGATTATTGAAGAAACTTCCGATCTTGAGCTGGAAGAGGAGCTAGCCAAGCAGCTCAAGGAGATCAAAGAGAAGGAGGCTGAAAGATAACCTATCATTGAAGAAAAGACTACCGACATAGAGGTGGAGGACAATAAGTCTCTAATGAAGGAACATGATTGCAACCCCAAAAATAATGAGGAGGTTCTCCCTTATGATGAATAGGAAGAGGAGAATAGAGAATAGGATAAACTTGAGGAAGAGGTTGAAATGCACAAGAATCCAGAGACTGAGCTACCTAAGGAGCATGGGAATGACAAATAAATGGATGAAAGAGATACTGAAGGGGAAGACAGCCCCAAGGAGTGACCACCCACTAAATTCCACATCAAACACATGGTGTTCATCCAGAACTCCGATGAGGAAAAGGAAGATATGAGGATAGAGAAAGAGGCTCTTAGTGATAAAGATATTGAAATCAAGAAAGATGAAAAGGAAGGTGACCATGAATCACCCAAAGAAAGGTCCTCAATGCCCAATTGGTTGGAAAGACAACTGGAGAAGAAAGTTCTTGCTCTGAAGGATCCAAGAACAAGATTGGAGGCCATATTGGCCTAAGCTCATATCAACACTAAGAAGGAGAAGAAGCCTAAAATTAGATCAAAGGTGACAATGGATGCCTCTAGATCTAGAATTGTGCAAGTAGCTATGCCAGTGGTGGGAGAAGAAGGAATAAGCTACAACGTCTCCACCATCGGCTTGGGGATGGCCACCAAAGAAAAGAAAGTGGATCACCTTTAGAAGTCCATCACTATGGTAGTGCATATGATACAAAAAGATAAGATTTCAAAGGAAGAACTCAAGGCACAAGTGGCTGATCTAACGACCTACATCCAGTAGTGGTCATCAACAAAGGAAATGCCTACCACATCTTTGGCCTCACTGTAGTTACTGTCAAAAGAAAAAATAGACAAGCTCGAGAAGAGAAAGAACTTGGATAAGACCACAAAAAGATAGTTCTAATAGGTCTTGTACGTAGGAAACATGGGCATCTGTCATGCTATTAGGAAAACAAAAAAGTTTATGGATTTACAAAAGTCTCTTGAGGGTACAAGGAAACTCTGCACTAACTTCATGAGGATATATGGGTCTACTTACCTAAAGATTGAGGCTATCCTCAAATTGATAAGTGCAAGTTGGTAAAAGGATTTAGCATTCAAGAGAGATGACCATTGGTTGATGGATGTGCGGAAGCGGGATTTCAAGAACCGAAAGGAAATGCTGGAGTAGGTGCTTGACAAGGTGGATCTAGACATTGAGTGGGCCAAGGAAGTTAGAGCAGATTGCATTTGATACTTAAAGCTAATGATGGGCTATGATATGCCTATCGTATAGGTTGATCCAAAAAAGATAAAGCCCCACTTTCATAAGAAGATAAAGGATGGGATGTTGGGTGAGATTACCACTGATTTCATGAGTTTTTCTGCCCAAGCCTTCACCCAGTTAGATTTGTTCAGAGACTACACTACTAAATATGATGAAGACTGGGAACAACTCTCTAATAGATCCAAAGAATGGAGTTACCAAGTGCTGCATTCTACAATCATAGAAGTCGATAAACTCCAACTGTTGATTCTTAAATTCATGGAGTATGCTACTTTGAAGAAGTAGGAGGGCAACCCTATTATTGATGAATAATTCCTAATAGAATAGCTACAGTAAAGGAAATCAATAAAAAGACAAAACACTATAGTGTTGCCACTAGAAGACAAAATAGGGATAAGGACAAGAATGTACTTTAAAATGTAATATATTTGTGGGGTAGGTAGAAACCTAGTTTGTAGTGAATCTTGGCCATAAAATTCAAATCAATATTTGCCATTCATTCTAATTATTGGACACTATAAATAGGGGGTCTCCTATCATTTTGAAGGGAGTTGAGTTGCTGTAATGACATGATGCAAATTTTTTAATAGAAATACATTGACTTTGTTGAATTTCTGAGTTTCTTTTTATGTTTCATGATTCATCTCCAATAGTTCGTTGATCTAGTCAGATTTACTTTATTGTTTAGTTAGTTATGACTTGCTTTGATAGATTTGATAATGCTATTCTGTGGTTGTAAAGATTTCTACTATGTAGATGACTTCCTAGTCCATAATTTTTGCTATTTGCTGCAGGTAGATGGTTGTGTAAAGTTAGTCCGGACTTAGATTCAAAGCTGCCTCAAATTTTTTATCTTTGTTCATGCATGCGCATGGTGAATGAATATTAAAATATTTGTAGTCCTTTGAAGATAGCACAAATTTCATGATACTATGAAATTTTTGGTTAAGTGAAATTTTGTTTTAAGGAAGTTGTCCATAGTAGAAACCTCCCTGATCACTATTCATGGTTAGTTGCAGATCCAAGAACCTCTTCCCTTCCTTTCCTTTTTATTTTCTTTTTATAAATAGCTTGTGCTAAGGTTCATTGCACATTGTAAAGATAAATCTCAAGATGAGATAGGAGTTTAAGATTGTTGTTTGAACCTACAACAGATTGTATACCGACTTCCCATCTTAAGAACTCTGTCCTAAGATTCAAATTCCTTCTAGCCTAACTTCCATAAGTCTTCCCTATGACTACAATAAAAATCACATTAAAACCATTGAGAAATTCCATGTATGTCATGACCTGACACCCGAGAGACCTTGGAGTAGGATTTTGTAACTTGTTTGTAGATTTCTACCTTTCAAGAGAGGTGATGTACCTATGGATTAGATGTGTTGAGAAAGTGCTAAAACACCCATCAATAGAACTAGCACTAGAAGGAGGGCATTTTTGGAGCTAAATTAGATTGAATTGGGTCTTTCTCCCCTGAAGGATTCTATAAAATATTGAGGCCTACACCAAACAAGGGGGAATTCCAAGAGTTACCACCCCCTACCCGAGCTAAGAGAGCCAAGAAAGGGGAAGAATCCACCTCCAATACACCTAACCAACCCATATCGCTTTCACCCTCATCCTCTTCTTCTTCCCACTTGCCTCTGCCTTCTCTTTCATCTTTAGCAAACCATTCTCCTGCTCACCCCATTCAAATAGCCTTCTGGGCTGTTGATCCCCAAGGATTGGATGTTCCCTTCTAGCCCAACACAGACCCATTTTCGGGTGTAGTCCCATTGGATACTATCCCTTTTTCACAATCCCAAGTCAATTTAGCATAGCCACCTCCACCTCTGCCTCTAATGGTGTGGTTGGAGAATGATCCATCCCCTTTGGCCTTAAACCTTTACCATGATATGCCCAAAAATATGGAAAGCTTTTACATGAAGTTCAACCCTTGGGATCCACAAAGGACAACAGAGGAACATATTAATATTTTTGAGATAGCCTTGAAGACCATACAGATCATATATGAGGACGTGGCTTGTTGAATCTTTCCCTAATTCTTAGTGGAAGAGGCCTTTTACTGGTATGTCAACTTGCTAGTGGGAACTATCAACACATGGGACCTCCTAAAAAATGCTTTCTTGCATAAATTCAAGATTCTGATCAACCCCGCAGAGTTGTACTAATAGTTTATGTCCATTCAAAGAGAGGTCAATGAACTGATCAAATCCTTTAATGATCACCTCCATAGGGCATTTACTCAGCTACAAGACCCTTATGCGCTCAATGATGTCATGATATTTCTAATTTATTAGCTGACGTTGGACAATCTTACTTTAACATTAGTAAAAAGGATGCGACTACCTCCTGCTAGATTAATAGAAGCTTACATAGAAGCCGTCATTTCCAGTATAGACTTGGGAAAAAATATTTCTTGTTCGCTACCCTCTTTGGGGCAAGTCGCTCATCCCATGCAGATTTAGGGGCTCACCCAAGCCTTGTAGCATTAGACGCCCTCATGAATCCGATGCCATAGCTGCCTATAGTGCCTCACCCGGGACAACTAGTTAACTAGGAACCTTCGGTTCTATAGTACTTGCTGCCCCAATAGCAATAGGTCTAGTCTCAATTGCCCCAAATTCCGACATACCTTCAAGCCTCTAAATTCCCGCTCACTCACCAAAATTAGCCAGTTGTACAACCAATTTTCCTTCAGAGTTCAGCCTCATAGCCGAGCAACACGAAGAAGGATCAGATCAACGAGCTAACATAAATGATCGAGAAAATGTATATGAAGATGACTCACTTGAGAAATCAAACAAATTAGTTGCAGGCCTCGCAAAGGAGCATCTAGGAAAATCTTAATTGGGATAGCCGTGAAGGCCGTGACAATCATGACGTTGGCACATCTTCTAGATAGACTTATGAAAGGGGCCAAAATTCAAGACAAAAATTTGACATAAGGCCATCCCAAAGATATAATTGGAAGTGGAACACCAAACCAAACAATGGTGACATTACTAATCCCTTGGACCAGCCCAACAACAATAAAAAGACTACAAGCAGAGTCTACTTAGCCGAGGCTACCTTATCTGGCTAGTGCCACATCCATAAAACCAACTGACATTTTAAATTGGATTGTCCAAAATTCTAAATGGCCATTGAGATTTTTCAGATTGAAGTCCAGAATGCCGTAGATAGCTTGGGATGTAGGGACATCATCCCTTCTGAACAATATGACTCCTCGGTGTTGGTGGTCAACCAAGATCCCTTCCCAAAGGCTGAGAGCAATGTGCTAGAAAATGAAAATGCCACTACAAGCAACGAAAAAGTGGAAGAGGTAAGTACCGATAGTCCTATGGCTCAACTCTTCGATTCAATAGATAATGGTCCCATAGATGAGGAAAAGTTGAGAGAAGATGAAGTCCAAATTGTTCACCAAAGGGGTAATCCTTATGATTTGAGAAATAGGTAGGCAGGTGGTAAGACCGGTGGTCCTTTCACTACCTCCACCCCACCTAACAACTTCAACACCCCTCCTAACCTAAATGCAAGAAAAAAATTGAGTTACCCACACATACTTATATGATACTCTAACAAGAATAGGTAGCATAATCAAAATCAAAACCATCCCCTGAGGTCCTCACCACATGCGCCTTATGATGCTAAAATTGAGAAAATAGGAGAGTATATTGTAGAAGAGTTTAAGAAGGTGAAGTTAAGTGTGTCGACCTTTCAATTACTTAAGGTTCTATCTGTTAGGAATGCATTCTTTAGAAGGATCAATGGGGCCCCTTCATCCATACCAGCCCATGATGCATCGTGTAAGAGGCTTTCCTTTGAGGATCAATAGAGTGAGTTGGTTGTATGACAGGTTTTCAAGAAAAAAGATAGACCTACCTTTGAGTCAGTAGAAAAATTGGTCATCTACTAAGGAACCAAAGTAGGAACTAGACCAAAATAAAGGCAATGATAAGGATAAAGGTTAGCTAGCCTAGGTAAATGTTTCCAGAGGACTGTTTCAAGGAAAATTTGAAACCCCTCCCTTCTTGACCACCATTAGAATATTTGGGAAGAACCTTCATAATTTCTTGCTTGACTCAAGAGCTTCTGCCAATGTCATGCCCCTAAGCATATGCAAGGATTTTAGGATAGTTCCAACTCCTTCCTGGCATAAAGTGACAGAACTTGATAAGAATGAGATCAGTATAGTTGGTGAGATCAATCGAATACCTATGCATACTACTCCTGATCCAAGGATACAACAAACTATTGATATCCAAGTAGGTGATATTCTCGACACTTATGGTATTATCCTAGGAAGGAATTTCACTCGAGCATTGAATGGATATGCCACAACAGACTATTCTCACCTTCAACTATCATGGAAAGGAATTCCAAACCAAAATTAAATAGATCGGGAGCCACACATGAGGTTTATGATCACGGGATACAACAACATGAATGGCATGTTGTTTGCTGAAATAAAATTAGGAAATTATTGCCTTGTGGCATTACTCAGATGAATACGAATATTGTGAAGAATAGGTGGTTGAGGAGGTTCTTCTTGTATCCTACAACCCACCTGCCAACCTAGCCCATATCTCTAAGAGTACATAAATGCTGATTGAGTCAAACGATGAGGATTCCTGTGAGGATGGCACCCTCAGATTGCTAGATAGCTTCCAAGACTTTATTGAAAAGTGTGTGCAAGATCAGCTTAGTCTGAGAGCTAGAATGAATTTTCAGGAACTCCTACTGCCCATTCAAAATTTAAGTGTTGTTTATGTCAAACAACAATCGAGCACATCAAGGGACAAGTTTCTTTGAAAGAGGAGGTGTAGTTAACACTGTTGGATCAAAGACATTTGGAATCTGCATCACCTCAAAAGGATGCAGAGGCAAGGCCACCTTCGAGAGAAAAAAATGGGTCTTCTGATTTTGGGATCAAGGGCTCTCCCAAGTTTTGGATGCTGCACTTTGATAGGTCTAATTCCAAGCATGGAGCTGGAGCTAGCTTCAAGCTGATCAACCCTATGGGTAAGAATTATTGCACAACCCATAGACTTTAATTCTATTGTACTAATAATGTAGCAAAATATGATTCCGAATTGGTAGTTAAACAAGTCAAAGAACTGTACTCTTGTCATGATAGAATATTGGAGAACTATAGGCATAGGGTTTGGGATCTCTTAGATGGACTGGACACATTGAATATAGAGTTTATCCCTTGTGTTCAAAACCATACGACTGATGCTTTGGCTCAAGCAACCAACATATTACAACCCCTATCCTTGTCAGGTCTCAAGAAATTTATTGTTGAGTTGACATCTACACCATCCATTCCAGACAATGTCACTCACTTTCATGTCTTCAATGATGATACACACATTCTTGAGTTCATTACAAGATCTGATTTATTTTCCACCCAAATAATAGATGAATCTGATCCAAAAGAAGTCAAACTAGATATAAAAGGGGTGATCAACCTCAAAACCAACACTATTCCAAGAGGAATGGTCCAACTACAATGAATATTTGATTTGGATAAGATTAGAGGACAAATTTAACAAGAAAAATGGGACTCCATCAATGACCAGTGTAACACCTATAACCTCAGAATGGTTGAGGATCCAAAGAATATGTTTATTGGTAAGGTGTGCACACCAGAAGAAAGAACGAGGATAGTGGATGCTTTGCAGAAGTACCACAATGTCATTGCTTGGAGTTATGAATATCTAAAAAATTTTGACACATCAATCATCATGCACACCATTCCCCTTAGATCGGATGTGAGGCCATTTCAACAGCAACAATGCCCTGTCAATGCTTTACTAGAACCAATCATATATAAGGAAGTGCAAAAGCTGCTATCTACAAGGATTATATTCCTAGTTAGGCCCTCCATGTGGGTGGCTAATTTGGTTCCAGTCAAGAAAAAGAAAAGTGAAATCAGGTTGTGTGTTGATTTCCACAATCTAAATAGAGCTTTAGAAAATGACATCTATCCTGCACCTTCATTGGATGAGGTACTATAGATAGTTAATGGTTCTTAGATGATGTCCTTCCTAGATGGGTACTTCGAATACAATCAAGTTATGGTGCAGTATGAAGATTGACATATAACGACATTCACCATCAAGTGGGGCACCTTTGCCTATAGACGAATTCCATTTGGGCTCATCAACACCGACATGACCTTTCAATGTGCAATGGACATTGCCTTCAAAGATCTGATTGGAAAATGTATAATCATCTACATGGATGATTTGACTGTATTTTCAAAGCAACAAAGTGATCATGTTGCTGATTTCTGCAAAAAATTTCAAAGGTGCTCAGAATTTGGGGTGTCCCTCAATTCAAAGAAGTGTATCTTTGGGGTCACTAAAGGAAATTTGCTTGGACATGTCCTCTCAAAAAAAAGGAATCTCCATCGACCCTGATTGCATCCAGACCATCATGAAGATCCTGGTACTAGGAAGCAAGAAAGAATTAAAATATTTCTTTAGAAAGATGAACTTTGTCAAAAAAATTATCTCAAGCTTTGCTGAAATTGTTAAACCACTCAACGCTATGTTGAAGCAAGACACCAAGATCGAGTGGATTTTGAAATCAAAGCATGATTTTGAAGAGATCAAGAAGGCAATTTCTGATGCACCCATGTTGGTCAGCCCTGATTATCTAAAGCCATTCTATATTTACTCATTTGCTTCAAACCACTCATGTGCCAGTATATTGACTTAGAAAGATGGTGATGGGAATGAGCACCCAATTGCCTTCATGAGTGTCCCATTAAAGGACACTGAGTTGAGATATCATAATGTTGAAAAGAAAGCATATTCTCTTATCTGTGGAGTCAAGAAATTTAGGCATTACATCTTGAGAAATAAAGTATTTGCCATCGTGCTCGACCTTGCAGTAAAAAAATTGCTCATGCAAAATGAGTTGGGAGACCGTAGAGCCAAGTGGGTGACCTTGCTGTAAGAATACGATATGGAAATCTAGACAATGAAATTGGTTAGAGGACATTCCCTTACTCAAATAATAGCTGAAGTAGCAACTAAAGCCAGACTTGAACTTATAGTTTAATAGTACCAGCTAGAGGATGTCTGTCTAGGAGAGTGGTATGATGACATAGTGTAATATCTATTGAATCAAAAATCTCCACCTCACTTGTAGGGGGTCCAAAAACATGCCCTTAGACTAAATAGAAACAACTACATGTTGCAAGGATCCATATTGTACAAGAGAAACCATGAAGGTGTTTATTTGAGATGCCTTGGAAAAGAAGCGAAAAATCGGGTCTTGAAGGAGTTTCATGAAAAAATTTGTATAGGTCATGGTTCTGATCTTTCCACTACACATCAAATATTGAGAGGAGGATGCTACTAGCCTACAATCTTCAATGATGCTCATAACCATGTCCACGCATGTCATGTTTTCTAGACTGCAATGAATAGAGATATGTCGATGTTCTGTTGCAACCAGTCCTAGAGGTAAGGTTGTTCATGCAATGGGGTCTTGACTTCATTGGTTTGATAAGACCACCATCATCCATGGGTCATAGGTACATTCTAACCACCTATTCTTACTATACTAGATGTAAAAAAACTATTGCATGTAGACAATGTACCAGAGAGGCAATCACTGATTGCTTTGAAAGTTTTATTTTAAATAATTTTGGTTGCCTGTATGCATTGGTATGTGATATTGGACTCACCTTCTCCTCTCATAAATTCACTGGTTGGGCCTTCGATTATGGAATCACCCTCAAGTTCTCATCCAATTACTATCCTTAGGGCAATGGTCTTGTGGAGTCCACCAGCAAAAACTTGATCACCATGATTAAATAGTTGCTTGATAGGAACCCTAAGGACTGGCATACCTAGCTCCATTTTTCCCTTTGGGCAGATCGCACCCATCACAAGTCTTCCCTTGATGATTCCCCATTTTATCTGGTCTATGGCTTAGAGCCTATCTTTTTGATACACTTGAAAATTCCCACCCTCTAGTTTATCAATGTTTTTTATGAAGGAGGGGATCATAGAGAAACTCAGTTAGCTAAGCTCTTACACTTAGAAGAAATATGAGATCATGCAATATAAATTTTTTCCAAACATCAGGGTGTAGTCAAGAGGTGGTTCAATCATCAAGCCAAAATCAAGGCCTTTAGAATTGTAGATCTAGTCCTGTGTTGCGACAAGGCCCACTAAAAGAAAGGGGGACATAAAAAATTCAACAAGCTTTGGATTGGCCCCTTTCAAATAGTCAAAATTCTAGGAGACAATGCTTTCCACTTAAAAATCTTAACTAATGAGGACCTCCCATTTCCTGTCAACAAGCAACACTTAAAGCATTACTTCAAAGTCTAAGCTCTTTCTGAGCTATTCCTATAAATATTTGTGCATAGGTTAGAGTAGGTTGCTTTTGTTCTGTTGTTTTGTGTTGCTTCATTTTGCTCATCTCCCAACTATTTTGTTTTTTTATTTGATGAGAGGCTCTTCATTGTTGGTGTGGTGGCCATGCTCATCCAATAAATGGTTCACTTTTCTGCTCGCTCTTAGTGTTCTTTGGATAAACATTCACTCTCAACCGTTGGTCTTTGATTGCTGCTCTAGAATGACTTCCTCATTTGAACTCTGGTTCAAAATTTGGCCCTTGGTTGAATCTTTTTACATTCATCTCAAGTCTTGCACAAAATGCATATTAATTATTTCCAAAGTGTTGTATGGTGGCTATTATGATGACTTAGTGAGCAAAAAATCTTAAGTCTGCCCAGTGACCACAGTGGTTTTCCAAACCCATAGTAGGCTTCTATGCTTACACGGTTGAGCAAAAGAATGATAAAATGTCAAAAGAAATATCAAAAGGAAGAAAAGAAATAAAAATTCTAAAATCAAGCAACCATATGGGTGTGCAGGTAACTCTACCGGGGCTATGGACGCCCGACTGACAATAGAGCAATATCTGTTGGGTCACAATGACAATCTTGTTGGGGCTATGGATGCTTGACTAGAAATGGGGCAATGTATAGGTTAATTTTGGTGTTGGATGATTCATGTAGCTTGCCCAATTGACTAGTGGCCAATTGTCATAGTTCCTAAGGAAAGGAAATGAACTCACCAAGCACCCACTTCTGATATTTTTTGTAGGTTGAATCAACTAAGGACCTTGTTCTCCTAGTTCAATTTTGGATGTCAACCCTTGGTTTGCGAAACCAGATATTTTGGGTTTTGAATGAATACTTATCCTTAGAATGCTCGAGAGAATTTCCTAGCAGAGTCACCATTTTTTGTGCCCTCAACACACATGCTCCATTTGGAACAGGGACCCTCTCTTTCCTTCTCCCTATCGAGTCATTTTATCATTGCCTCATTTTGTGTGCCCTTATTTTGGTGCCCTAGATGGTCAACATGCCTCCAAATTCTCACCTCAAGTTGGACACATTTCAACCCCCTTCAAATTTTCTAAGTCCTGAATCCTTACGGAGTCCTTTGGCAGTTTGCCTTTGCCAAGCGGGTTTTGGGCCCTCTGGGTCCGTCATGGCAGGTTTCCCTTGTTGGATTTTTGGGTTGCATTTTCTATTCCAACATGGCCGAAAGGCTATGTCCTTCCATGTCTCGGAGCTTTCTATCTTGATCTCCATCCTCATTACTCTGAGGGTTCAACAGACTATCCTTCACTTGTGCTGAGCCCGCTCCTCCAGAGCTCCCTGACCGGGACTCTGTTATGAATCTAGTCTTCCAAGATTGTTGTCCCTTGTTAGAGTTCTGGCCATCAAACCCCGAGCCCCTCTTCGCCGATGATTTTCCACTTGAAATTTGAAATGGCCTTGGGCTCACATCCTTCTGGCCTCTTGGTTCTAGACCTCTCGTCACCATCTTCAAATTTGAATTCACCAACTTCTCACTAGTTGTATAAGGATTTATGGGGTACATTAAATGCACTTAGGGGTAGAAATAGACCGATGCAACCTATCATTTTCACATGTCAGGATAAGCCAAAGAAGTTCAAAGTAGTTACAGAGACCAAGAGCCTTCATCGCCCATTGCCTTCGCGCCCACTACCTTCATTTTTTGTTTCTTTACGAATTCAAAAACTCCCTTCATTGGATTCTTTTGGTAAGCTCACCATCTACCCTTCTTTTCTTTTTGGTGATTTTGTGTTAAAATGATGGGTAGAAAAGGACAAAATGCATTTGTTTGATAGAGGAAGGCTAGTTCTAGAAAATCCATGTGGTATAATTTTGAGAAAACCCATCAAATCACGAAGTAATTAAATTTGAACCTTCATCAACCCGGTGCCATTCTTTCTACAGAGTGATAGCTACCTCTAGGTCCTAGCCTCCCCATCACCATTAGTGGAACTTCAAAACAAAAATAATCTTGAAATGGCGAGATGCCTCCTTGGGTTCGGTCTCATAGGATTCCATCCTCGAGATGCCGTATATCTTTCACCATTTCCAAATGGCATCTCAACCCCATCCATACGAGACTTAGGATCTACATTTCCATTTGCCACCTGAGTTTAAAGAACACTGCTACATCCTTGGTTTCCTCCGAGTGCTGGTTCACAAAGTTTCATTTGTGGACCTTTGTTACAACATAGCCATTTCTCATGGCTATCATATGACCACCTTCCACCCTTTGGCTCCCAAACTTCTCAATGCCACATGATTAAAAATGATAAAGCTTAAGTGCCTTTTCCTTCGTTGAGTCCCCTCTGCCAGAATTCTGCTATCGAGATTCTATCCCATTTCAATCATTGCAAAAGGAAAAGCTAGCCCATCCTTCCAACCTTCGAGGCCTGATGCTCCAATCACCGGTAGATCTCTTAGCAAAGAAACATGGAAGCAAAGTTTGAGTCTAGGTTTGGTCTGTTGGGTTGCTCCCATGGGACTTCCGCTCATTTTTCACCCTTGAAAATGACTATTCTCAAGCATCTTTTTGGCCCTTTTGATCCAAAATTTTAAAAGATTGAGTTATGCCATTCACCCTTTAGCCTCACGGGTCTTGAACCTTGGAACTCCACCCCTAGAATGCTTTTTCATCAGAGCCATTCCAAATGACAAAATCTAGACAACTTTTCCTCCTGATAACTTTGGGTGCCCCAATGATGATCCAAATACCTCCCATCTGAAATAAATCTTGACCCACATGCTCAAATCGAACCCTCTCCTGCATGGACCTTTCAAGTCATCTAAATTTGAAGATGAGAGGAACCATGTAGACTATGTTGCATTGTTTTCCCTTCAAAACAACCATCTTGCCAGGGAATTCTAGCCCCTAGGACCCGAACCATCCAAAGTCCCTTCAGTGAATGACTAATGATCACCTAGAGTAAATGTTAGATTTCTTGATTACTGTATTCTCCAATCTAAAGATGTTTTACAGGGATTCCGGCTAACATTTGTATCTTCATGATTGATTATGCTCACCATGCCTTTGTCTACAAAATATATGGAATTAGGTGTAGGACCCTCAGGGGCAGTCATGGAGAAAGAAAAAGGGAAGAAAACATGCAAGGCTCCTCATGGAAAAGAAGACAAATACCAAATGAAATACTAGTTCTAGGGGGAACTGTTGAGATCTAAAGTCACCATAGATTGGAAAGAGGTCTTCGATACCAACATAGGACATGTGGACATCGAAGAATTCACACAAAGGTTCAAGATAAAATCTAAGAAAAAGAATGCAAGATTGATCAGAAGCACTGAGATAGCCAAAGCTGTAGGTTTCCCTCCCTCTCTTGTTGCCCCCAAACTAGTGATGGATTGCAGGGAGGCATACCAGCCAAAAACAAAAACAATAGTGGAAAAGGATAGAAATGTGTTGGTTGACATGTTATCCAAAGGAATAACAAAGACCTTTCATATCCCTACCTTCGGGGAGATGGAATAGCCAACCATAATGGAGTGCAAGGCAATGTGGGACGAAGACCCAAGTAATTGTAAGAAGCTTATAAATCAATATTGGCTCAAGGAGAAGAGGGGCAGGGTTGCAAAGTTTCCCCAAGAGCTCTTTCATAGTGACTTCCATGAAGACTATCATGATATGGTAACCCTGCTAAGCAGAGTGATGGGCCTCCCTATTGCGGCCTACTTTCAAGAGTTGATGTTCTACTTTGTTGAACAAATTCTCCGTGGAGAAGAGGATACCACATTTTACTGGGTATGAATAATTAGCAATCACTTTCACGAGAAGTTCATGGTTTTCAAAAAGACCTCCAAGTTCTACATGACATCTTACTTGGTGTAATCATTGGCCGAACAAAGGCAATAGAGTGGTTTGTTTAGAGCTTTGAATGAAGAACTTGGTAGGGAGATCAAGGTCTATGATAGGTACCCTCAACTACAATTCAAGAATTTTAAGAAAGACTACTATAGGGTAAATGACACTTTTATAGGTTATATCATCAGGTTACTTGGGGGTGACTTTGAGAGGAGAGTCTTCCATAGTGCTTGGGATTTTCTCAAATAATATGCTTTCTTGTTCATTCAATACTAGAAATTTATATACATCCATGCTCAAGGATTCTCGGAAAGACCAAACAAGCTACCCTGGTATCCCAATGACTAGATAATATTGTCGGAGCTTTCTCGGTAGCTGCAACATATGCACACCCTCGTAAGTAGAAAAAATATAGCAGGGATTTCTTATCCCCTTTCTTTTGGCTAGGGTATGTATGAACTCCATACCTCCCAATGTGCCCAAAACTCAGATAAGGAATTGGCCGAGTATCATTTCAAACTCCACACAGCCCGACCATAGATGGATACCTATGGCCACATTAGGAAGGTGCTTGGACATGAATACACCCATCTTCATATAATTGAAGATTTCTAGGCCAATTATTAAGATGACCATGAGGTACGGATAAGGCATTATATGCGGCTGACAACATAACTTGTGAAAAGGGTGAAATTGTTCCCGATGCCTAATAAGGTGGAAGAAGATGAGAGCATGGTGATAGACCCACGGTATGATGTAGTTTCCAATTTTCCACTACCACCAATTGATTGGGATGAGCAAGAAGTCAATGACCTTGAGATTCTGACCAAACTCGTTGAGGCTCGTACAAAAGAATGGATTGATGGGCAAGTTGCTTGATTGAAGCAACAAGGAGTCATCCTAACCTATGAGGGGCTCAAAAGCAAGCCCAATGTAACATATGAGGGAGAAGCTACAACTTGAATAGGAGAAACCTCGAAGTCCCCTCCACTCACTCTCTCAAGGAAAATAAAAGAGACTGACGAGCAGTAGTCCAATCCAAAAGTATATGCTAGAAAGGCCTAGGAAGGTGAGCCTTCCAAGAGACATGAAATCGAACAACATCAGGGAAATTATTGTGATATAAGAAGATACACTCCATGAGGGAGAGGAAATAGAAGCTGATCAACCAAAGTCTCCACCTATTGTATCCATTGCTGCAACCACCGCTGCTTTTGCTACCACCTTGCTTATCCCACATGCAACAGTCGCTACCTCTCCACCCGTAGTGGGAATCTCCGTCCACCTTGCCTCTACCTCTCCTACAAAACAAATCATATTGGTGGATTCCTCCTTGGCTACCACCTCCCCACTCTCCTCATCATCCATGTCCCCATCATTTTCTCTTCCAACTACCATCGTAGCTATTACAATGCCTGTTCTCATGCTCCCAAAATCCTTCACCAAGTATATGCAACACATGCCATCCATACTCTCAAGAATGTTTGTGAAACTCATGGTGCAGGTTGCCACTGCCCAAGAAACAACCAAACTCCTAGTTCCTCCTCCTCCTACTGAGCCACCCTTAATAGAGGCCACCATGCAGATTTCTGAGGAGTTGGAAAAACATCAAAGGGAGGTAGCCAAGAGGTCTGAGGAGGAGGAAAATGACTATCTTGAGCATCATATATTTGAGCATCTAGTAATTGATGAGGTTGTCTATGAATACTCTAGTGCTGATGGCAAGGATTCAAGTGCCAAGATTATTAAAGAAAATTTTGATCTCAGGTTGGAAGAGGAGCTAGCCAAGCAACTCAAGGAGATCGAAGAGGAGGCTAAAAGATAACTTATCATTGAAGAAAAGAATACCGACATAGAGTTGGAGGACAATAAGTCTCCAACAGACGAACATGACTATAGTCCCAAACATGATGAGGAGGTGCTCCCTCATGATGAACAAGAAGAGGAGAATAGAGAAGAGGATAAACCTAAGGAAGAGGCTGAAACTCACAAGAATCCGGAGACTGAGCAGCCCGAGGGGCATGGGCATGACAAAGAAAAGGAAGAAAGAGATACTGAAGGGGAAGAAAGCCCCAAGGAATGCCTCCCCACTAAATTCCCCATCAAACGTAGGGTGTTCCTTCATGACTCCGATGAGGAAAAGGAAGACACGAGGATGGAGCAAGAGGCTCTTAGTGATAAAGCTATTGAAATCAGGAAAAATGAAAAGGAAGGTGACCAGGAATCACCCAAAGAAAGGTCCTTAATGCCTAATTGGTTGGAAAGACAACTAGAGAAGAAAGCTCCTGCTCTGAAGGATCCAAAAACAATATTGGAGGCCATATTAGCCCATGCTCAGATCAACACTAAGAAGGAGAAGAAGCCTAAAATTAGATCAAAGGTTACAATGGATGCCTTTGGATCTAGAACAATGCAAGTAGCTACACCAGTGGTGGGAGAAGAAGGAATAAGCTACAATGTCTCCACCATCGACTTGGAGATGGTCACCAAAGAAAAGAAAGTGGATCACCTTCAGGAGTCCATCACCATGGTAGTGCATCTAATATAGCAAGATAATATTTCAAAGGAAGAACTCAAGGCACAAGTGGCTGATCTAATGGCCTACATCTAGCAGTGGTCATCAACAGAGGAAATTCCTACTACATCTTTGACCCCCTCACAGTTACTGTCAAAAGAACAAATATTGAGAAGAGAAAGAAATTGGATAAGACCATGGAAACCTATTTCTAATAGGTCTTGTATGTAGGAAACATGGGCATCAGTTATGCTATTAGGACAAAAAACAAGTTCCTAGATTTATAGAAGTCTCTTGAGGGTACAAGGAAACTCAATGATTTCCTGAGGATATATGGGTCTACTTACCCAAATATTGAGGCTATCCTCAAACTACCAAGCACAACTTGGGAAAAGTAGCTAGCATTCAAGAGAGATGACCATTGGCTGATGGATGTGTGGAAGCGAGATTTCAAGAACCGAAAGGAAAGGCTGGAGTAGGTGCTTGACAAGGTGGATCCATACATTGAGTGGGCCAAGGAAGTCAAAGTAGATTGTATTCGGTACTTAAAGCTAATGACAGGCTATGATATGCCCATCATATAGATTGATCCAGAAAAGATAAAGCCCCACTTCTAGAAGAAGATAGAGGATGGTATGTCTTGTGAGATTACAACTGATTTCATGAGTTTTTCTGCCCAAGCCTTCACCTAGTTAGAGTTGTTTAGAGACCACATTGCTAAATATGATGAAGACTAGGAAAAGCTCTCTGACAGATTTAAAGAATGGAGTTACCAAGTGTTGTGATCTACAATTATAGAAGTCGATAAATTCCAACATCTGGTTCTAAAATTCATGGAGTATGCTGCTTTGAAGAAGTAGGAGGGCAACCCTATTATTGATTAATAATTCCTAATAAAATAGTTGTAGCAAAGGAAATCAACAAAAAGGAAAGACACTACAGTGCTGTGACTAGAAGACAAAATAGGGATAAGGACAAGAATACATTTTAAAATGTAATATATTTGTGGGGTAGGTAGAATCCTAGTTTGTAGTGAATATTGGCCACACAATTAAAATCAATCTTGTCCATTCATTCTAATTTTTGGACACTATAAATAGGGGGTCTCCTCTCATTTTGAAGGGAGTTGAGTTGTTGTAATGACATGTTGCAAAAATTTGAATATAAATACATTAACTTTGGTGGATTTATGAGTTTCTTTGCATATTTCATGATTCATCTCCCATAGTTAGTTGATCTAGTTAGACTTACATTGCTATTTAGTTAGTTATGACTTTCTTTGATAGATTAGATAATGTTGTTCTGTGGTTGTGAAGATTTTTGCTGTGTAGATGACTTCCTAGTCCATAATTTTTTCTATTTGTTGTTGGTAGAAGGCCGTGTAAATTTAGTTTGGACTTAAATTCAAAGTTGCCTCAAATATTTTATCTTTGTTCATGCATGCACATTGTGAATGAATGGTAAAATATTTGCAGTCCTTAGAAGATAACACAAATTTCATGATTCTGTGAAATTTATAGTTAAGTGAAATTTTGTTTTAAGGAAGTTATCCATAGTAGAAACCTTCTTGATCACTGTTCATGGTTAGTTGTAGATCCAGGAACCTCTTCCCTTCCTTGCTTTTTAATTTTCTTTTTATAAATAGCATATGCTAAGGTTCATTGCAAATTGTAAAGACAAATCTCAAGATGAGATAAGAGTTTAAGATTGTTGTTTGAACCTACAACAGATTGTATACCAACTTCCCATCTTAAGAACTTTGTCCTAAGATCCAAATTACTTCCAGCCTAACTTCCACAAGTCTTCCCTATAAATTCAAGAAAAATAACATTAAAGCCATTGAGAAATTCCATGCATGTCATGACCTAACACCTGAGAGACCTTGGGGTAGGATTTTGTAACTTGTTTGCATATTTCTACCTTTCAAGATAGGTGATGCACCTATGCATTACTTGTGTTGAGAAAGTGCTAAAACACCCATCAACAAGCAGGAGATCGAGTAGAGATTCTTAGAGTTCGCCACTCTTTGCAGTGGACCAATTGTAGACATGGCTCTAGAGTTAGTCAGAGTTGGCGAGCAGGAGTGGTACTATAGAGATTTGTATGAGTAGAGGTACCTTTTGAGAGAAGGACTCCCAGGGCTTGTTAGGTGCTTAGTAGTAGATCTCAGAGTAGTGGTGGTTTCCTGGGACCTCACAAGCCAAGACCTTATGATAGGCCCTCATTCGCACAACGATCTTTAGGCACTCCTTGTCAGTCACCTCCACATTCTCCTCATCAGAGTAGGGGGAGTTTAGCTTAGGGACATGTTATTATAGTGTAGACATTGTATATAATTATAGCACCTGTGAGCTCCATTTTTTGAGATACATCTTAGATATTATACTATGACACATTTTGAGATATATATATGTGATGCATTTTTGGTGGCAATTATATGATGTGTTTATTTATGCGATGCAATAATGATTCCTTTATGATTCATGCTTATTTGATGATGATGTATGTTTTTAATTATGACTGATGCACTTGATTTAAGATGTAATGGATGCATGTGAGTTATGATATATAGTCATTATATGCATTGTGCTATATATATATAATGTTACACAAATGTATATGATGATGTCTTGATGTTTTTATTTTCTTATGGAAAAATGGATGTAAGATGTATGCTACTCTAATGTTGTAATGAATGCAGGTGATTTTTGTGTGTCACAGCACACCATCCCGATGTGATGGAAGAAGAATGTTAGCTTAAAGATGATTTATGTTAGCGTGAAAGAAAGATATGTCATTACTTTTCTATCATTATACTAAGCATTTATATTTGAGTCATTATTGGGTTGTTTATTGCAATAGACAAAAAACACCATGATATGAGATATACCAATGGTGTGCAATATCCTACTTTTTCCAAAAACAAATAATCACATACAAGTATTGTCGCGACTCATACCAAGGAACCCCATTGTTCCCAATCTTTTTATCCGGATAAACCACAAGTAGAAAATCAATGTTTCTCCTCTAAATCTTGTTGCGAGGACATCCTTGAGGTGGCTAGTGACATGGAAAATTTTAAAAATATAAGACAATCATCATGAGATGTCATTGCTCCTCTGAATCCTATTTCTAGAACATCATTGAGGTGGCTAGTAACATGAAAATTTTAAACAGATAAAAAAATCATCTTGATACATTGTTGCTCCTCTAAATCTTGTTGCTAGGACATCTTTGAGGTGGCTAGTAACATGATAATTTTAAAAAGATAAGATATGTGCATATAATATTTTTGGTCCTCTAAATTCTTCATAGGAAATTGTCGAGGTGGCTAGTAACATGGTCATATCAAAAAACATAATATGGTCAAGTAAAATTGTTGCTTCTCAAAATCTGTGATAGGACATCACTGAGATAGCTAGTCACATGGTCATATCAAAAAGATAAGACAATCAGTCAAAAAGCAAGATATGCCCCAGTAACATTGTCATTCCTCTAAATCCGTGATAGGAAATCATCGAGATAGTTAGTCACATGGTCATATCAAATCAGTGAAAAATGAATGAAAATTCTTGTAAAGACATGTGTGTCAAATTTGTGTTTGTTTTCCAAGGTTGACTTGGTGATGACAAGGTTGAATGGTCATTATTTAGGAAGGACATCCTAAAGAAGATTGAAATGCTGAATTTTATTATTACCAAGGTTGGAATTCAAGAAGGAAACATCCTGAATAGATGATATGATAGGGTCTGACGTCAAGAAGGACACATCTTTAAGACCCTCAGTTGATAAAAAAGAGTCTGACCTCAAAAAGGACACATCTTGAAGACTCTTAAGTGTTTGATTTGTTTGATTTGATAGATTTGATGTTGATTCAAGAGATGCATATCTTGAATAAATTGTTTGACAAAAAAGTATCTAACATCAAGAAGGACACATCTTGAAGACCCTTAAATGATTAATTTGATAGATTTGATGTTGATTCAGGAGATACGTATCCTGCATAAACTGTTTGATAGAAAAGAGTCTAACATCAAGAAGGACAAATCATGAGGACCCTTAAATGATAGATTTAATGTTGATTCCATTTTTGTCTAGTTGGATTGTGCTTCATTTTTTACCTTGCATTCAAGTCGTTCGTTGTATAACCAATGTTGTCGAGATGCTTAACAAATGCTTTTTTTCAAGTTTTCTAATGTTTTCACATTTTCCAAGATTTTGACCAAGAACCTAACCTAAGGACCTATCCTAGGGGCCTCTGGGGTTGTTAAGCCTTGTTGGAATTTTGTCATATATTTTCATTGATGTCACTATGTTGGTTCGGTACCATGTACTGGTGTAAGGATCTGTGCAAATCACACTCATCTCATCCGGTATTTGATTTGGTATCTCTGGTATGTTGGTCTGGATATATTATCCAATAATTTGTATGATCTGAGGTTTTTGGAAAATGATTACAATGGTTGGAAGCACGTATACATGTATATTTAGATATTCTTATGATTGGGTAATGCATTGGAATCAATTCTTGAGAGTGCATTTTGGTGTTAACCTAATACTGGCTAACACAATGTTGCATGACATGAATGAAATACTTTTGTTATGAAGCTGACAAGTTAGCATCTTGAAAAATATGTTTTTCTTTGATCAAGCTGACCTAATCAATATATGTGGATGCATTGAGTATATATACAAGATGGCTAGAGGATGAGAGTGTGAATAAGGTGATGAAGCAATGAATGATAAGTAATGCCAATGCGAAGAGAAGAAGAATAGTGTATGAGAAAAGTATCTAAACAATGGTTGAAGATTAGGTCATGTGAGTGAATACTCTGAGAATCAAAGGAACTAAACCTCCACCTGTGGTGTATCTTCTCAGTTCAACTCTGGTGGTTAGCCATTTTTGTTTACTTATTTCTGTAGGTAGTGAGCCTCCATCTTGGATAGTAAGTCCTTGTAATCAATGAGCTTCTGTATGTGGCAATGAGCCTCTTATTACTGATATTGATATAAATTTACATACTATGAGTTAATCCTCGCGGTGTTTTTTACCTCATTTGGTTTTCCACATAAAATATGGCGTTAATGTGTTGCAGAACTTAATGTTAGACTTCTACTTGAATCTACTCTGTGCTGCAATAAAGCTTTAACTATTTGTTCAATGAGTTTGTGTGCATACTAATTCACCCCTAGTATTAGAGCTTTGGTTCCTCTAGAGAAGTTTAACAACTTGAGGGAGATCTTGTAGATTGAATAGATGGATAAAGAAGAGCTCTGGACTGCACTTCAAGATCTTGACAAGGTTGAAATTGAAAATAGAGACTTGAAGGAAAATTTTGATGAAAAAAATGATTGTATTTGGAAATTAAAAGAGCAGTTAAATAAATTCAAGGAAAGATATAGAGAAGTGAGTGAGGAGTTGAAACAAGCAAATGATGAGAATACTGGACTGAAATTAAAGATAGATGAAAAGAAGAAAGTTGAAGAATGTCTGAAAATAGTGATACAAAGCAAAGACAATGTGTGTCGTAGGCTTGAATAGGAAGTGATGAATCTTAAGCTAGAACTTGAGAAAGAAAAAATCTGTGAAGAGGATTTCAAGACAAGATCCACCAAGCTTGATGAATTGATAGCAAGACAAAAACCTTCTAAAGACAAAAGTAGCTTAGGAAATGAAGTTGATAAAAAATGCAGAATTCAAATACAATAGACAAAGGGAAGCATAAAATATATTATGGAAGGAAACCACCTATCAGACAACCAAATGCACAAAGGTACTCATCATTTAATGGTGTTTTTTTTTTTCATGTAATAAGTTTGGTCATAAGGAAATTGAGTGTAAGAGTAGGTTGAATCAATTTTCTAGTCCCTTTTCGGACAATGTTATACATGCAAGCAGATAGGACATAAAGCTACTGAGTGCAGATCTTTGGTAAAGATGATGAATAGGTTCAATGGAAAAAGGATGAATCAATGATTCAATGGTTACTGTTATACCTATAACATGTTTGGATATAAATAAAATCAATGTAGAATAGGGATGAATGGAAATCAAACAAGACAAAGGAATGTAGTCTGCTACTATTGCAAGAAACCAGGACATATCTCAAAGGTATGCAAAAATAGAAAAGGGGAGCAATTTGATCTAGTGGAAGATGATAAACCAGTGGAAAAGATTGATAAGGAAGAGGTTAAGTAGGAAATGAGCAAGATTTGGAAAAAGAAAGAAGGATCAGAGTCCACCAATGCATTTTTAGCCTCATCTCGTGCAAATGAATCCTTCGAGAAATAGAACTAGCTTGGTCTTAGGAGGAGATTTATTAGAAAACCAATTAAACCCCCAGAAATATAGTGTATTAGGTGCTGACATGTGGATATATTGTGAATAATGACATAAAAAACGTGATTTAAAAGAAACCGAAAGAAAAGATGCAAGCATGTTCTTTTGCGGAGTAAATTAGGGTTTCTCAGTATAAATGGAAGAGAAAGTTTGTCAGATTTTTGCAATTAATGTGAATTAGGGAAAAATGATGAAGTATAAAGGAAATATCACAAATCATTTTGATAATCAAAGGAATTCAAATAATTTATAGAGAACTTGGAACTTTCTTGAATCATCTCTGAAGCAATTTGAAGACCCTCGAAGAAATCATCGTGGATATTTGATATAGGTGACGTAAATTTCCCTATCTCGTGACAACAAAAGAAGGTAACTGAAGAATTTTCTTGTTAAAAGTTTGAGAGAGATAATAGAAATTTTTAAAAGGAATACCTCTCTGAAGTTTAAAGGAGTTGAGATGGATGAGTTCAAACATCAAAAAATAAAGAAATTGGAATTAGGGTTGGAATCAAATGATTTATGGAATGTACAAACCCTAGGTTTGGATATATGGAGAGAATTCCCTTGGTTTTCTGAAAAGGAGTTCATTTGTTCCTTGTAATAAAATTCAAGGATGGAAACATTATATTGGACAAACCCTATCTCATTTCGAAAGAAGCAATCAAAGTGATTACCGGAATATGCGACATTGGAGAATTTCCCATACGAAAAACAATAAAATACAAGTGGAGGAAATGATGGGAGTCAACAAGGACCCCCAAGAATTGTTGATCAACACTATTGGTGATGCCTCAGTTAGGTATGTTGCATACAAAATTTTTTATAAAATATTTTTTAGAAATCATGAAGGCTCTACTTTGGCCATTACAGTTTATCTAGTGCATAAAATGGTAAAAGAGAATGTACAATTTGATCTATGTAAGCTAATTCTTGAAAATATTACCAAGAATGTACAAATGACACTGGGAGAAGGATACTCATCCTATTTTAGGTCCTTTCTTACATGTTTGGTGTTTTATTTTCTGAAATCTCTACCAAGAAAGAAAGATGTTGAGTGGAAATCCAAGGTTCTCGTTGCAAAACAAATATTCAGGCACTTGGAAATCTTGGAGGATAAAGCAAGTGCATGCAAAAACATTTTCTTATCATTGAATAATGTGATGAGCTTTGGTGAAGTCATGGTGAGTTTATTTGAGGAAGGTTCTTTCTTTGGGATGAAGGAATTGGAAGCAGTTACTAGTGATTCCCCTCTGGAATCAAAGAAAAGAAAATCTATCTCCAAAAATGTCATTACTATCTCTGAAGAAAAGAAAGAAGAAGAAGAATATTTGGATGGATCAGAATCTTCTGATCCAGAAGGCATCTAGTCCATGATAATTGAAGGAAAAATGAAGAAAGTTGGTGATCTATGGAGTACAGCCTCACCCATTGACAAACTCAAAATTGATGATGCTTTAGTTGAATATCTACTTTGTAAAGGTATTGATGTATCTATTGTTTCTAAATTATTACTTGAAAATTTAGTTGAATTAGTTGAAGAGAGAATGTTGCTAGAAGGTCTGGGAGGACATAATTTGGTAGCTTTAGTTGAAAAGAAGTGCTCAAAGGCAAAGCGAATGCTATCTAAACTAACTGTAGAGATAAAGAAATGCATGAAAGAAATGACATACATATACAAGTATTGTCTCCGGTGGCCTGCTATAGTTGACAACTTTCAAAGTAGAATTGAAGCAATAGAAGCTGAAGTGAACAACATTGGAAAGAAATTTGATATTTTTGAGGACAAAGAAGGGAAGAAAAGGTTGAGAATTGGTGAAATTCAGGCTGAAATGATAATTGTGTAGAGGAAAAGGGATGATGTAGTAAATAATTTCTGGCTTCTTAAGGAAGTGGTTGAGGTCCAGTTAGAACATCTTTCTAGAATACTCTCTAATGCAAAAGACCATGAGAAACAATGTTCATCCACAGATTGGCCATCCTCCTTCACACTATTGGCTATATTGGATGTGTATGCAAAAATGGATTCAATAGTACTGGAATGGAAAAAATTGCTTCTTGTGATCAAAGAATGGTACAAAAAGGTGTTCTAGGTGAAAACAATCTTTTTGGTTGAGAAATTGGATACTTGAAAGTTTTCAAAGTTTTGAAATTTTGAATGAAAATATTCAAATATTGGATGTTACCATGTTTTTATCTTTTTTTGGTGCCCTTTTCCATTGATATCAAAGGAGGAGAGATTTGTAGGAGAAGACTTGGAGAATTTTGAATCAAACTTTTTGCACATATTGCGATCAATGACAAAGGGGGAGATTATTGGAAGTTTGTCATATATTGTCATTGATGTCACCATGTTGGTATGGTACCTTGTACAAGTGTAAGGATATGTACAAATAATGCTCATCTCATTCAGTATTTGATTTGGTATCTTTGGTATGTTGGTCTGAATATCTTCTCCGGTAATCTATATGATATGATGTTTTGGGAAAAGGATTATAAAAGTTGGAAGTGCGTATACATGTATTTTTATATATTCTTATGATCGGGTAATGTGTTTGCATTGGTTCTTGAGATTGCATTTCGACGTTAAGCTAATACTAGCCAACACGATGTTGCATGCAACAGGTGAAATACTTTTGTTATGAAGCTGACAAGTTATCATCTTGAAAATATGTTTTTCTTTGATCAGGCCAACCTAATCAATACATGCAAATACATCGAGTATATATACAAGATGACAAGAGGATGAGAGTGTGAATAAGGCAACAAAGCAATGAAGGATAATTAATGAGAATGCAAAGAGAAGAAAAAGAGTGCATGAGAAAAGTATCCAAACAGTGGTTGAAGATCAAGTTATGTGAGTGAATACTTTGAGCATCAAAGGAACTAAACCTGCACATCTGGTGTATCTTCTCAACTCAACTTTGGCGGTGAGCCATTTTTGTTTACTTATTTTTGTAGGTAGTGAGCCTCCATTTTGGATAGTAAGTCCTTTTAAGAAGTGAGCTTATGTATGTGGTAGTGAGCCTCTTATTACCGGTATTGATATAAATTTATATACTGTGAGTTAATCCTCACTATGGTTTTTCCCTCATTAGGTTTTCCACGTGAAATATGGTGTTCATGTGTTGTGGAACTTAATGTTAGACTACTACTTTAATCTGCTCTATGCTGCAATAAAGTTTAAAGTATTTGTTCAATGAGTTTGTGTGATATTGATTCACCCCCCCTCTTAGTATCTAGTTTATTCAACAAGCCTTTCCTATGTTGTACACATAGAGACCACATAGTTCGACCAGACTTTGACCCACAGGACTGACTGAAAAATATTTGCTTTATTTGAAGATATCTGATGTGTGTGATAGTGAATGTGACAAACCCTAAAGGACTGACCTAGTGTGGCCTCGTGGGCTCATTGATTGATGGCCTTGCCTAAATTATACATGCAAAGACCTCGTAGTTCGACACAACATGATTTTTCTTTATTTGACATAGAGTAAGTCATGATTTTATTATGTGTTATTTGACAAACCTAGAAGGAATTGACCTTATACCTTGGGGGCACATCGACAGATGGACTTGCCTATGTCCAGTCATAGAGGCAACACAATTCAACATTGACAAAGATTGACATGACATACATTTGACTTTGTTTTTGTAGCTTTTTTTTATTTGGATGTTTTTGGGATTCTGGCATTTTTTGAATGTTTTTGTACTTTTGAAGTGTGTTAGGTCTTGAAGATCTAGAGGTTTACTCCACCAAGAATGGGTGCTAGGTATTTTCCCCTAGTTAGGTACTATGTGGGATTAGATGGTAAGAGGGATTCTTCATGGTATGTTGTGAGCATCATCTGATCTCAAGCCATAGGACTAGCAACTACTCTTATTGTGGGTGTCATGGAATGAAGGAGGAACAATTATATTAACATGGGTGAAGGTGAAAAGACCATGTGAAGTAATAATAGATGACAAAGAAAATATTGTCTACACATGGCACTCATTTTCCAGGTTTTCACCATGGTACTTATCCAAAGCGCCATTGAGATGGTTTTCATTGTTGGATGACTTATTTCTCTTTACTATTTTTTATGGGCTTTTTTTTCATTTTTTTTGTGTTTTTGATTGAGCTCTCTAAAGCTATATGTAAAAATTATGTAGGGGAAAGCTATTTATAGGCTTAGATAATGGTTCTCCCTTTGAAGTAGACAATTGGTATGCACCATAACCTAAGGAAGTTGTGATGAAATAAGGGCCTAGCCAGTTAGGCTCAAACTTACCAGGTTTATCTTGTTCTACTTGGTTTTTAGGATTATGCATTAGTACTAGGTCGTTGATGTCGAAATGTCTGACTAGGACCCTCTTGTTGTAACTTCTATAAAGATGGTTCTGATATGCTTGTAAGTGGATCAATGCTTTCTATCTTTGCTCATCTAGTAATTCCAGCTCATGCAACCTAAATATCTTGTACTCTCCATCATCGATTAACCCTTTCATGGACACTCAGAGAGAGGGGACTTTGACCTCAATGGGGAGAATAGCCTCTGAACCAAAGACTAAGGAAAATGGGGTGGCTCTAGTGGGAGTAGAGATGCAAGTTTGATACACCCATAAGGTAGGGTTGAGTTGGATGTGCCAACCATGGCTAGCATCATTGACAGATTTCTTAAAGATTTTAATGATGGTTTTATTGGATGCCTCAGCTTGACCATTACCTTGCGAGTAGTAGGGAGTGGAAAAATGGTTTTCTTAAGGATTTTAATGATGGTTTTCTCAGAGTGACAATAGGAACGAATTTGTTTACTGCTTTGGTATCCACAACCCCATCATTTGTGATATTTTTGTTTCGAGACTAGTACTTGTTTTTTTCATTGAATGTGTTTTGATTGTTTGTACTCTTAGAGAACTTAAGGGCACACTTAGCGAAAATTGATTTTTCAATCATGGTTCCTTTTTCGGCTAAGCCCGTAAAGTGAGCACAACAATAAACTTGTAAGGGATCCTTTAAAGGGTCTAATAGGTTTTCAAAAAACATGTCCACCTTTTGTTTCTTAGGGATCTCTATCTGACATTGGCTCACCAAGTTTCTCCATCTTTGGAAGTATTTGATACATGAATCTCCCTTATCTTGTTTCGAGGTACACAAAGTAGCTAATATGATATTGTTTTTAATGTTAAAGGTGTAGTTGTCTATAAATTTGTTGGCTAACTTGGACCATGTACTTATGCCTCCAGGTAATCGTGAAAACCACACAAGTGTAAGACCTATAAGAGTTCTATGGAATAACCTCATCAAGTATGTATGATTTGATGCAATGCCAATACAAGCCATGCTGAATTCTTTGATGTGTTCTATTGGGTTGCCTGTCCCTCTATACTTTGAAAATTTTGAGATTGTGTAATGTTGTGAAAAAGGTGGCATGTAGATAGTCCTATCAAAAGGATACAAATGTAGATCTTGCATGTCGTAGGACTTCTTTGTTGTTACTTGCATGTTATCCATTTCTTTCTACAACACAAGAATTTGCGTAGTTAAGGCATCCACCTATGGGTTTGGCTTGTCATTCGTGTTGGTGGGTACCACATTTTGTATAGATACTTGATAGGTGTATTGAGGTGTTTTTTGTTGTACCTGGGGTATATGTGTATATGAAGGGTTCATGTTGGGTTTCCCTTGTGTGTTTTGACCTCCAGGTTCTACATGGGTACCTTGTGGCAATGTGTTTGATAGAAAGGTATGTAATTGAAATCTTGGTTGTGCTATATTCACTTGAGCTGATGTTTGTGTACCTTGTTGTCCTTGTGTAGCACTATTTTGTGGAATAGAATGACTATATGTGGTACCCTAGAAATTAACCTTAGGTGTGGGTCTTGAACTTGAAAATATTATTCTCTTACATCCAAAAGGATTGATTGAGGAGGTATTCATAGTGTTTTTTGAGGTTCCAAATGGATTAGTTCCCATTTTTTGTGTTGTTGACTATGTTATAGGGAATATTGTTGATTGTGTCATAGACTGTGGAACAAATGATTGTATTGGGGTAGTGTGACTCATTGAGGCACTCTATGTAGCTCCTCCTGAAGGTATATTGAGGTTTACATGAGGTAAGGCATTCTAAGGAGTGTGTACATTATAGTTCCCTGGTTTTGGTTTGAGACATTTTTAGGTGAAGGTACCACTTGTAGTGTGTTTATGTCAAAACCAAGTGGTAGTTTAACCCCATCCTCTAGGAGTTTAGCTAAAAATATCTTATTTTGAGACATTACCAATTTTAGCATGTTTATGTCAAAACTAGGTGGTAATTTAACCCCATCCTCTAAGAGTTTAGCTCCTCTTGAAGGTATATTGAGGTTTACTTGAGGTATAACATTATGAGGAGTGTGTGTTGTAGTTCCTTGGTTTTGATTTGAGATATTTTTAGGTGAAGGTACCACTTATAGCATGTTTATGCCAAAACCAGGTGGTAATTTAACCCCATCCTATTGGTGCGAATAAATGTCTTGTACCTAGCTAATTCACTCACTAGGTAATTAGGGGACATATTCACATGTTAAGTTTACTTAGGATATAAGATTCTTTCTAGAAGTCTTAGTTGGATTTTCTAGAACTTATCTTATCTAGCTAGTAATGCTTGATTCCTAGGTATTTAGTTTGTTAGTTGCCTCATGCAATAGGATTAAGACAGTTGTCATGATCTTGTCTAATCTTACATCTCTACCTTACCTTTTTAAGTAAGGAATCCTATGTAAATTTGCATTCAAGTGAAATTCAAGCATATTCAACCATTATTCAATCTTGCATTGTTGAAGCAAGTATTCTTTCCATTTTCTCTCTTGTGGAAGTTGTTTTGGTCTAGCAACTATTCTTGGGGGTGTTGGGGAGGACCATTTACTCTCACATGGTATTAAAGCTCCAGTTTTGCAGATTCCTTCTTAGATTTGAGGGTTTTATGTTGGCTTAAAGATTTTTCTAGGTGTAGATTGGGGTATTAAGGACTTCATCATTGAATCTAAGGTGTCGAAGAAAGACAGGTTTACCTTTTGTTTTGTCAAATTTGGATATGTTTTGGTAGATCTATGAAGGGTTTGGAAAAGTGTGAAGAGTAGTCGATCTAGGAGGTCACTGAATTTTTGGAGCACTTTGGACCCAAATCTACATCACTATTGCACTCAGAAGGACTCACAAATGAATTTTGACTATAAATTTGTCTGTTTTCATTAAAAATTTATTTTTGAGGCAATTGTTTTTTGCTTGGATAGGCCGTATGGCCTCCTAGGTCGACATTTATTATTTGTAGAAAAAAATTTAAAAAAAAACAAATTTGTGATATCTTATTAATACTTTAGGGAAAATTTTTATTTGTATACAGACAAATATTTTTTGTAATATTTTGGGCTTATAAAAATTTCGATTGAATTCAACATATTGTGGCATGGTTAATCCATATTCTGCTGATATTTCATATCAACAGGTACCTTTTAAATCGAAAAGTGCTACAAATTTAGCTATGGTTGTACATCAGATCAACATTCATTAATTCATCCTTTGCATCATCATTCATTTCTTGTTAGATCAACATTCATTAAGTCGGTTGTCACTAGCTTGTTCATTCTGCAACATCGGATCTTTCCGACTGCCCAAGGTACCAGTCGCTATCACCGGTCATAATTATTTGATCACCATCCCATCAAATCGACACATGCTATGAAGGGAATTTTCATATTTTTCAAGCTTTGCAAACTATTTTGCAAGTTCATTAATGGTATGGTTTGGTTATCTATTCACAAATCCTTTTTATTGGCATTGTTTTTTTAATAAAATCCTTGTTCTAACATATTTAAATGCCAAGAGCTGTGAAAGCTTTTTTTAAAAATTTTTTTTAGGTTTTTATGAAAGAAAAAGCCGATCATAATAAGTGTGGGCCAATTTTTTTTCCCAAAGATTTAATTTTTTTGCCCCTGGTTAGTCATCATTTTCCAAATGAGTTGTTTTTTTCAAATTGGCGTAACTTTCACATACAGAGGCGGATTTTTCAAACAAAATATTTTTGGAAAGCTGAGAAGCTCAATTTTCTAGTGGTAAAATTATTTTTCAGAAATTTTGTAGTTTGGTACCAGATTTTTTGGTTTGAAGTCAGATCATCATTTTTGACTCCTAAGCTCGTCAATTCTTGCCACGATCTCCAATTTTCACGATCCTTTCGGCATTGGAAAGGTATTGGGGAGCTCTATCCAGTAATCCATGCACTTTTTATAGTTATTGTCCCAAATATTTTGTGATTTCAGATTTTTTTGGTGGGTCTACTAAAGGGTACTTCCATGATTTTCATCATCTCTTCTAATATAACATCTACTTCCAAATACCTTAAAGTATTTTACAGTAGGAGTCTTACCGGTCCATAACTCATAAGGGGTCTTAGTGCTATTACCTCTAATTTGAACTCTGTTAAGAAAGTAAACAATAGTGTGGATTTCTTCTCTCCAATACACATCATGAATATTTGCTTCTTTCATCATAGTTCTGACAACCTCTTGAATAGTCTAGTTGTTTGTTTCCACAACTCCATTCTGTTGAGGGGTTCTAGGAGTAGAGTAATGTCTTTTTATACCATGTTCTTCATAGAATGCATTGAACTCACCAAATTTAAATTCTCCTGCTCTATCAGACCTTAAGCATTTGATTTTCAGGTTTGCCTCATTTTCTACTCTTGCCTTAAACTCTTTGAATCTATCAAAATCCTGGGCCTTTTCTCTAAGAAATGTAACCCATGCCATTCTAGAGTAATCATCAATCAAGAGAATAAAGTACCTGTCACCACTTAGGCTTCCTATTCTTATAGAACCACAAAGTTCTATATGGATTAATTCTAGCATTCCGGTAGATGATTGCTCCTTTCCTTTAAAATTATTTCTAGTTTGGTTTCCCACGTAACAAATTCTATCGATTGAATTTGAAGGCTTTACGATTCTAGGCAGATCTCTGACAACTTCCTTAGAACCGATCCTAACCAAGTTGTCAAAATTCACATGTCCCATCCTTCGGTGCTAAAGCTAACTCTCATTAATATGAGAAATAAAACATTGACTATCTCCACTTTTAAGTTGATATATGTTTCCATAAGCTCTTTTTCCAACTGCAACCACAGTTCCAGATCCTTTCCTAATCTCACACATGTTATCCTAAAACACAAGCTTAAAACCTTTGTTGCACATTTTTCCAACACTTATGAGATTATTCCTTAAACCCTTTACATAATAAATATTATCAGTATTATGTTTTCCATCACATTTAATTTTTCCTTTTCCAACAATCTTAGCACCATAATTATCCCCAAACATAACTATTCCTCCATCATACTTCTCAAATTTAATAAACTTACTCTTATCTCCAGTCATATGATTTGAACATCCATTGTCAATCACCCAAAAGTCTTCATCTTGTTTGCCATGAAAAGTAGTTACCAGAGTACCTTTCAATTCATCCTTCTTACTCTCCAAACCAGGTTCTTTTGCACATCTTCCATGGTTAGTAGGCACATCTTTCTTTTTCAAGGCTAAAAACAAACATTTATCTTTATCTTCCTTAAGGTCAGATTCATCATTAGAAATTCCTACATCTTCCTTAACATAATACAATTTCTTGAACTTCTTATCCTTTTTATCCTTGTAATTATTGTTATTATCCTTATTCTTCTTTTGTGTAACTCTATTAGGAGATCTTGATGCATAATGACCAATATTTCTGCAACTAAAACACTTAAAGGGCAACTTACCTTTGTATTTACCAGTAGCTTTCTTCAATCTCCTTATGAAATTTGCTTCCAATTCTTTTGAATCTTCATCATCCAAGTCATCTTCTATCTTCATTTTTTTAAAGGATGTTTCAATATTCTCCTTGTCTCTTGTAAATTTTTTCATCTCAAATGCAGTCAAGACACCAAATAGATGCTCCTTACTACATGTATTTGAATCATATTGTTCTTCAAGTGTAGACACTTTTTCATTGTAATTATCGGGTAATGTCATTAAGATATTTTCAATTATATCTTCATCTGAAATGGTACCACCTTGATTCTTGATTTTGGTTGCTATAAGTTCAACTCTTTGATAATAGCTTACAATGTCTTCTCCATCTTGCATTCTCAAGCTCTCAAAGTTTTGCTTAGTAGTTAGTTTCCTTGACAAATTTACTCTATCATTCCCTTCATAAATATCTTTCAACTTTGTCCATACTTCATAAGCAATAGGTAGAGAAATAACTTTTATTCTTTTAGTTTTAGATAATGCATTGAAAATAAAAAATCGTGCTCTTTCATTTTCTTCATAAGCTACAACTTCATCAATAGAGGAAGGACCAACTACTGGTACCACATATTTTGTCTCCACATCTTTCTAGGTGTTGAAACTAAGTGAAATCGGATAACTTCTCATCTACTCTTTCTAGTCACTATAATCAACTCCATCAAAAATAGAAAGCTGCAACTTGTGCACCATTTGATCTACCTCATGCAGTTAAGATTTTCACTGAGGAACCAGAGCTCTGATACCAATTGTTAAAATGCACAAGACAATTGAGGGGGGGGGGGGGTGAATCTGTTGTATTAAATCTCTATAATTTTAAACTTAGTCTTTTCACCTTAATGCCAATCTGTTAATAAATGTAAACATGAAATGCAAATAACATAAAGAGAACACTAGAGACACCAAATTTATGGGGAAAACCCAATGAGGGAAAAACAACAGTGAGGATTAAATCACAATATAGTAGTAATGCAATACCAGATACAAAGGCTCACTGCTAGAGGGCTCACTGCCCAAATACAAAGGTTCACTACCTAGGTTAAGGGCTCACTGCCTATAGAAAAATAAAATAATCTAAATAAATATCCACTACTAGGGTTCCACACATTCACAACCAGATCAAAAGATTGTAGATGCCATCAACTCACTGCTTTCAGGAATCTAACACTTTAAAGTAATATTGCCTTAATTCGCTCTTCCACTCTCTGATTTCACACTTGTTTGCACACTTCACTCACTTGTTCAATTCATGGATGGATGGATATGAAATTCACTACAACTTAACTTTCTTTTATACCATCTTCAACCTTAAGAACATTCTCCAAGGTTGGCTATACAATTTCATTTACAAATTCAAACTAGGTCGGCTACTCAACATTCCCGCGGTGGATAAGAATGAGAGAGGACCAATTACATATTTAATCTAGGACCCAAGTAACATCTTGAAGCTCACATATGCTTTCTCAAATTGATGCAAGAGCCAAATGTAACATGTAAACACTAGGTCGACCAAACCTAATGAAAACACCAATGATCTTTGAAGTAAGCACGTGTCCATCAAGATAATCGCACGTGGATTACTCAACATGCTTCACTAGTAATTTTTCCATCTCTAGAAGCATCTCAGATACATCCACAATAATTACAACCAAATTTATTTTTAGAGAACTCTTCACCAGTCCAACCAATAAAACATAGGACCTCTAGAGAAGGTCTTCCAGAGTGCCAAATTAGTAGAAAGTTTGTTAGAACATAGAAACTAATAGAAAGATTCATCTCCCAAATCTGCAAGATCTAAAACAAAATATCAAAAGACTATGGAGCCAAAAAATTTCTCCTAGTCAACAAAAAAATAGTTCTAGAAAACTAGTTCACACACCATTAAACATAAATTCTACTTTTCATCAAATAAAAAATTTGAAACTCAGTATATATGATTCATTAAAGCTTGTGAATACACCTCCAGATCCATATAGGCATAGGATCAACACAGGAGAAATGCAGACCACAATACCAAAGCACACTCGACACACACTTTTAATTCTACTTTCATTATTTCTCAATTTTTCTCAAAATTAGTTGGAAAATACACAAATCTATGTTGACATCAATGAAAAAATTAATGACAACACCACCAAACACATCCGTACTTGTAAAAATCTCCACCTTTGTCATTGATGGAAACACATGATGTCAAAAACCATCAAAGACAACATACATGATTTTCAGAAGCGACAACCTACCAAGCATAAAATTTTCACAGGATTCTCTCTCCCCCTTTGACATTAATGGAAAAGGAAATTATTTCAATATAAAGCTCTATTCACTCCCCCTAAGGAGTACACCCACATCACATACTACAAAATTTACTTCACTACCCCCCTTGAGGAGTAGACCACAATCATCAGTACAAAATAAAGAGTTTGTGAATCCACTAGACTGATGAACCTTCATGTGCACTTAGTTCAAAGGAGGGGAAACAACCCCTAACTTCCCTCTGAGATACTTAAAATTATCCTTTGGAAGGGCCTTAGTGAATATTTATGCAACTTGTTCTTTGGTAGGTACATATTCAAGTCTAACTTCATTCCTCAATACCTTCTCCCTCAAGAAGTGATACTTGATAGATATATGCTTTGTTCTAGAATGCATCATTGGATTCTTTGAAATGTTTATAAAACTTGTATTGTCACAAAATATAGAGATAGGTTCATCACTTACCATACCTATGTCCATCAAAAATTTTCTTCATCCAAAGTACTTGTGTACAATAGGATGTTTCTACAATATACTCAACTTTTGCAAAGGATAAAGAAATTGAATCATGTTTCTTGCTCAACCATGAAACTAATATTCCTACAATAAAGAATGCACCACCACTTGTACTCTTCTGGTCACCTACATAACTGGACCAATCTGCATCAGTGCAGGCACTCAGAATAAAATCATTATCCTTCAGATACCATAATCCATAGTCTGGAGTTCCTTTAAGATATTTGAATATCCTCTTCACAGCTGTAACATGTGCTTCCTTCGGTTCTGCTTGAAATATTGCAACTAAACATACTACATGCATAATATCAAGTCTAGTAGGAGTAAGATATAATAGTCCACCAATCATGGATTTGTACATGCTCTAATCAACTTTAGAAAATTCATCATCCTTACTCAACTTACATCCAGTTACCATAGGGGTACAAACTAGTTTAGAGTCGTTCATTCCAACCTTCTTTAAAAATTCCTTAACATACTTGGATTGTGAGATGAATATCCCCTTGTCAATTTGATTTACTTGAAGTCCAATGAATAAATTTAGTTCACCAATCATAGACATTTCAAATTATTTTTGCATCTCTTTAGAAAATCTTTTACACATACCTTCATTTCCACCAAAGATGATGTCATCAACATACACCACAACTATCAAAATCTTGTCTTTCTCAACCTTGAAGTAAAGATTGTTGTCTGTGGACTCTTTGTTGAATCCTTGATTTTCCAAGTATTTATCTAGTCTCGCGTACCAAGCTTTGGGAGTTTTCTTCAGTCCATATAGTGCCTTCTTTAGTTTACAAACCATGTCCGGTTTGTCTAATAGTAGAAAACCTTTTGGTTGCTCCATATACACTTCTTCTTCCAATTCTTCATTAAAAAATGGAGATTTGACATCCATCTGATATACTTTGAAGTCTTTATGAGCTGAGAGTGCCAAGAACATTCGAATGGCTTCCATTCTTGCTATAGGTGCAAAAGTTTCTTCAAAATATATTCTTTAGACTTGCAAATATCTATTACATACAATTCCTGCTTTATTACTTAGCACTTCACCATCTTCATTCAACTTGTTTCTAAATACCCATGTAGAACCAATTACATTCTTGTTTGCAAGTCTAGGGACTAGTTCCCATTTCTCATTCTTCTCTATCTATTGTAGTTCCTCTTTCGTTGCTCTAACCCAACTTTCATCAAAACATGCTTCATTTATAGTCTTAGGTTCTTTCTTAGAAAGTAAACACAAATTTAACTCAATGAGTTTCCTTCTTGTCTTCACCCCTTCACTTTTGTCTCCAATTATATGTTCCTCCAGATGATTTTTCTAAACATATTTAGGACTCTTAGGTGCAAGTTTCAAAATTTATTCCTACTCATCACTTTGTTCTTTCTATTCCTTTTCTTCTTCTTATATTTGTACACAAATTGGATCTTCAGGTTCAACTTTAGTTATTTCCATTGGTCTATACATAGCTTCATCAACCTTTACATTAGTACTTTCAACTATTTTCCTCTGTTTCTTATTAAAACATCTATAAGCCTTGTTATTATTTGAATATCCAAGGAAAATTCCTTCATCACATCTAGCATCAAACTTTCCAAGATTTTCTTCATATCTTCTAATATAACATCTACTTCCAAATACCTTAAAGTATTTTACAATAGGAGTCTTACCAGTCCATAACTCATAAGGGGTCTTAGTGCCGTTACCCCTAATTTGAACTTTGTTAAGGATGTAAACAATAAAGTGGATTTCTTCTCTCCAATACACATCATGAATATTTTATTCTTTCATCATAGTTCTAGCAACCTCTTGAATAGTTTGGTTCTTTCTTTCCTAAAATCCATTCTGTTGAGGGGTTCTAGGAGCATAGTAATGTCTTTTTATACCATGTTCTCCACAAAATGCATTGAACTCACCAAATATAAATTATCCACCTCTATCAAACCTTAAGCATTTGATTTTGAGGTTTTCCTCATTTGATACTCTTGCCTTAAACTCTTTGAATCTATCAAGAGTCTAAGCCTTTTATCTAAGAAATGTAACCCATGTCATTCTAGACTAATCATCAATCAAGAGCATAAAGTACCTATCACCACTTTGGCTTCCTGTTCTTGTAGGACCATAGAGGTTTGTATGGATTAATTCTAGCATTTCAGTAGATGATTGCTCCTTTCCTTTAAAACTTTTTCTTGTTTGTTTTCCCATTTGATAAATTTTGTAGATTGAATTTGAAGGCTTTATAATTCTAGGAAGATATCTAAAAACTTCCTTAGAAATGATCCTAACTATGTTGTGAAAATTCACATGTCCCGTCCTCCAGTTCTAGAGCCAACTCTCATTAATTTGAGAAAGAAAACACTGACCATCTCCAAATTTAAGTTGATAGATGTTTCCATGAGTTCTTTTTCCAGCTGTAACCATACTTCTAGATCCTTTCCCGATCTCACACATGTTATCCTAAAACACAAGCTTAAAACCTTTGTTGAACATTTGTCCAACACTTAAGAGATTAAGCCTTAAACCCTTTACATAATAAACATCACAAATATTATGTTTTCCATCAAAGCTAATTGTTCCTTTTCCAATAATCTTAGCACCAGAATCATCCCCAAACTTAACTATTCCTCCATCATACTTCTTAAGTTTAGTAAACTTACTCTTATCTCCAGTCATATGATTTGAACATCCACTGTAAATCACCCAAAAGTCTTCATCCTATTTGGAATAAACAGTAGTTACTAGAGTACCTTCTAATTCATCCTTCTTACTCTCTAGACCAGGTTCTTTTGCACATCTTCCATGGCTAGTAGTTACAAATTTATTTTCCAAGGCTAGAAACAAACATTCATCTTTATCTTCCTCAAGGTTAGATTCATCATTAGAAATTCTTGCACCTTCCTTAACATAATATAGCTTCTTGAACTTCCTATCCTTTTTATCCTTGTAATTATTGTTATTATCCTTATTCTTCTTTTGTGTAGCTCTATTAGGACATCTTGATGCATAATGACCAATATTTCCACAACTGAAACACTTAAAGACTAACTTACCTTTGTATTTACTAGTACCTTTCTTCAATCTCCTTATGAAATTTGCTTCCAAGTATTTTGAGTCTTCATCATCCAATTCATCTTCTATATTCATTGCTTTAAAGGTAGTTTCAGTCTTCTCCTTATCTCTTGCAAATTTTCTCATCTCAAATGTAGTCAGGACACCAAATAGATGCTCCTTAGTAAATGTCTTTGGATCATACTGTTCTTCAAGTGAAAACACTTTGTCACTGTAATTTTCCGGTAAGGTCATCAAGATATTTTCAATTATATCTTCATCTGACATGGTACCACCTTGATTCTTGATTTTTGTTGTTATAAGTTCAACTCTTTGATAATAGCTTGCAATGTATTCTCCATCTTCTATTCTCAAGTTCTCAAAATTTCACTTAGTAGTTATTTTCCTTGACAAATCTACTCTATCATTCCCTTCATAAATATCTTTCAAATTTGTCTATACTTCATGAGCAGTAGGTAGAGAAATAGCTTTTGTTCTTTTAGTTTTAGATAATGCACTGAAAATAGAAAATATTTCTCTTTCATTTTTTTCATAAGCTACAACTTCATCAATAGAGAAAGGATCAACTTCTGGTATCACATATTTTGTCTTCACAACTTTCCAGGTGTTGAAATTAAGTGAAATCGGATAAATTCTCATCTACTCTTTCCAGTCACTCTAATCAGCTCCATCAAACATAGGAAGCTGCAACTTGTGCGCTATCTAATCTACCTCAAGAGGTTAATATTTTTACTGAGGAACTAGAGCTCTGATACCAATTTTTGAAATGCACAAGACAACTGAGAGGGGGGGTGAATCAGTTCTATCAAATCTCTTTAATTTTACACGTAGTATTTTCACCTTAACTTCAATCTGTTAATAAATCTAAACATGAAATGCAAATAATAGAAAGAGAACACTAGAGATACTAGATTTACATGGAAAACCTAATGAGGGAAAAATCACAATATAGTAGTAATGCAATATCGGATACAATGGCTCACTGCCAAAGGGCTCACTACCCAAATACAAAGGTTGACTATGTAGGTTAAGGGATCACTACCTTGAGAAGTGCTCACTATTTAGAAAGGAGGTTCACTGCCTACAGAAAAAAAGAATATAAATCAAGATCCACCACTAGGGTTCCACACATTCACAACTAGATCAAAATATTGTAGATGCCATCAGCTCATTTCTTTCAGGAATCTAATAATTTAAAGTACTATTACCTTAATTCTCTCTTCCAATCTCCGATTTTCAGACTTGTTCAATTCGTGGATGGATGGATATGAAATTCACTAAAAATTAACTTTATTTTATACCATCTTCAACCTCAAGAAAATTCTCCAAGGTCGGCTATAAAATTTCATTTACAAATTCAAACTAGGTCAGCTACTCAAAATTCCCATGGTGGATAAGAATGAGAGAGGACCAATTATATATTTAATCTAGAACCCAAATAACATATTTAAGCTCACACATGCTTTCTCAAATTAGTGCAAAAGCCAAATGTAACGTGTAAACACCAGGTCGACCAAAGCTAATCAAAACACCAATGATCTTTGAAGTACAGACATCTCGATCAAGATAATCACACATGGATTAATCAAAACACTTCACTAGTAATTTTACCATCTTTGAGAGCATATTAGATACATTTGCAAAAATTACAACCAACTTCATTTTCAGTGAACTCTTCACCAATCCAATCAGACCATCCAGTAAAACACATGAGCTTTGGAGCAGGTCTTTTAGAGTGCCAAACCACTAGAAAGTTTGTTAGAACACAAAAACTAATAAAAAGATTCATCTCCCAGATTTGAAACCAAATATCAGAAGACTACAGAGCCAAAAAAATTCTCATAGTCCACAAATAAATAGTTTTGGAAAACCAGTTCACACACCGGTGAACATAACTTCTACTTTTCATCAAATCAGAAGAAGCTGAAACTCAGTATATATAATTCATTAAATCTCGTGAACACACCTGTAGATCCACATAGGCATAAGATCAACATAGGAGAAATGTGGACCAAAATACTGGAGCACACTTAAAACATACTTTTAATTCTGCTTTCATTATTTCTCAAATTTTCTCAAAATTAGTTGGAAAAAACACAAATCTATGTTGACATCAATGAAAAAATTAAAGACAACATCGCCAAAAAAATCCGTACTTGCAACAAACATACCCTATGATGATGACACCTTAGAGGATATTGAATATTTTGTAAATCTTGAGCATCTTGTGATTCAAAGACTTCTCTAGCAACTCTTACTTCTCCAATTGAGATCAAATCTTCATCTTCTATTGATGAGTCATGAGTACTTCTAGTTATTCATTGCAACAGGTATCTAAAAGTCTTCTTGATTGGGATTCCTATTTGACATACATTACTTCTTTGTTTGTGGAGTCTCACATTTCAGGTTTGGAGGACCAATTTGAGGGTCTATCTCTCCTATTTGATGATAGTCATGGATCCACTATTGTCATTTCATGTCTGTCTATGGAGTTTGTTCAAGATTAGTTTCTATTGGTTATTGGTTTGTCACAGTTTGTTGTGATTGGACATGTACCTGATTGGATTGTGGAATCATCTTCATCATCCAAGAACTTGGCAACACATGAGTAGATTTCAGAGATACAATATTCATATATATGGATTCCTCCTAATTTCTATCCAGAATGGGAAGCATTCCTTTGTTTGTACTTGGTGTATCTTCTTCCCAAGGGGAGAAACATTGTTTGTAGGCATTGGATTATGTTTTTTACTCAAACATTAACCATACTTTTAGGTGATTACACATTGTGGGGGGGATATCTTATCTCTCTTTTTCCCTCTTATGGGGGGATCATTGATTGTATATACATGATATATGTAGTCCTTGGGGGGTATCATTGAATCCTCCATACATCATGTTTTATTTTATTTTATTTCTCTCTTTTCGAGAGGAGTTTTTTCACATTGGGTTTTCCTTTTTTCTTCGCTTGTGAGAGATTGCATTTACATTTTCATTTGTAAATGGGTACCTAACATGGCCTAGTAGTTGAGACACATAGTCATAGTTTGCATAATAGTATTCTCCCTAAGTTGCACTTAAGGGGGGTGTTGGTGTGAATAAATGTCTTGTACCTAGCTAATTCACTCACTAGGTAATTAGAGTACATATTCACATGTTAAGTTTACTTAGGATATAAGATCCTTTCTAGAAGTCTTAGTTGGATATTTTAGAACTTGTCTTATCTAGCTAGTAATACTTGATTCCTAGGTAGTTAGTTTGTTAGTTGTCTCATGTAATAGGATTAAGACACTTGCCATGATCTTATCTAATCCTACATCTCTACCTTGCCTTTATAAGCAAGGCATCTCATGTACATTTTCATTCAAGTGAAATTGAATCCTATTCAACCATTATTCAATCTTGCATTGTTGAATCAAGTATTCTTGCCATTTTCTCTCTTGTGGAAGTTGTTTTGGTCTAGCAACTATTCTTGGGGGTGTTGGGGAGTCACCATTTACTCCCACACTGAGGAGTGTGTTGTAGTTCCCTATTTTTGATTTGAGACATTTTTAGGTGAAGGCACCACTTATAGTGTGTTTATGTCAAAACCAGGTGGTAATTTAACCCCATCCTCTAGGAGTTTAGCTAAAAAATTCTAAGGATAGATCATGATGAGTTCATCAACAAATTCAGCCACCTTAGGATCCTAGATTGTTTCCTCAATTTCCTCGACTATGATACAACCTTGGGAATCTCTTAGGATGAAATTTTTAAATTGGTTACCATATGGATTAGATTTTAGAGGTTATTGTGATGTTGACCCAATGTGTGCAGTATTGGTATTGTCTTAAGGAGGTGTAGTACCGAGGTTCAATTCGCTAGTGGGATTGTAAAGGTCGTCACGTTTTCATGGAGGATCCATTTCTAGTCATCTCTTTTGCAATTTGGTTTGGACCATAAGTTAGGACTTGCTCAAAGGAGGATGACGTCTAAGATGGAAATATCTAGGATGTGAAAGTTAAGCTATGTTTTTGATATTTTTTTGGAATAAATTATGACATGCAATAACTAAGGTATAATGAAAACTATATGTCAATACTAAGGATAACTGAGCGATAAGTTACTAATTGACCAAGTTTGATGCAAAGTTCCAACTAGGATTGCCAATGATGTTTTTAGGATCGATACTGGAAAAACTAAGTGATAGGTTGATCGGGTGGAGTTCAAACTAGACTGGCGAGTTTCAGGAATTCCACTAAGAGGACAAAGGACAAATTTGTATAATGATATGTCAAGGGAAATTATATTTGAATCAATATTTTCAATCAAGGTAAGATAGTTTATCTACCCTAAGGTCTACAATGTATTATGGACAAGGATTTACCTAGGTATGGTAAGGATAATATAAGTAATGCAATGATGACACTATTTAGGAAAACTGAGGATGAACCTAAATATACAAATTCATAGGTCTGGATCAGGTTTACACTAGATTCAAATAATAAAATCCTACAGTAAGTCTTCTAAGTTTTGCTTTGGTTGATTGTAAGATTTTTTGCGATAGGAAAATGCATCATTCCAAACTAAAAATGTGGTGCATAAGATCAAATGCATCACAAAAATTCACTGATGCAGTTTACAGTATCAGATGTATTTTTGTAGTTCACAAATGCAATTTAAAATGCCAGATGTATTGTGAGTTTTGGCAATTACGACTCAGAATATCATATGCATTTCTAGATTAAATAGTTGTGACTTAGAATGTCAGATGCGAGTTTTGTGTGAAAAATGCGTTGAATAGTGAACTAGTCCTAGGTTTAGATAGATTTTATGGATTGCTTAGGATCAAATTTTGGATGTTTTATTTGACCAGATATGATTGAACACACATGTAAGACACACCAAGTAAAGTGTTTGAAATAAATAAATAGACAATTACAATCCTAGGGCTAGCAATGACAATATCTGTTGGATTCCCACTTGGATTTCTCCAGCCACGTCTGTTAAGAGCGGATGACTTAGGATCTTGGTAGCACAGGCTCCCCCTTATAGTGCACTCACTTCTTGGGCTTACCAAGATCCAAATTCTTGCATGAACAAGGAATTTTTCATCTCTACTGAGAACCACAAAAATGTGGGATGAATTCATAGGTCCAACCTCCTATGCCAACAGATAGAAAGGATTTTAGAGAATCTAAACAAATGGTTTTTAATGAGTGCACCTATTCAAGTGACCACACAAGAGGAAATATTAGCTCCCGTAAGGATATTTCTTGGTTGTCTGTAGGAGCGCTCATAATGCTAAGATTTCCTCAAAATTCAAATTTATATATCGGTTGGGAGTAGCTTAGCTTTAGCTCATTACCGGTTTGAGTCATTCCCTTGGGGTGAGTACTTTTTCCCACCAAGGTAGGCCCTCTAAAAGGTGAACATAAAAGTGGACGGTTCTGGCTTTCTGACCACTAAGGTTTCCCAAAGTGAGAGCATATGAGCCTACCAACCTTCCCAAGCACAAAAGGCAGTGATAAATCCACCCTAATTAAATAAAAACTATTATGTAAATAATCAAAGTAGGATTAATTAACTGTTTAATTAATAAAAATAAATCCTATGTGAAGACTCAAAGCATGAAATAAAGAAAGATAAAAATGGAGTTTCAAATTATTTCTTCGACAATCGTCCTAAAAAACCACACATTAGAAGTCTATATTTTGTGTCGTCTATCAATCATCTTGCAAGAATTAAGTTAACTCCACTAGATCACATGCTGCAAACTCTAAATTAGTCATAAAAAAATTTAATCATAAAAATCAGAACTTAGAATTTTGGAAATTAGAAAACTCATTTTTACCAATCAAATGCATCACAGGTTTACTATTATGAAAATTTTGATTGCAGAACAAATTTTCCTAATGTGAAGACTTAGAGGAGAAGAAAGATATGCCTTTTAATATTTAAAATTACAGTTCATTAATATGCACATGAAAGAAATTATAGAATGGAGAAATAAACACGTAACACAATTGACACTAGATTTACGTGAGAAAACCCTTACGGGAGAAAACCCACTACACCAAAGAAAGATCACTTGTATTAAAAAAAATATTTTACATACAAGTTTTAGACTCTCCTATCGGATGGCAATTTTACAGCAGCAAAAACATTTCCCTGATCAACCTTGTACATAAAAGAATATTGTTACAATGCCTCTTACAACATACAACAAAATTCACAGAATAATCCTCGAGAGCTCATCGATCAACCCACTGTCAAATTGTCCAAATTGTTACTATTCCTATTTGTGACACTATACCATAACCACCATGGTTGAAAAATTCGTTGTTACAAATAGTTCACTTCAACATCCCTATACACACCAACCATCAGGAATCCTAACAACCTCTGTCCAAGTTAGCAAACGGCTTATACCTCAGTAGTCAACAAATCCGTGTTTTTTTTTTTCTCTTCATATCACGTTACCACTTCACACTCCATAAGCTCTCATGGTGAGGTGGTTTACCTCACTACCACTGGCTAGGATAACAATGCCCATAGTGTGGCGATGACCGCTCTATCGCTTGAAAGTTTGGTCAATGCCATAGTATAGCGGTGTCCACCGCTCTACCACTCAATGTCTGATAAGCTACTATGGTATGGTAGTAACCACACCACTACAACCTAGAGAAAAGATGCCCGTGGTATGATGGTAAACCATCCAATTTACAGACTGTGAGGGTTCACCACATCACCACCGCCCACACAATGACCACTTGTGATATGGTGGTAACTGCACCACTACAGCCCAAGGGAAGAGCTTCCATGGTGTGGCGGTAACTTCTTGACTGCACCATGTCTTGAACATCCTCATAGTATCATGGCTCTACCGCCTAACCGTTGTGTCCGATAAGAGGCTCTGTGGTATAGCGGTAACTGCACTACCGTGCCTTAGTGAACAATTGCCCACGATATGGTAGTAAGGACTTAAAACAAAATAGTCAAGTGAATTTTCTTCTTGGAAACTATAATAGGGCTTCAACTAGTGAGTTTGAGGCATGTATTCTCAACAATCTCTCACTTGATGAATAACTCACTAAGCCCTCTTCAATACCCAAAGTTATTGAACATTCTAGACCCCAAGGCCCATTGAACTTGCACACCATCTAAACTTGTCCGTGCTCACTAGATTTGTCAATGCATCCACAACATTCTTCAGAGTATCAACCTTATCTAAACTGACCTTTCCATCCTCCACAACATCTTAAACAAAGTGACATTGTACATCGATATGTTTCATCCTAGCATGGAAAGATGAATTTTTTTCCAAACAAATGGCACTTTGACTATCATAATAAACAATAATTTGCCCTGCATCAAAACCAATATCAGATGACAATATTCTAAGCCAAATGGCTTCCTTATAGGTGTGAGTTTCTTTCATGTACTTAGCCTCCATAGTGGACAAAGCAACTACAACCTGCCACTTGCTCATCCAACTAATTGCACCACCATTCAACATGAAGATATATCCACTAGTAGAACTCCTACTATCAATGTACCCTACCCAATTAGAATCCACATATCCACGAATGTTAAGAGTCCTCTATGATCCAACCAAATTTCCATCGTAATAGAGCACATCTTGAAGTGCCCCTCAGATATCTAAACACTCTTTTCACAACATCCCAACGTGTCCTTCTTGGGTTCACCATAAATCTGCTAAGAACTCCCACTACTTGGGAAATGTCTAGCCTTGTACAAACCAGTGCATACATTAAACTACCAATCATGCTAGCATAAGGCACTCTGGTCATGTCTTCTATCTCAGTAGGAGATTTTGGACAATCTTCAACATATAGCTTCGTTCCTTGCAAAACTAGAATAACTAGCTGCTTGCAATCATTCATACAAAATCTCTCTAGAACAGTGTTAATATACTTACTCTAGCTGAGCCAAAGTTTTCCGCTCTCTCTGTCTTTGGTTATTTCCATCCCTAGAATATACCTAGTTGCACCAAGATCTTTCATTTCAAACTTTGCAGACAACTGAGATTTTAGATTAGAAATCATTAACTTACTATTTCCTATGAACAACATATCATCAACATAAAGGGAAATAATAAGAACCCGATCATTTTTAGTATTATAGTACACACAATGATCTAATTTTGATCTTACAAATCCCAATGACAAAACAAATGTGTCAAATTTTTGGTACCACATTCTAGGTGATTGTTTCAAACCATACAGATATTTTTTCAACTTGCAAATCAAATTGTCTTTACCTTTTCTCACAAAGTGCTCAGGCTGGGACATATAAATTTCTTCTTCAAGATCATCATGAAGAAATGGTGTCTTCACATCCATCTGCTCAATCTCCAAATCATATGCTACTTTAAGTGATAAAAGAAATCTGATAGATGTCAGCTTTTCCACAGGAGAAAGTTTTTCCCCATAATCAATTCCCTCTACCTGGGAATAACCCTTTGCAACCAACCTTGCTTTATACTTTTCAACACAACGATCCAGACCAATTTTCTTTTTAAAAAACCATTTTCCGCCCATAGGATTTCTACCTTTAGGCAATGGAACCAAATCCCAAGTATCATTTTTCCTTAATGATGCCATTTCTTCATTCATGGCTTCCAACCAAGAATCTGAATCAGAAATTGTAGTTGCCTCTTTTATAGTCTTAGGCTCATCCATGTTAATAATCAAAACATAGGAACAACTTGAATCTAACATAGAGAATCCATACCTATCTAGTTGTTTCTTCTCACATGTAGACCTCCTCATAGGCCGAGGCTGTGGTTGTGGTTCTTCTTCTTGTTCAGAACTCTTAGAGATACTTGAACTCTGCTTAGTTTCAAGTACACTTTCAATGTGTTGTTCCTCTTTTTCTAGAGTTAGAGGTATCTCAACAACATCATTCTTTTCTTATTTTTCTTTGATCCTTGACTATAGATCCACTGAAGAAGGTTTCAGTTCCTAGAAGATTACACTTCTACTATACAATACCTTCTTAGTTACATGATTCCAAAGCTTGTATCCTTTCACACCAAGGCCATACCTAATAAAACAAAATTCAGCTTTATTATCCAATTTAGATCTCTTCACATCCAACACATAAATATATGCTTCACAACCAAAGACACAAATATTTTTGAGAGAGGGCTTCTTACCAGACCAAGCTTCCATAGGCATTTTGTCAACAAGAGTTGAAGAAGGTGATCTATTCAACAAGTAACATGTTGTAGCCACAACCTCAGTCCAAAACTTCTACTCCATACTAGCATTGCTCAACATAATTCTTGCCTTCTTCATCAGTGTCCTATTCATCCTTTCAGTAAATCCATTTTGTTGTGGAGTGTGAGGTGTTGTTTTATGCCTCTTAATCCCATGGTCTTTGTAATATCTTTCAAACTCATCAGAACAAAAATCACCACCATTGTCAGTCCTTAGACACTTTATTTTTCTTCCAGTAAAATTTTCCACAAGGTTTTTAAATTCCTTAAAACAACTAAACACTTCTGATTTACCTTTTAAAATATACACAAATACCCTTCTTGAATAATCATTAATGAAAGAAACATAATACTTAGACTTCAATAATGAAGGAACATCCACTAGACCATACACATCATAATGAATATAATCCAAAACACCAGAAGATTTATGAGGACTAGAGTAGAATGAAACACAGTGTTGTTTGCCATGTATACAATGTTCACAAAATTCAAATTCAAGGTTACAATCATCAAGCCCCCCAACTGGGCTTTTATTTTTCAAGGCTTTCAAACCTTTTTCACCAATGTGAATAAGCCTTTGATGCTAGAGCATAGTATTTTCTACTGGAAGTTTAACTTCCAAGGAATTTTCCCCAATAGGAGCATTTTCATTCTTCTCTTTATGAACAACCTCCTTTGACTTTACAGAGACACTATTGCATTGAATAGCTAGTGCATCCAACTTGAAAAAAGTACCAATCCGGGCACCCCTAGCTAGCACCATTGAGCCTCTAGTCATCTTAAAACCATTGTTAGATAACAACACTTGTAGTCCAACATCGTTCAACTTGCTTACATAAAGTAATTTTTGAGCCAAACCTAGTATATGCATTACGCCATCAATTCCCTTAATTCTTCCATCAGGAAATTGAATTCTGACTCTTCCATGAACAACTATCTCTAGAGATGAATCACTTGTGAGATACACCTTTCCACCATTGTATTCTTCATACTTTGTAAAGTAGTCTCTATGAGATATCATATGGAAAGATGCCCCAGAATCAATCAGCCAAACATAATTTGATGCCGAAGTTGCCAAGGCTAAAATAAAGGCATCTGCATTGCTCCGAGAAGAATCATTATCAGAAGAGTTCTTCTTCCACTTATTTTTCTCTTCTTTGCAATCCTTTTGGACATGACCAGGATGCCCACAATTCCAACACTTCACCTTGGAATTCTTTCCAGGAGACTTTGATCTCCCTTTTGATTTTGATTTGGTCTTCTTGTCCTTCTTCTTTCCTTTTTATTTTGATCTGCCTCAAACAACAAGAGCCTCCTTCACCATCTCAAAAGATTTCCTTCTTATCTCTTCTGATAACAAAGAAGCAACCACATCTTCCATCTTGAAAGTGGTTTTCGTGCTCCCAATTTCCATCACCAAGTGATCCCATGAATCCGGCAAAGAACATAACAAGAGCATACAATGATCTTCTTTTTCAATCTTCACTCCTATAGATGTTAATATAGAAATCAACATGTTAAAGGTATTTAAATGATCAGCAAAAAATGTTCCTCCCTCCATCTTCAAAGAGTAGAAATTATTTCTCAAGAACAACTTATTCACCAAGGACTTGCCCTGATAAATACCTCCCAGTATTTTCCATAAAGAAGATGTAGTCTTCTCTTCATGAATATTCAAAAGAACTGTGCCAAATAGAGTCTTATCAACCCTTTTGATTTTTGATCTATGAGGTCCCAATCCTCTTGCTTCATGACTATAGGTTTCGTTCTAGACACAACAACCCAAAGCTCATGATCAAATAATAGATCTTCCATTTTGAGTTTCCACAACTCAAAATTGCTGCCATTGAATTTCTCAATTTCAATCCTTCTAGACGTACTTGTCATTGCCATCTCAATCTATAATTAGATAAATTTCAAGAATTCTACAAAACTCCCATTGAACAAAAATTGACACAAAAAACCAATCTACCCACAAGGATAACACAACTAGCCAAGCTCTGATACCACTTGTTAGGAAATTTTTTATTGTGGAACAAATTTTCCTAATGCCAAGAGTCAGAGGAGAAGAGAGATATGCCTTTTAATATTTACAATTATAGTTCATTAAGATTCACATGAAAGAAATTACATAATGGAGAAATAAAAACATAACAAAATTGACACTAGATTTACGTGGGAAAAACCCACCACACCAAAGAAAGATCACTTGTATTACAACAAAAGATTTTACATACAAGTTTTAGACTCTCCTATCAAATGACAATTTTATAGCAGAAAAAACATTTCTTTGATCAACCTTGTACAAAAATTAACATTGTTACAATGCCTCTTACAACATACAACGAAGTTCATAGAAAAATCTCTAAGAGCTCATCAATCAACCCACTGTCAAACTGTCCAACCCGTTACTACTCCTATTCGTTACACTATACCATAACTACCACGGTCAAAACATTCACTATTACAAACAATTCGCTTCAAATTCCATGTATAGACCAACCATAAGGAATCCTAACAATCTCTGTCCAAGTCAGTAAATGACTTACAACTTAGTAGTCAACAAATCCGTGCTTTTTTTTTCTTTGCATACCATGCTACCGCTTCGCACTCCATGAGCTCTCGTGTTGCGGTGGTTCACCTCGCTACCACTGGCCATGATAACAATGCCCATGGTGTGGTGGTAACCACTTAATAGTTTGGTCGATGCCACGAAATAACAGTTTCCACCGCTCTACCACTTGATGTCCAATAAGCTACTATAGTATGGCGGTAACCGTGCCACTATAGCCCAACAAACTGATGCTTGCAGTATGATGGTAAACTATCCAATTGCCAGACCATGAGGGTTCACCACGTCACCGCCACCCACACAATGACCACCTATGGTATGGTGATAACCACACCACCGCAGCCCAAGGGAAGAGCTTCTGTGGTGTGGCAGTAACCGCTTGATCGCACCATGTCTTGAACGTCCTTGTGGTATTGCAGTTCCACTGCTTAACCGCTATGACCAATAAGAGGATCCACGGTATAGCGGTAACCGTGCTACCATGCCTTAGTGAACAATCACCTGCAGTATGGTGGTAAGGACTTAAAATAGAATAGTCAAGTAACTTTTCTGCTCAGCAACTATAATAGGGCTTCAGAGTTTGAGGCATGTATTCTCAACATTTACTAGTCAGATGTGTCACATGAAGCCACATATGCATCATTCTAAGTTAGATGTGACGTTTCCCTCTTCAGATGTAGTTCATGATGTCAAATGCATCGTTTCGTGCATCAAATGTGTCGATCCATGCTTGTTCTTGCAAAAATTAAAATTTCTCAATTTTTTTTTGAAACATGTTGCTTCATGTTAGGTTCACCAAATGTAATAAGGAAAAATAAATAGGATTAAAGAGAGCATAACAATGACAAAAACCAAAAAATTCCTAGATTATGCTAAGATTCTAAAATCAATAATGAAATGCAATGCAATAAAGGAATTCAATAAATAAGAACCATCTCACCCAGTTCTGATGCCTACTTAACTCATATTCATTATTCTTCTCCACTTCGCTTTAAATTGCTCAATTTCCCTTAGATCATGAGTATGTAATATTTTCTTGCAAGTATTTTGACAACAAAATGTTGAAGATTGTGGTCATCAAAAATAGATTTGAAAAACTTCTTTTATAGAAGTCTCATAGATTCGATGGTCGAGATTGATTCATGTTTGAATGGTTCAGATCACATGTGAGGACCTAATAACATGCTTTGATTGAATAGTTAAGTGATTTGATCGATTAGTTTTAAGAGGTGTAACTGAGAGAGTTTATGAGTCACAAAGAGGTGACATATCCATCAGGTGAGTGAATTGAAAGAGAGTGTTAGTCAGAAGGAGGTAACAGATCTATTCAGTAAGTGAATTAAGAGAAAGTGTTAGTCAGAAGGAGGTGAGGTTTATGCATGAGATATTTACTTGAAGATGTAGGATACATGTGCTCAAATAGAAGAATTAATTATTAAATTTATTGCTTTCTTTTGTGGAGAAAGTGTGAGCACGTGATTAAATAGTTGAATAAAATATTTAATTTATAAAAGCACTTTAGATAAGAGGATATTATTATTAATTAATCAAATAAATATTCATTTAATTAAATGTGGAAGAATATGATTTCATTAGAGGTGAGTTAATTAAATAAATTTTTGAAACTTATTTAATTAATTGACAAAAGGGATTATAATTAAATGATATGTGTAATTAAATAAATTAGAAAAAATATTTAATTAATTAAAAGAAGAGATTAAGATTAAATGACCTAATTAAATAAATTTAGGAAACTTATTTAATTAAATATGAGAGAAGAGATTTGAATTAATTAGAGACATAATTAAGATAAATTAATGTAATTTACTTAATTAATTAATTTTAGAAGAATAATGAAATTAAATGACGTAGTTAAATAAATTTATGAAACTTATTTAATTAATTAGAGGTATTATAATGTTAAGTTATAATTAAATGAGTAAAGTCATTTAATCATTTTGTGGGCATCTTGAATTGATGATGAAAAATGTAGTCGTATGCCTAAGCCATTTTTTTGTATCTACATTTATTATACAAGGTAGAATGATATCACCAATATCTATAGGAGTTTTTCAAAGATCATAAAGATAATAAGGAGTAAAAAACTACTTTCAAAACCCTTGAGAAGAAATGTACATAAATCAATTCAATATTATAGTCACAGTGGTGAGTAGGTCAATCATAACATGCCAAGAAGAACAAATGTATGAAAATTAAAAAGTATTTAATGATAGTAAGAATTTTCAAAAATTTACTATAATCAATAGTGAGTGGTCCAGTTGAAAGTGCAGAATCAGAATTAGAGACTGATTCATTCAAGAATGTACAAGATAGATCTCTCAGGATTTCCTTGGATGCAAATAATCAATCGAGTTCATTTAATAGTTCAAATAGACTTGTGCAAAATGATTATTTTTGTAATGAAGACATTTAGTAGCATATAACAAAGAGGTTGATGATTTTCAATGGGAAAAAGGCAGTGAGAGTGATAAGGAAGATGAAGTCATTAGTGGAAAATGACTAGTAGAAAATGTCCTTTAACAATAAATAACATCACTTTGTCAGGAAATGGAACTAATTATGGTTGCATAGGAACTTCAAGTTTACAGGTGAAGAATATGGGGGTCATGCCTCAAAATATGGATTAAGTGGTCCCAAAATTTCCCTCTTAGAAGAGACATACATGGTGACCAAATTTTCAGATGCATAAGATGAAATACCTAATGAGCACATGGATCTTGAAAATCTACCAACGATTTATTTTTGGGGATATTAGCCACATCTATTATTGGCCACAAATTCAACCAAGAAAGCAAGGTGAAGTAGGGAGCAATAATTTTAGTCATGAGAGATTTATAAAATCCCAAGGATAAAAATTCCATCAAGGTTATATTTTCTTCTGATTTTTGGATTGGTTTGAACATCAGATGTAAGTCATTATAAAATAGTCTAAGAAATTTTTCTGTTGTTTTGTTGCATCCTATCTAGGTAACTTATCAAGGTTCTAAATGTGGACCTACACTTGGTCACCTTCCATGAGAATTGGCTCTCCATCTTTCTCTTCTTCTTGATAATGGTAGCTTAGAGGTCCAGGTAGGCTATTGCTTAATGATGGACTGAAAAAGCATATAGTTTCTTTTGCAAAGTATTTTTGGGGGATCAAACAACGCTTCCTCTGTGAAGTGAATTTTTTCTTCATATCAAAAAGGGGAAGTGATCGGGGCTTCATGAGGTGGACAATACATAGAGATTATATATATGGTATAGAAAGTGAGGTTTCCTTTGCAATTTAGATTGATTGTTCTTGGAGAAAGTCAGAATACATATCAAGGTTTTGAACATCCTAAAAAACAATCAAAGCTTTATATGACATGACTAGGTTAAAGATACAAATGTTCTTTACTTCAAATAGATTAGAAGCTAGAAAGTTTTACATGCTTTTAGATTATAGGCCTTAATGAGGTTCAATACACTCAAGAAAGTATTAGAGGATGAGAGAACAAAGTTGATACCAAGACTTAGAGAACACTAAAGTCACTTCTTAAAAGGTAGCCATCACAATAAAATAGAAACCCAACAAATTAAGTCTCTTATAATTGTTAGCAATGACAAGATGCAAGGAGTATGTAGGGACAACCATGAGTATGTATTCCAAAAGGGAAATACACATTGGCATTAGGTGGAGAAAAAGAAAACACATAGTATGCTAAAAACCTTCATGAAACTAAGTTTTTCATGGTAGAAGGCCTTCTCAACAATCATGAGTGACAAAGATATGAAAAATAAAAAAGTCTTAGAAGATATATAGATAATCATAGCAAGTTTTTAAAGAAAAAATTAGTGAGACATAATGGACAACCAAGATTTTTGGTGACAGTGCATATAGGTATTAAAGATTGTAATTATAGTGAGTAAAGGTGGAAGACCTCATGCACCGAGTCAAGTAGAAAAGATAATTTTGAGAAGAAATCAATGAAAGAGGTGTTTCATTCAATTGTTGAAATGTAAAGAAATTGAAATATTGTTGTTTCAATAATGATGGAAATTCACTGAATAAGTAATAGAGGGAAAATAATTTTTAGATGTTTAAAGCAAGAGTATGACAATCCTTATAGATAAAAATGTTTTTGCATGATGACATTCATTCAGATAAGCAAAATACTACATGATAGTCAAGATAAAGCCATGAATATGAAAATATTTCAAGAAAACTTGTATGATAGTTGAATGGTAAAATAATTAAATTATAATCAATTTTAACCTTACAACCATCAATGATAACTAGTAGGGGCAGTTCATAGTTGGGCATGAGAAGGGTTTTCCATGAGAGAGCGTTCTAGTGAGAGTCAATGTGAGTGTACCTATAAAGGATAGTCATCACATCAAATGACTGTCATCATATCATGTGACTGATTTCAAGATATTTCATGAAAGTAAACTTATTAAAATCCTATAGAAGGATAACTATAGACCTATCAACAAAAGATAAATTGACAATGATGAAGATGATAGTCCTATGAAGACATGACAAAAGAGTAGAGATGAAGGTGAGATATATGAGATAAACCAAATGATAACCCCTATATAAAAGAGATGGCAATGTGAAGTTTTTAGGAAAGGTAGGTGTGAATACTATTTAGGGCAAAAAAGGTTACAAATTCCATGCTACAAACATGCATAGACAATGGTGTCATTTAGACATTCAGAATTCATGACACAACATGACCAAGAACATGATCTAAAAGACAAAAATATCATGCAATTAAATTATTTCCAAGTGAAAGTGGACAAAGTATAAAGCCGAGGGTAGATTTTTTGACAATAAACACAAATATCAAAGTCATCAAGCAAGAGAAGACTTCACAAAGGAAGTATATGAGGAAATCAACAAAGGACAATCATCCAAGGGAATGATTCCATAAAAATTATAAGTATCCTTCAAATATCTCAGAGAGATGATAGTGTTTTAAGCATCAAAATGTAAGCATAGGATATGAGACCTTGTAAAAGGATAGAGTCATGAAAACATAATACAAGGAGGCCTTAATGAATGAAGCATGTGTCACAATTAACCTTGAAGCTCTCATATGCCCATAGGATATTTTTTACCATGTAAAAGCCTTGACACATGTCCTATAAGCATGGGAGAGGGGTTATGGTAGTTTGACAAAGTATAGGGCGATTGAAGGACATGTAGGACAATTTATTGAGATGTGAAAATCAAATAGAGAATATAGGGAAATTTGACATGGTTTGGGGCATCTCCAACATCTATGAGAATTTCAAGGAGTCTTGACTGATAGATAAGGTCAAAGCAATAATTTTTCTTTATTCAACCACCATCTTGGAGCAATTTAAGAAGCTGAAAAATAGGGATAACAATTTTGGACGCCCAAGAAAATTTGACCCAACAAACTAAAGAAAACATATGTCATTCACTTGAAAAACTACCTTCCTAATGTCTTGATTAAAGGGGAAAATAGGTTTTGAAGGGAAACAAAAACCTTTACAACAAAATGTTGTTGATCACTAAAAAAACACAATCTAGTAGAAACCAGATAACAACAAAGCAATAACAAATCACAAAACTAGAAGGCCTAATTCACATTCTTCAGGGTATTCACCACCTCCATTTCCTAAATATAATGAAGATTGACCATGGAGAGCAGCTCATTCTTCTCTTCATTAAAGGAATTTTTCATATTCCCCAAGTCCTAGCACTTGGAACCTTCTCTTCTTCCATCACCTTCTTTTTGCCTTTATCTTTAGTGGGTTTCCCTTTTAGATTGCCACTTTTATGAAGCCCAACATTCATCTGCTTTTCCTTTAGCTCTTCTATTTTTTCTATGAGAACTTTAAGGGTCTCTACACTGTTCTTAATTAAATAGTGGCTTATTTTGAAAGAGTTCTTAATATTATAGTTTAATTCTTGAATCTTCTTCTCCACCCCCTAAATGTGTTCATCATAACCCCTTTTGAGATCCGTGAAATAATTCTCCATCTCCAACATTCTCTCTTTTAACTCATTTATCTTTGAAGACAAATGTCCCCTTATTTCATTAGAAAAATTCTCCTTTGGTCCTCGAATCTTAAAATTCATTTTATTGAGTTCCAACATGAACCATTTGGTTAGTTTGAAATTACAAGTAACCCCTCCCTTGGCCATTCCTAAACCATAAAGTAGGTCCTCTCTTTCTTCTTTGAGATAGGAGAATTCTTCAGAGAAGGGATGGATGTTACCTAAATCAAAAGTAACCTTTCCCGAACCAATTGCAAGAGGATTTCCCTATGTTTTACCCACCTTCTTCATAACCACGACCTCCTCAATCATCTTCTCTTTGTATTTTCTTGAACTAGTCCCAATATCCTTCACTTTTTGATTGGTATTCCTCTGCAAATTACCACCCACCTCTTCATCACCCGTCTAAGAACCATCAGACTAAGAGCAAGATTTTTTGGATTTCTTCATGGGTGGGGTTTTCTTAGTGCCCAAATTCCTCTTCTTTGATGGAATCAAATCTAAAGGAGAGGAAGAGAGGACCTCTACTGAGTCATCCCCAACCTTTGAGTTCAATTTCCATTCATCATTTTCTTCAATGTCCGAACTATTAGAACTAGAAGAAGAATACTCCATAACTTTAGGGTTTTTCTTATGACTAGAGTCTTTTCCTTTCAAGGGCTTAGCTAGAGTGTTATCCTCAATGTGCTCCATGATTAAAAAAATCAAGCCCTCATGTAAGACAAGTAACTTGGGGTTTTTCAAATGATCTTTCATCAAAGATTCCAAGGAGGCAAGCAAATAGAACAAAAATGAGACTAGGAGCTTAAGCCTAAAGTGATTAAGAAAATTAAAGTTCACACTAAGGATAGTAGTATACCTACCATCCAAGGTGACATAATGCATAATCACTTAAACAAATTTGGCCTAAATGGGTTTGATAGATAATCTATCATACCCCCATGAAGAGAGCTTAACCAACTTCTCCCTGTCATCTCCTTTAAAAAATTGGTTCAATACATCCTCATTCCCTTTCCTATCCTTGAATTTTTTTTGACCTTGCAATTGCAGACCAAATATTTGGGTGATAAACTCCTCAATAATGAGAACTCCACACAATGCACTATGACGGTCCTATTTCTCCAACCTTTAACAAAAATATTTGAGGCTTAATGATCAAAACCATGGATCTGCTCCATAAATGGAGTGAGGAACCCTTCTTCCAAAATATGACACACCTTATGCTTCTTTATGAGACCATCAAATAAGATCAGTTCTACCCTACAATGATCACCCCCCATTTCCATAAAGAGTTTCTCCCACTGTAAGCTCCAAAATATTCTCTCTTTCAAACTAAAGTAAATGGAAATAGGCTCAAAATTCCCATAAAATGTGTGATACAATAGGTACTCATTGAACACCCATCCTATCTCACCTCATAATATTTTCTTGACATCATTTCTTAATATAGCAATAGCTTCAATGGGTATTGACCTGTACCCATCCCACACTTTAGTAGTCATTAGCCTAACCCCTTATTGGTAAAAAATCTACCAACGAGTTATCCTCCCTAAAATGTTCTGACATCTTCAAACTTGTGAATCATATCAAGAGAGTCATGGATAGTCACTTCAATAGTCCATCTAGGTTTTATATGATTTTTTAAACATCTAATGATCTTAAGGGAGTTTGACTCAATCTAGAACTTTCTAAAACCTCTATCGACTGCCAATTTAATAGCATTAAAGGTTGCTTCAACCCCAACAAGGTGATTGGTTTGGGTTCTCAAAGGGAGTGTTATTGCTAATAAGATCCTACCATATTCATCTCTCAACACCCCCACAACTAGTAGGCCTAGGATTCCCCTTTGCTGCTCCATCAAAGTTAATTTTAATCCACCCTTGTGGTGGTCTTCTCCACACAACATTCTCTCTAGGATTCTTTAATGATTTGAGAGGAAATAATATTTCAGACACCATGTTCCATCCGATAGCAACCCTCAATTCATATGATTGTAAAATTATCTTCTAACCGTCTGAAGATCTATCTGAAAGCTTGACTTTAAAATTCTTTAATAAGCATTCTAATTTTAAAGAAGTCAACCTCTTCATTACACTTCACATTTCTAAAGATCTGATCATTCCTCTCTTTCTAGAGTCCCCAAGCTATGTGTGGATCCATGAAAGACAAGAAAGTTTAAGGGAAGGATTAGACAAAGGACACGCCCATTGGTGCACAAAATCCTTAAAACAATTTGGAAATAACTAGTCAAGATTCCAAAGGGAAAGGAATCTTCCCCAAATATACCCTACAAAATTTGATTCAAGGAAGATGTGGAAAGCATTTTCAACATCATGTTCACATAAGATGGATATGTTAGGGAGGGAAAATCCTCTCCTGTAAAGATTAACCAAATTCAAAACCTTATTCTATGCAAGAAGCTAGAAAAAAAATTGATCTCGGGAGTTAAATATTTGTTCCACAACCCACTCCCAAAGGGAGACAGGTTTGGCTTATCCAACAACCTTCCAAAAGCTAAAGTAAAAAAAAATAGACCATTAGAGTTTGGATACCACATAATCATGTTAGCCTTAGGATGAGAAAGAATATGGATCTAGGATAGGAAGGCTTGAAGTCTAGCAAGGAAAGGGTTCTCATTTAATAGATTTTTCCAATTACCATCTTGAATATAATCAACCACCCAACAACCAATGAGCCTTAAGAAAAAATATCTAAAAGGGAGAGCTCAATACAATTTTATGAGCAAACCATTGTCACACCAAATATCCTCCCAAAATAGAATCTGACTACCATCACCAAGAATCCATCTTGTACCATATTTAACAACCTTTTTACTTGACATAATGTTCTTCCAAAAGCAAGACCCATCAAGAAAATTATCTACCTTTAAAATTTCCCAAGACTTTATGAACCCCAACAAATATTTTTTTTTCAACAAGGAAGCCAAAAAAAAATCTTCACAAAGGAGACACCAAATATTTTTGGATAAAAGGGCCAAATTTAGATTCCTGATTCTTCTGATACCCAAAACTCCCCACCTTTTTGGCTTGCAGACTTGATCCCATGCCACTAAAGAGATTCTATTTTTGCCTTCAATACCATACCAAAGAAATATCTTCATAATATGATCAAAATTTTCCTCAAATTACTTAAATATAAACTCATGACATAGATGGTAAGCTCTGTAGTGTGGAAATAATAAGTTATAATTTTTTGGCTTGATTAAGAAGGGCCCCTTTCCAACCAGCTAAATTGCTATTAAATCTATCCACCAATCCAAGGTAAAAGGAATTTAGGATCTTAGACCCACACAATGGAATCCCAAATAGGAAGAAAGGATATTTCACAAGTTACAATTTAGAGTTGTCTCAAGCTTGACTTGAAGATAAGTAGTGGTACTAAGAGAAAAATATTGTGCTCTTCAGAAGATCGATTAATTTCCCTGATGCTTTGTTGTAACCCTCCAAAATTTATTTCATCATATTAACTTCCTTAACAAAAGCTTCCCCCATGATTATTATATCATCAAAAAATTGTTGATGCGAGAGAGGAGGGCAAAGAGAAGAGGGCTTGAGAGCCTTCAAAGCACCCATCGACATAGCTTTCTGAATGCTCCTTCCCAAATTTTTTGTTATAAAAATAAAAAGGAAAGGATAAATTGGATCCCATTGGTGTATTCCCATTTATCTATGAAAGAATGGAGAGGGATAACCATTAACCAACATTGAAAAGCAAGGATTCGACACCAATTGCTCAATAAGTTGCACAAATTTGGGATAAAACCTAAAGAAAGATAACACCCTGAGAAAAACCCTCCAATTAACTCTATCATAAGATTTGACTAGATCCACCTTAAGAAAGAACCCATCCTTTTTATTAATTGAAAGGGAGTGAACACCTTCATGAATAGTGATGATCGAATCAAGAAGTTGTCACACACAAAAAAAACTACTCTACTTCTTGGAAATGAACAAAGGAAGAACAACTTGAATTCTAACTGCCAAGATCTTTGAAAAGATTTTATAGATAGTATTTACATAGAATTATAGGTACGAAGTCACCAAAAATTCACACCAAGGACCTTTATAATAAGGACTAGAAAAGTGGAATAAAGCTCCTTTATATTTTTTCTACTACCAAATAACTCCTTAGTAGCATTAACCACATCCACAACCACAATATCCCAAAACAAATGAAAAAATAGGAAAGGAAAACCATCAGGACTTCCTAATGTTTAGCAAGAGGTTGGATAGCATATGAGGAGGCCTAAGGGCATATTTTTAGTCACTTATAGCTATTCTTAGTTGTTGTATCAACTTTTTCAAGGTTCTTTCAAGCTAGGAAAAAAATGTAACTCATTTTTAGACTTGTAGCAGTTGTAAGAACACCATTTTTCATCAACAAAATTTAGTGATTATACCTTCTTAATAGTTGTTTCATTGTGTGTACATTAATGATTGATGCATATTTTTGTGGTTATATGTGTAAATCCTCAAGTATTTTTTTTAATTCCAACATCTTTAAGCACAAAATATATGTCTTATATAGGTCATAAGTTATGTTATTGATGCTAACATTCTTTAGTTGTGAAAGTATACCTAGTTTTCCTTCTATGGTGTAAAAATTCAAACTTTCTTATGAAGTAGTGATGTATGAGCATGAGAAACATTTGAGTTATGTGAATATTAGTCAAATAATTAGGAATTTGTGTGTCAAAATAGTAGTGTAGGTCACAATTATTTGGTGCATCACCTTTTTAGTCTTAGGTTTCATTTTATTTTTCCTTCACCCCCTTTTATCATAATGCAACAATAGTGTAAGCACAAAATAGGTGATTATCAAGGAAACCAACCCTCTCTGGAGATTCAATCCAAGCTATGGGAAACCCAAAGACCCTAGAGTATTTCCATGTTTTATTGGATTGTTCAGTAAGGAACTTGGAAAGGGTGCAAATACAAGTGATGAAAAAAATAAAACATTAATCTAAACTTATACCTTGAACACAACAAAAAAATATATATATAAAGAAAAGATTCTAAAAATTTATGGTTCATATATGACCCTCTTATTGTGTCTCAAGGGCCACATAAACACTATTATATATGTATACACACCACTAGAACACATAGGTAAGATATTCAAAATCTATAGTGAATGTCAAGGCTTTATAATCCATGTTGTTAATTTCAATCACTTTCTTGAGTGTAGACCCATAGGAAATATGGATTGTCAAAGCCCACATCATTATAAGAGGATGTTAGTGGCACCCACAAAAGTAATTGGAATGCTAAAAATCATCCAAATCTCAAGGTCAACCCATGTATCATTCAAAATTCACAACAATAAAGAGTGGAGAACTAAGTGAGTTACTCTTTCTTTTGTATACAAAGGAAATAAATTCAACCAATGCACCATTGACAAGATATGTTGTAATCGATAAATTTAATACAAAAATAACTTGTTGGCTAATCCATCAGAGCACATTGGAGTCTAATTTATTTTCAAAATTCAAACATAATCAAACCTTTATTTTCCCTACATTACTTCTCTTAAGTGAAGACCCCTAGGATATATGGTTTTCAAAGCCCACATCATTCTAAGGGAGTGCTAGTGGAACCCACAAAAGTAATTGGAATGATTAGTACATATACAAAATCATCCAAGTCCCAAGGTGGGAATATGCATCATTTGAACTTCACCATAAAAAATAGTGGAAAATTGAGTGAGTTACTCTTACTTTTTATTACAAAGACAAGAAAATTGACGAATGCACCATTGGAAAGATTTGTTGCAACCCATAAATTTAATATCATAATTAATTTTTTGCCAATGCAAAAGAGCATGTTTGTATCTAAGAACTTCTCAAAATTTAAATATAATTAACCCATTATTTATCCTACATTACAGAAAGTAGTATGCACCCTTAATGATTTAAGTATATGTGTAATGAAATATCTTACACAAGAGAATAGTATAATAGGAAACATGTTGCACATACTTGATAATAATAGGTCATTTTGAGGGGGAAAACTTCCAAAAGTTTTCAATAAGAATATAAGCCACAATACAATGGATAAATACTAATCACAACCTCCTATATATAAGCATCATTAGATAAAATTGTTAACTAATTTCAATGATATCAACTTAGCATGCCAAAATTATAATTAGGGGCTCAAGATAGACTCAATTAAGGTTTACATGGCCTATAGTAAGCTATCACACATCCAAATACAATAAATAGGTTAAGGATATAGTATTTTTCCCCCCATCCCAATCCCCAAACCCCATTCACACAAAATTTATCTTTGATGTTGGTCAATTGTGAATGCTTCTACACTAAATATTCATCTTCCCATGTAGTATATTCAACAAGAAAAGTATTCCACTCAATGAGATACTTTATAATTATCCCAATCCTTATCTTCTTTATGAATTCGTGAAGAATTAATTCTAAATCTAAAATTATTTTTCCCTCATCATTGATCTCAAGTGACACTATTTATTTTAAATCTATTGTCCAATAACTTTATTTAAATAAGATATGTGAAAATAGATATATTTTTTGTTGGAGGAAGCACAAGCTTATAATTTGTGTTACCAATCTTCTTTAAAATCTTATATAAACAATAATATTCAAGTGATATATTTTTATTATTATTTTGTTTCTTTAGTATTTTTTCTCATATGGTTGCAACCTTATAAAAACCTAATCGAGCACTTCAAAATTACTTTAATTATTATGTTGATTAGCTTTTTTTGCTCGATTTTGTGTCATGACCAATTTCTCTTTGAGACCAAAAAATATTTGCTGAAGATGCACATGATCTTCCACAACTTGAACTCTAGGTGTTTCCTTTAATGATGATGTGATGAATGGGGGATGGTATCCATATAAAATAATAAAGATGGAAAATTTTCAAGTATCATAGAAGGAAGTGTTATACAACTATTCTACTAGTGTTAATCAAGCCACTCATGGAGACTACTTATCCAAAGAAAAACAACATGCATATCCCTCAAATAATTTTTTATTGTATTAGTTTGTCCATATGACTGAGGATAATATGGAAAGGTATGAGCTAGTCAAGTAACCTATTGGGTCATGAAACAACACTCCTAAATCCTAGATATTTTATCCATCTTTAAGGCCAAGGTTTTATCATCAAGAAGGAAATAGAGGATCATCAAAAAAATTACAATGGTTAGAGGTCAAATATTAGAGTGGGTTATATCTCCTATACTTTGAGCTTATCTTAGACTTAGGAGGGTTTTTTAAGGGGTATATATTAATATGTATTGGGATTAGACAAAAAGGATAACCAGAAGTAAAAACAACTAAACACATTTACAGATGATGTCAAATTCTATTATTAGGTCAAGTAAGAAATATTGCATTAACCCTTATTATAATTAATTAGAAGATGTAGACTAATCCTCATGAAATAATCTTTCAAGGATTTGATAAGACATTTTCCTTGGTTAAACTATAGGATCATGAATGTATATATAATTTATAATTTTAAAATGACTTGTAATTGGTTTTATGTTTTTTTAAAATGGTAAGGAAGGTTTTAGTTCTCGATACTAGTCCCTTATTGAGTAATGAAGTCAAATGCACCCATTAGAACATCACATAATAAAATGCAACACAAGTACGATAATATGCAAGAATATCTACTTAATTATCATCAATTGAGCTTGCAGATACTCATATAGCATAAAAATGATTGTTAGTAGGAAATGTGGGGAAACACAGATTGATGTTCTAAGCCCCAAGTATTTTCTAAGTATTGAAGTGTAAGAGAGGGAGACCAACCACACCAAGGCCCAAAGTCATGGATGGATGAGAGTAGAAGTCTGCCCTAACTTACCTCAACTTAAAGGAGTGTTAGGAAACACGAGACAAGAATGATGAGGACTATAAGGTCCTTCAATCAATCTTCAAACTTGAGACTCAAAATGGGGCTAGGCAAGTTAATTTTTAGGGTCAACACTATATCTCAGGGAGCTCTATTCCTGAGGAAAAAAGCATGACTCCAAGACGACAACATGGCATGCTAGCGTCTCTCAGGTGCATTGGCATCCGTACAACTAGAGGACTAAAGAGACAAGGTCAAACACAAGAAAAAAAACTAACAACCTATTTAGTTACTTTCAAAAGGCCAAAACAACACTATGACATGGGAAAAGTATGCACAAATTTGATAAAGTAAATACATAAGGGTTGGGATGGAAAGAATGATCTCACAAAGGTGTTCATTTGCTAGCTAGCTCCAAGAATACTTCCACCTGCACAAAAGAGAGAGGAAAATTTTTGGGGGGTTGTATAGGGGGTTTGCCTTAGTTAGACCCCATTTTGGTGTTCCCACCTCCATGGAAAACCAAGATAATGATAATAAAGAAAAGTATGGTAAAGCAAGAAATGAAGTAAAGAACACAAAAGCACTACAAGATAGTGTTATGCTACCCAACCAAATCGTAGAGGAGAGGAGTAGAAAGCTTACCACCTCCACCAAGAGCTCACTAGCTAATGGGGGAGAAAATGAGAGGACTCAGGCCTCTGTTACAATGGTGTTTGTTCCACACATTCTCTACGAAGTTGATGGAGTGTTGTTGTTGTTGCTATGGAGTGCAAAGTTTTGCTTAATATTGATGGATTGAATGCTTAGAGCTTGTGAAGAGATATGAATTTCTAAGAGAGAGTTACTGAATCAAGAAGGGATGAATTTGAAGTAGAGATGAAGGAAAGTGACCATATTTGGGTTGGTTTGTCGAATATGGAATTACAAATTGAATTCCAATGGGAAGTGTAATGCCTCTATAGGCTCCAGATGCAAGAATTTTCCAGGGACGTAAGCACATAACATAGATGTCTGCACATCGCGTGGGTGTCCCCAACAGTTATTCCTTTACTAACACACAAAAAAGATGCCAAGTGGAACGAAGACAGTGGGCTTATATGGAATTTCGCCTTTGGATTTTGTTTCTAAGATGAGGGTGAGTAAAAGGGGAATTTGCATAAGGGGTACAAATTCACTCCTATACATTTTTCCCCCACTTTAGCGAGCATGAGTACTGATGAGTGCTTTGTTAAACTAGGTCAGAGAAGTAGTAGAGTTAGAAATATATGTCTGAACTATTAATGAAGCAGATCATGATCTGGCGAACTTGAGAGTGCAGGATAAAACAAGGACTTCATAGCCCCACAAAACTATGAAGTTGAAGAAATAAAGTGCCTTACAGGCCCACAAACCTGCAAGGAGGGAACCCCCAAGATCTCTCACATGAAGGAATCCCTAAGAATTAAGCACCTTACAGGCCCACAAACTTGCAAGGAATGTGTCCCCCAAGATCTATCGCATGGAGGAAACCCAAGAAAGCAGACTCTATAGAGTCAAAAAGTGGCTTCACGAGTGCACCCATAAAGCGACATGTTTACCTACAAATAGAACATGTCGGGAAGCAACCACATAGGAAAGTAAGTGGACAATCACACAAATCATCGAAAAGTTAGAAAAATTTGAAAGGGGTCCCTCAGGAACCCTTCAAAAGGAGGAAGGGTTCACTCAAGGGATGCACTGTTTAAAAATCAAGGTCTAGTCACGTTGCCCCCAAGGTAGATTCAAATATATGAAATAAGTCTAGTTGGGCTGCCCCTAAGCTAGAGACCATTTGAGATAAAAAAAATTCAAAGGGGGTACCTCAGGAACCCTTCAAGACAACAAGGGGTCCACTCAACGGATGCGCTGTTCAAAAGCTGGTGTTTTCTTTTTGGAATCGATTCATCATCAATAAATTATTCTAGAATTTTTTCACTTCATCAAGGAATTTGAAAGGAAGAATATTGCCCCACGTGAGGGGAAGATCAACAGTGTTCCCACTTCTGAGGAAGGTTCCCCAAGTTCTTTTTTATGAACCCGTGATGAAGGAAACATATTCCATTAGGGTTTCAAGTTGAGAATGCAATTCTTACAAAGAAGTGTGTGAAGATTATTGAGAAAAGATTCATTGGAAATAAATGCATTTTCTAAAGATCAAAGTGATGTAGAGGTGGAATTGTCACACATGAGAGGGAAAACTCAAGCAAAGAAGAAAGAAAGATAAAGGAAAAGCAAAAAAGGAAAGCGAACATGAACAAAGGGCACAAGGGTAGCCTGATATTTCGGGGTCAAAATTTCTCATAAATATATATAAGTATAATAATAGTATATAAATGAATTGTCATCAACCCCCTACTATATCAGGCCATGTGAAGAATGCACAAGAAGAAAAAGTAAAAATAAAAAATTGGGTCAACATGGAAGGGAAGCCTAAATGCTCCCAATGCTTTGCATTGTCCCTAATTTTTCAAAAGTCAATCACAAACATGAAGGAATGATGATACAAATAGAATAAGGTTTGCAACACAAACCCCACACCTACACCTAAGAATCAATAGGGGTGAAAAGGGTTATCCAAGCACACATAGCAAGGTCTCCTCCACTCAACTATTGTGGGTCTAAGGTCAATGAATTTGTGAAGATCATTGAAAAGGTCAAAAATTCATCCATCGAGTTAAACATGCACTTGAGAGGAGTGCCATGTTTCACCTCGGTGGATGGAGGAGGTTGCACCTGAGGTTCACCGCTAATCTCAACAATCAATTCGTGAGAAGTGACGAACTTAGGAGAAGTTGAGGTTGGTTCCGTTACTAGGATATAACAAGCCAATGTAGGGCCACCTTTTAGAGAAGGTGAACTCTTCCTATGTCATCCATTGCTGGGAGGACCACTCTCTACCTTTTTCTTCATCGAGAGATGTGAACTCCCCACAAATGAGGCAAGAAGGGTAGATGAAGAGGGAAGAACCACAATAGATAGGACCAAGGTGTTAGTCATATCTATGGGCTTTGAGAAAGGTGGGACATCCATAATAGGTATCAACAAAGGTAGCTCTACCTAAGGAGTGATGAATACTTGCACCTTTTTGGGGTCAAGCACATTTTCACTCATAACAGAAGTTAGAAGCGACACATAATAGGTTTGAACAAAAATAGAGGGGAGGAGAGAGGAGGATGTGGAAAGAGGTCCTAATATAGGGGTGGTCATATCCTCTTCCTTCCTTTATAAGGTGGTATGCTCACCCAAGAGAGCCTTATTCCAATGCTTGCGCTTGCACACAAGGTGGATTTTGCAAACCTTTGAACTAGAGGCCGAAGGTTGCAAAGGAATGAAGGCTCCTGCTCAGCCATGGGAGTGTCCTCTTTAGTTGTTTCTAGTGGAGGGAAATAATCCTCAATGGGAGCAGGAGGAGTCAGCTCTAACACCTCGGTAGTGAGCCTTTTCCCATTCACTAGTTTAGGAGCAGAGGCAGTAGGAGGCCATGAAGGTCAAGACATAGAGGATTCCTCATGGGGGGCTTTCTACCTTCTGTACCAAATAGGCCTATGTTTCATGGGTAGGACAAGAAGCTCGAATGTAGTATGCTTAGGCTTTCACCAAGCAGGCACCATAGGATTCTCTCACAAAATGAGGTAGAAGCGAATGGCACCACAAAAAAGTGAGAGGAAGCGTCATGCTAAAAAATAGAAGGGGAAGAAGGAGGATCTCGGGACTGCTTCTCTTCTTCTCTTCTATGTGCCTTGGTGGCATCACTGTCAGCTTTCAGGCAAGCCCTATGTGAAACAACATAAGGAGAAGGAGGGTACTATTGATGGTGGGAATGACACAAACAACGTTAAAACATAATATTTCTACTCTATTTCTCCTGAAAAAGAAAGACAACATATAGTAGCCCAACTCCCAAGGTCCTGGTAGTTGGTTCTCAACTGTCTAGTGTCACTCAATTGGTTCATGCAACTATAATATTCAAGGGGCCTGCGCTGGTAACAAAATATTCAAGCAATGACTCATTTTATCAAACCGTTCTAGTAAATAAAAGGGGTTTCAAACAAAATAAAAAGATAGATCAAAAGGGTAAACTAGTAAGTATGAATCAAATTTATCTAATATCTGGACATATACCTTCAACAATGAATGTTTTCTAACAGATCACAAAAACCAAAGCATGACACAATTTACAGAATAAACTGTACCATTGTATGCATCTAAGGTGCTTAATTTAATTCCACTATTCGCATATCAGAACTATCTCCAAGATTTCAAAAGAACACACATCCATTCATTGCCAAGGTCATAGATCAACAGACTTTAATAACTTCAATTCAATGATAATCCTTAAATCTGATTCCTTCAAATGACTTTCATCACTCAAGAAACTTTTATGTTTCAGCACAATCACTGCATATAGATAGATTATAACTTATCAGCCTTACCACAAAAAAATTTAATTCTAACACCATATTTCGAGAAAACCTATAATTCTATTAACTGTAAAAAAAAATCAAGTACAAAGTATCTCTGTAAATCACTACAAAATTCTATCTCCTAAAATCAGTAGGTAAGCCAATCCTATTCTCAATTAGCCGACCTTAACAATATGATACCCACAAGGTATTTATAGATATACAAAAACTCAAACTCTAGTTCTATTTTAGGTCATCCACCTTTTTAGGGACTAAATTTCTCTTGGAAACTCAAATCAATTTGATCTTGAGTTCTTACATTAGACATCCAGTTTAAACTAGAGAATAGAAAATAGAATAGAAAAAGAAGTCATGCGCTCCAAAACTGCCAGTACCGCATGCAACATGCAAAGAAGAAAGAAAACATGCAAGCTGGAGATTTATGCATGTGAAGCTAGATCTACAATGAACTCATCATAACTGGTGAACACTTGCTATAATGTATCTAATTCCAGCCCATCAATCTAGCTATCTTCAAATTTAATTCAATCCAATTTTGCTACAACAAACTCCCTCATACCTTTCATCTTTGTCAACTCTCTTCCAATAGCTTTTATTTCTTCTTTGACATCCATTAACCGATCTATCATCAAATCTCCACCATCATCTCCTTTCTGTATTAGTCCTCTGAATCTTTCATCCCATTTCTCTTTTATTTGACTCAAAGGCATGCCTTCTTTTGTAAATGCATTTACATCTACAATAATAGCAATGATCGCTTCTAGCTCTTCCAATTGCTCAGTCAGATTATTAATAGCCTCTTGAATCTCATCCTTATGTTTACACAAGAATTCAGTTCTAAAATAGAGTATACGAGAGGTTTTTCCAATAAAATATTTATTCTCCTCCTCAAGTATGGACTGTTCAAGAAGAGTAGCTAAAGGTAATGCATTAACTTTCTCCAATTTCAGACTGTATTCTTTATACTCTTCTTCTTGTTTCTTTGATGCTTCAATGTATTGATGCATTTGTTTTATCAACTTTTCAGTGCCTTTGTAGGCCTCAAAACCCTCAACCAAAACTTCACCTACCTCTTGATTAAACTTGTCCATCCACCTGTCTACCATCTCCGCTTTGCCTCTTACCTACACCAAATCATCTACCTCCTTTTTACTTAATAAAATAGGAGTCTCAATGGCCGTTACCTGTTGTGATTTCAGAGAGGAAACACTTTTCAAGAATGAATGTAATTGATCCAACTAAGCCTTAAGCTCATCCTTCTTTTGTTTATCCTTTATCATTCTTGATTTGGTTGTTGAAGCCACCACATCAATTAGGTTCATCTGCTGATTCCTAGTGGGCCTTCCCAAGTTGATAGTACTCAATTGATAATCTATTAGCTGCATGTCCCTACCTCATTTTCTATCATTTGAATGGCACATTCAGCAACAATCTCTCCTTTATCCATGAGTCGGGTAGAATGTAAAATCTTGGCCTTCTTTTTAGGCCTCTCTAGTTCAATCCCCTTCATCATATCCTCCCAATTAAGAGGCTATGAAGGTGTTACTGTCCTTTTCTACAGATCTAGTTTTAACCAAGTGGGAGCACTTGGAGCAGTAGTCATCATAGAGGAAGAGGAAACAATGGTAGAAGGTGGTTGCATATTCACTTGGGGTTGAGAGTCAACCCTCAATTTCTCTTGTTGTTCTTGCACTATATGCATCTGGACAAGCCTTTCAGCCTCTTCCTTATCTTTCTATTCTTGTATTTTCTTATCTTCCTCTTCTTTCTTCAATCTCTCTTCCTCCAACTGATCTCTCTCCACTTTTTCTTTTTCCAACCTTTCTTTCCCTAATTTTTCCTTCTCTAGAGCTTCTTTTTCTAGTTTCTCTTTTTCTAAAGCCTCTAGCCTTTCCTTTTCTAATCTTTTCGCCTCTAAAGCCTTTAGTTTTTCTGCCTTTGCTTGTTGTTGTTGTTGTTGTTTCTTAACCAGCTCTTCGGCCTCCTTTTCCTTCCTTAACTTGTCTGCTCCTTCCTCTTTTTGGTGAGCTTCCTCTGCAAGTTTTAACTTGGCAATCAAGACTTCTTTTTCTCTCCGGCTCCTTGCCTTCTCTTCCTCAAGGTCATGAATCTTTTGTATTAGTTCTAACTTGTCATTCTCTTCTTTAACCTTGAGTTCATGTTCTTGTTGCCTTCTTTGTCTCTCTACTTCATCAGCTCCTGCCTTAGCTTTACTTTGTCTAGTTTTCAATTGTTGCTAGTGAAGTATAGCATCAGCTTGTACCTTAGCATCAATTTCCTTTTGTTTCTCTATTGCAGCCCTTGCATCAGAATTTCTTTTTGCATCCTCAAACAACTTCCATTGATCTTCTTGTGTCAAAATCTTCTCAATATCCTCCTCTAGAGGCATGTTTTCTTGCATATCTTTATCTAACTTAGTTTCATCTAAATCCATTCCAACCTCATGAATCTCCCTCTCCACTTATTTTCCCTTGGCATTTTCAGCCATGCTATGAAGAGCTCCCTCTTGGACTTCTCCTCTCTGTTGTTTTGTAAGTGGGATTTGTGTGGAAGACTCACCTAATGTAGGTGTTGAAACAAAAAATCCTACTGGAACATCCCCTTCTTGCATTTCCTCTTCATCCCCTGCTGCTTCAAGTTCTATCTCATCAATATCTAGGGGAAAGAACTCCAAAGGCTCTTTAGGAGGTGTCTTCCTTCCGATCCTTTTGTATCCTTTACCCTTTTTAGGGGCTGGTCCTTGAGGAGTCTAGGTTCTTAGCACTAACCATTGCACACTCCCATCCAACACTGTCCTTCTGATTCGCTTAATATCAATGGTTTCTTCACTATCCCAGTCAATTGGATCCAGACTCTTGGTGCTAATGTTCAAAGCTTCATAGGATGGATCCAATACAATTCCATCATCCACCAATGTGTCAGGAATGTTTTCTTTAACACCAAGCTCTGACATGAGTGAGACAGATAGCCTTTCATAATTATTTTTCCTTAGATCATACTCATCTTTCCGATCACTCCAGAAGTCTTCTAGCAAATTGAAATGTCTGGTAAACACCGAAGGCAACAAGGCATACATCTTACCCTTTGGATCAAAATACTTACGAGTTGTGTATAATCCCAATTTCAACTATATCAGCTCACTATAGACCACCTTTGCTCATACCAAGTGTTGACAACTATACTCAGCCAACTTCATGGGGAACTTATGACATCCTATTTTATGCTTTATTCCAAACAGAGCATTAACTCCAAGAGCCTGATATACAAACTCCATTAGCACTATCCTGTTATTGCAGCACCTTGGAAGCAAATGTGGATGGCCTTCAAAACCAACTAACCTGAAATATGTGAATTTGGGGTATTGAATGTACCAACACCCCCATTCAACAATGAATGCCATGGCTTCTTGACTCAACCGGTACCTTGCATCCCCATTCAATTGATTGATGACCGCATATAAAAATGTATCATTGACTCTTCTGAAATGAGTCTCAGCAACCTGAAGAGACAACTGGTCATAATTCTCCCACACTTTCTTCTATCCATCCAAGGCTCCCATTATGCCCACTCTATTCAAACCTGGTAAAATACCCAACCTTGCTGCTGCATACATAATGTAAGAAGTCATAAAGAAGCACTTAGTCTACCTAATGCTAGTCAGTTGATCATGAATAGCATTTGACACAACCATCGACCAATCAAACTACTAGCCTCCATTTAAGATTGTCTGGATGAAAGGAAACATCCACTCCTTGAATCAAAATGAATCTCTCTTCCCAAAAACTCTAGACAACATCATAATTATATCAGATACTTCTTTGTAGAAATCTACCCTCTTTGGCTGATCTGCAAGCTTGCTCAAAGATTTATTTTCTGTCTTCAATGACTTCTTGTTTAAATGAGATTTATTGGAGTCCTTATACTCACTATATTTCTCCAAAGCCTCTGCCTCATCCAAATGCACCAACTTCTTAGGATCCGGGACATTGAATATATCTTGAAATGCTTGAGGAGTAAGATCAATGATCACATTGTTTTGTGAATCCATGCATAGTCTTGTAGGAGGATTGTAGGCACTTGTTGCTGTTAAGATCAACTCTGGGCATTGGATCGACAAAGGAAACAAAGTGATATGAGCCAAACCAGACTCAACAATCCTCTTCATTCTAGGCGTTGCATCCTCAGTGAATGTTTCAGCATATGCTTCCTCAAAGTTGTACTGGCCCAGGTTTGTATCAGTGATGTCTGACCAGTCAGATTCCACCTTGCTCACCTTCACAACTGAACTCCTGTGATTATACCTCAAGGTATAAGGGAATTGTTCAGGCTTGATCTTCTTTGGTTTAGGCACTACCTTTGAAGTTCCTGCAGGCCAATTCCTTTGAGCAGCCTCTCTTGATGTACCTGACATCTTCTAGATTTCCTGCCACAAAAACCTCTAATTAGATCTTTAAATATCATCACAAAACATGCTTTAAAAACCATACCTTTCATATAAGCACCGAAGGCGGAACCAAGCAAAAACATATTCTAAACAGTCTCTTTTAACACACCACCGGGATCGGGATCACTATTGGAATGGTAGCTTTACTAACAAAACAAAATGGGCTCAGAGTTGAAACTGGAAATGTGATTGGAACCAGAATCGGAACTGGAATGGAAACTAATTCAGTTCCCTTCAGATTTTCCTGCTTTCTTATTCGGGTTTGGTTCCGCTTCCGCTTCCGCTTCTGCTAGGTAAACATTTTTATAAAGTAAAGCTCCTCACTATGGGCGGAGTCAGAGACGAGATGGAAATGGAATCGATACATTTTGGAACACATAATTTTCAACTTCAAAATTGATTTCAATCCCGCTTCCGTCCAGTTTGACCATGACATCACAAACGACTTCATCAATTTAATGCATAACTTTTTCAACCTAGGCGATTAAGACGACATGGGGCTTAACCTGAAACTTCATAGAACCTTTCTCATATGACCAGGGGTGATTGAATTTCTAGGGCATCATATTTTAATCCTTTAAATGTGATCATAGAAATGTACTTAAAACCCTAATCCAAAAAACACGACAAAAGTAGGGCACGAATTTAACCCTCCCTATTTTAATAGTTTCAACGTGCGACAAAACCCCTAAGTAAAAATGAGATCCAACTAACCCCACCTCACTGTAAAAACATGAATTTAATCTACCTTACTGTAGATCCCTAATTTTAACCAACACCATTTAAAACCCCAATTTAATCCAACCTACTACAAATCAAAATAGCACAATGTGGTCATGACTAAAACGTGAAAATGACCATGCTCTAAAACCAAAGAACTAAAAACAAAAGAAAAAGAAATGAAGAGCATAACTAGAAAAACAAAATAAAGCGAGACCCTACTCAAACAAGCACACCAAGAACCACAAATTCGTTAAAAATGACATGATTCAAAGCAGGGGAAAATATATATAAAAAAATGCAACAGTAAATAAACGAAGAACAATAACGATAAGAAACCCTACCTAGAACACAAAAGAACCTAGCTAACCTTCTGAACTAATTCACAAGCAATAATCTTCTCCTCCTTCAATTGATTCGCTCAAATGAACTCCACCGCTGCTCTTTTGTGCTCTTTAATCTCATAACAATGATAATAATGATTCATTTAATCCTTAATGAAGGTAAAAATGAAGATTTCTACCTACACGAGCAGCTGTCATTAATGCATTAAACGCAGTTAAGGCAGAATCGGAACTGAAAAGGAACTAACAGTTCACTACAGTGTGACTTCAATAAAAAAAGTCAACGATCCAAAAAGTGGCGGGAGCGGAATCAAAATCGGAATCGATTTCAAAAACTTAAGAAATTTCCTAACTTCATTCCCGTTCCGGTTCCAGGTCCGCCAACTAAACAAAAAACAAAACCAAACACAAAAAGTAAAGCAAAAGACCGACATAATAAAACTAAACGCAAAGACTTAGACTAAAACCAAAACATGAAAAAAAAGCGGAGGCGGGGGTAGAATCGATTATGATTTTGCAATTTTCGATAAAGACTAACTTAACACCCACTCTGGCTCCGGCTCCGACACAGAGAAAAAAAAAAGATTTAAAAGAAAGACCGTCGGAATGGGAACCAAAACAAGTTTGAAAAGAACTTTCAAAACTCGATTCAGTTCTGGTTCTGGTTCCAACAGAGAAATTTAATGAAAAAAAAAGTGTTGGAAGCGAACGACTCCAACCTTTATTTGAAAAACAACTAAGGATAAAGAACAACAAGGGGGACCCATTTTGACCAAGGAAAAAGATGGAGTGGTTATGCAAGGCATAAAAAATGGTGACCTAGCTAGGAAAATGGTTTACCCATTTTCAAGATACCCAATGAAAATTTCAGTCATCCCAAAAAAAACTTCTTGGCTCATAAACACTTCAACTTAAATAAGATCAATTATACATAAGATAAGTTTGAGCTAGAATCTTAGATGTATGTGCTCATGAGTTATTTCTGAATCTGAGTCTGTGCTTATATTGTGCATCATTCTTCATAGATACTTTCTCTACTCTTTGAACCACCATACCTAAAATTCAAGCTGCATGAGTTGAGTCTTTTAACTATTGTGCAGTAAAATCCTAGGTATTGCTCCACTGCCAGGCAAGCGTCCATAGCTCTGATGGAGATGCCTCTAGTTCTCACAAAGCATTGCTCTACTGCCAGCCAGGCATCCATAGAACTGATAGAGATACTTGATTACCCACTTGATATTGAGCTTGCCTTTTCTTTATTTCTTTCCATTCTCTTTTTTTTTTTACTTCACTTGTAAATTTTTTTTTATGCATCTTTCTCAATACTCAGATTCAATGAATCTAAAAATGCGGGTTGAGAACTACAATGGATTTCATGATAGTCTTGGAATCAGATTTTTCACTTGAATCAAAGGTAGAGTCATTCTAAAATAGATAGGCACCTACTCATGCAGATGTTTCATCTAATTTGGTGACATATTTTTTTTTTTGATGACAATTCATGAGATATTCACAATGTATCTTCTTATCTTTAAATAACTTCTCAAACCCAAACTAGAATGATCATAAGACATAAGTTTCAGAATGACATCCTTTTCAATGATGATAATGAAAATGCCTAAACCAACTTCTCTCCTAGTACCAATAGTATACTTTGAATAACAACCCCAAGTCTTGAGATGGACAAAAGAAAAATCCCCAACGAAACAAAAAACACAAAACAAAATAAAGAAAACCAAGAAAACCAAAACAAACAACAAAAATAAGAAAACCTAACTAAAAAAAAGACTTAATTACATATGATACTGTATAATACATTCTTCTCCAAAACATCAAACCTTCTATGCACCAAAATAGTGCTTGAAAAACTGACCATTAACTAGTAATGGAACAGACTCTCCTGTTAAGGTACTCAAGCGAAAAGCATTCCCGCTTAATATTTCAGCCACTTGATAAGGACCTAACCAAAGTCCATCAAACTTCTAGTGATCTCCCTTCTTTTTTCTAGCGTTATCCCATAATAACACAAGATCTGATATTCTAAAGGCTTTTATCTTGGCTCTTTTGTCAAACCAGCGTTTGACAACAGCCTGATGTTTAGAGAATTGTTGCAAAGCAACATCTCTTTGTTCTTCCATATTTAACAGATTAAGTAGTCTAACCTCAATCCTATCATCCTTGTTATAAAACTCCTACATAAACTTCAAAATAGGTATTTGCAAATGAATGGGGAAGATTGGATCTTGGCCATAGACTAACTTAAAAGGTGAATTCCCTAGAACTGCTTTGATTCTAGTTCGATCTGCCCATAAGGAAAATCTCAACTGGGTGTGCTAGTCCCTAGGGTTACTTTCTAAAAACTTTCTTATAACTTCCAACAAGTTCTTATTTGTGGAATTAGCCACTCCATTCCCCTGAGGGTAATAATTGGAAGAATATTTTAACACAATCTTATGTTCATAGACCCATGAAATAAACTTAGCAGAAGAAAAAGCAGGGCCATTATCACATACCAGAGCAAATGGAACTCCAAACCTGGCTGTGATGTTCTCCGTTAGAAACTTGATGACCACCTCTGTGGTACTATTCTTGCAAGGTTGTGCCTTAGCCTAGCGTGTGTAGTAGTCAGTTGTAGTCAAGATGAATTTATGACCTACAGAAGAATTTGGATTAATTACACCTACAAAATCAAGTGCCCATTGAACGAATGGCCTTAACTCATATACTGGCTGTAGGGGCATTGCAGGATTTCTTTCTCTAGGTGTAGAGGTTTGGCAAACATGACAAGTCCTGCAGTGTTGATGTGCATCTCTAAATACATAAGGCCAATAATAGCCTGATCTTAAAATTTGATGAGCCAAAGCATCAGCAGATCCATGTCCTTTTCCATGTCTTCCATGAAATTCACTTATGGCATGCTTAGCTTCTTGTTGATCCAAATAGCATAGATAAATTCCTTGAAAATTATTCCTATAGACCGATCCCCCTTTGAAAATATAATGGGCGCTCTTCATCCTCAATGCTCTCCTTTAAGTAGCATTCATTCCCTCTGGACATTTGTTATTGAGGAGGAAGAAAACTAAATCGGTATACCAGGAATCCTTAGTGAATGATTGAACCGTGTATTGTTGACAAGTAATACTTTTGTCCACCTCTGCCATTGCCTTTGACAAACCTTGGCCTCGAACCAGTTTCATTGGGTGAATCTCCAAGTCAAATTCTTGCAAGATGGCCATCCATTTCCCTCTTCTTTCCCCTAATTCACTTTGCATCAAGAGAGAATTCACAGCTGGATCTGCGACTATGGCCATAACTTGACTTCGGATTATGTAATGCCTAAAATTCTTTACTGCTCGTACCAATGCAAAGGCTTGTTTTTCTAATGATGAATATCTTACTTCTACATTCTTAAATGGAGAGCTCATAAAAGTGATAGGTCTCTCCTCGTTCTCTTCTCTTCTCTTTGTTAAAACTGCTGCACATGAATGCTCAAAAGCAAAAGAATAAATGTAGAAGGGTTTTAAATAATCTGTACTTGTCAAAACAGGTGCCTCAGATATAGATTGTTTAATCTACAAGAAGGTAGACATAGCCTCTTCACTCCATTCAATCTTTGCATCCTTCTTCATCATTTCGTTAAGTGGTTTGACAATCTCTGCAAACCCTATTATAAATTTCCTGACAAAATTGATCCTTCCAAAGAAAGACCTCATTTCCTTCTTACTTCCTAGCTTTTGTCAATTTCAAGATGGCCTCCACTCAGTCAGGATCTATGGAAATCCCATCCTTTGATATAATGTGACCTAAAATCTTTCCTTCAGAAACTCCAAATACACATTTCTTTGGGTTAAGGGAGACACCATAACTTATACATTTCTTTAGCACCTTTTCCAAGTCAGCAAAATGATCTTCTCTATTCTTAGAGAAGATGGTCAAATCATCCACATAGATGATTATACATTTCCCTATCAGATCTTTGAAAGCTACATCCATCGCCCTTTGAAAAGTAGCACCAACATTAATAAGACCAAAAGGCATTCTTCTGTAGGCAAACGTGCCCCATTTTGTAGTGAAAGTAGTCTTCATCCTATCCTCATGACTTACAAGGACCTGATTGTATCTAGAATACCCATCCAAGAAAGAAATCATCTGAGATCCATTGACCTTTTGCAATACTTCATCAAGGGAAGGTAATGGATAGTTGTCTTTCTCAGAGGCCTTGTTTAAATTCCTGAAATCCACACATAACCTTATTTCACCATTCTTCTTCCTTACAGGAACTAGATTAGCCACCCAAGTAGAATGTCTAACTGGAAAGATTATTCTTGCAGCCAAAAGTTTCTGCACTTCTTTCTAAATTAGAGGCTCAATTAATGCATTGACCGGGCATTGCTTTTGGTGAAACGGCTTAGCTTCTGGCTTGAGAGGAATTGTATGTGTGATCACAGATGTATCAAACATTTTCAAGTCATCATAGCTCCAAGCAATAGCTTCAATATTCTGCTTCAAGACCTTAATTATCTCATCCTTAATTTCTTGAGGATAGGTCTTCCCAATAAGGATGTTTCTTTCTGGGCCTGAGTGAGTCAAGTTAACAGATTCATACTTACCTTCCTCACTCTTTGTAGGCATTCTTTGATAAGCTTGTGGATTTGAATCAAATATCCTTTCTAATGATATCATCCCTTTGGGGATGTTATTGCTCTTTAAATCCAATATCCCTTCTAGACTGTTATTTCTTGGATCCCAATCTCCCTGATCTTTGTCAAATTCATCAATTATCTACCCTTCAAAAATATCAGAATTTACCAAAAGGCCAATATATGCTGATCATCATTAAATACCTGAAAGTGTCTTACATTATCAGGAATTGCTAGGACTGAATCAACTCCACTAAAAACCTCTTAAGATTTGAGTCTTGCATAGGCTCTAATGTACTAGCAGCAACAATTAGAGCATCTGCAATTTGATTTGCTTCCCTTGGGATGAGAGTAATCCCAAAGGCATCAAAATCTTCTATTAAATTCCAAACCCTATTTCTATATGCATCCAATCTTTTGTTATGGCATGTGTATTGGCTACATACCTGTTTCACAATCACCTCAGAATCTCCCATCACTATAAGAGCATTAACCTTTTTCTTATGAGAAAACATAAGACCATGAGCAAGTGCTTCATATTCTACCACATTATTGTGCATCCAAACTGCAATCTATAAGAAGCAAAGTAAGTCTTCCCTTTCGGGTTAGTTAGCTCAATCCTTGCTCCACTTCCTACTTTAGATTTGGAACCATCAAATTTAAGAGTCCATAATTGGTCTTTGGCTGGGATTTCTTTCTTTTTAGAAGCAACAGGGAATTTTTCACTTGAGATGTGTGGTGGCTCGGACTTTAGCTGTTTATCAGAATGTAACTCGGGACAGAGTTGAGTTGAGGATTTTTCTATGTTTTCAGCCTGTCTAGGAATTACTTCTTGAACACCTTCATGGGTCAAATTACCATCTAAGTCATCTTTCATCAACTCCTTTGGCATTGGTAAAGCATCTGGAGCAGGTGCATTGAAAAGGCACTGTGTTACCTTAATCTCTTCTTGAGTTTCAGAACATAAAACTAGAGTCTGCTCTACATATGAGGAATTTTCCTTCTGAGAAAGGTTAACCAGAGTAAGAATGGTAGCATCCTTAACTTTGAAAGAGAACTCATTGATGGGAGTCTTAGATTCCTCCTAGCATTTTTGTTGTGGTTGATCTATATGACCTAGAATATCTAGGCATGACTAACATGTTAAATTCGAATGATTATGATAGTGAATCCTACACCAATTAGGAAGCAACAAACTACTCAAATGAGTTTCTGCTCCTAAACCAACCTATCTTGTTGTAATTTCCTTATTAGAACCTACTGGTTGACATGAATCATCAAGTCACTATGATCTAAGGGTAATGCATCATCAAGAATAACTACAGATGAAGTAATAACTTCCTCTTGTTTGTAAACACCTATCTCAGTCTCAAAGAATGCTACTTCATTTGAAGCATCATATTTTGTGATCATGTGTTTGAGCCTAGGTTTACTTTCAATTCTTATCTGTGTGGCAACTCCTTTCCATGGTAACCACATGTGTGAGAAATCCAAGGAAAGATATCCCCCTATGCTTTTCATTAGCTCTTGACTTTGGAGCATACCATAAGTTTCTAGGATATCAACTACTTGGATATCTACATAGGTTTGGATCCTTGGGTCTGATCCAACCTGCACATGCATGTTCTTCAATTCGCCCACAACATTGATTTCAGTTTTATCCAATTGAATCACCTTCTTATTGGTTGGGATAGGACTCAATCCTAACTTCTTACAAATTGAAAAAGGCATGACATTCCCTGATGCTCCAAAATCTAATAAATAATTGTGTAGGTTCTTTCCAAAGATTCTTAAACTTAATAGAAAAGGTGGGGTACTGGTCTTACCTTTATACATAGCTGCATTTGTTTCCTTTACTGGAGTCACCTTACCTTTCCCTTTTAGGTGATCTACCTCTTCCAAAGCTTTTAATACCACCTCCCGTTGAGCTGGGCACCACTTCATGATATCAAAGAAAGACAGTGATGTCTTCTGCCTTTGTAATTCTGCAACAAAATCAAACTCGAAATCATTCCTAACTTGATATTTAGGAAAAGAAGGCTGATTACCTCTATTCTGAGAATCAGAAGGTCCCTTTGGTGGAGGTGGATTGTAATCTACATTCTGATTTGGTGGAACCATATTGTTTGGGGGTGCAGATGTAGTGAATGGCCCCTTATTCTAATTTCTTAGAAAGTGACCACCCTTAGATTGGAAAGCTTGAGCATCATAGATATCTTCCTCTGGCTCATTATCTCCTTGCATAGGGAATTTATATTTTTCTTCAATGGTTTCATAAGTCATGGCAGTGCTGACTGGCCCATTATCCTGATTGGAATTTCCTGTTGGAGGATGGGAATTTCTTGCTGGAGGATGGGCATCAACCTGTGCAATTTTCACAATTTTCTCCATTTTTGGGCAATTGACCTCAGAATGCGCTGCTATATCATGTAGCCTACACCAATTGGTCATAAAATTCAAATCAACAACATTAGTAGTATGTGATCTTTCCTCACCTATTTGATAATTATGGGGAACTCCCCCGTTGTTAGGTCCAGTATTCCACTGCCTATTATTGTTGTTGTTATTGAACCTTTGATTATATCCTCTACTCTGATTTTGTTAATTTTGATTTGAGGAGTTTTGACCGTGAAAGTTCCTATTTGTGTTCTGATTAGAGTAATTACCCTGATTGTTATAACCTCCCTAATTGTTGTAATTCTGGTTTTGATTATGGGGAGGGTTTTTCCTGAGCTGTGCCATGTCATTTGACATTTGAGAGAGAGTCCTCTTGAGAGTCTCTACCTCACTTGTGAGTTGAACAGTTTGTTCATTCTGCACATTTTGGACTATGGTTGGGGAACGGACATGGGTTGATCCTCCCCCTTGTTGTGGTTGATTTTGAGGTTGCTGTTGTTGAGGTTGATGGGAGGAATCTTGTATTCCATTGCCAAAGAAGGGCACAGTGGGTGGAGCTTGCAACTTAGATATAGGTCCATATTGGGAATAAGACATCCCTGGGACAATGTTGTATAACGGTGGATTAGGCATCTGATAATTCATGGGAGGCAGAGTTGCTCCTAAACCTCCAGATTGTAGACTTAGCTGCTGTTGTAATTTGATAGCCAAATGATAAATATTAGACAGTGAGTCAATATCAATAGGTTGATAAGTTCTTTGTAAGAACAGGCCAATCAAAGGATCAACAACTCTCAAATATTCTTGTATGGCCATACCCTCTGGCACTAAGTAAGGCTCTTGTAGCCTATAATACATCCTTTGGAACCTAGTGTTAAACAAGGGCAATGGTTCATGATGTTCCTTTCTTATGATGGAAAATTGGTGATATAATATTGCAGGATCTACATAAACCCTGAATTGATTAATAAAAGCGTTTTCTAAATTTGTCCAACCTAGAATAGATCCCTAGGGAAGATTTAGATACCAATTATATGCCATATCTCCTAAATAGTAAGAAAACAATATACATACCACATCTTGATGTGCAACTTGAGCTCGTGTGCAAGCATCTTTAAATTCTTGTATATGTTCCTCAGCACTGCTCGATTCTCCATGCATGTATTTCAGACAAAACCTCTCTAGGTTCTTTGGTAAATCATGGAATCCCCCAAGAATAGTCCCTAATGGGGAGGGATTATTCACAAAGTAAGCCATTGGTGGGATTGGTTGGACAAGTGGTGACACAGGCCTAATTGGAGGTGCTGATGTAGGTCGAACTGGTGGTGGTGTAGGTGGATTTGGAGGAAATCTAGGTGGAGTAAGTGGTGGTGGCAATGTAGGTATCAAAACCCTATGAGCATGAGGTCTTGGTCTAACCAGAGTTTGCAATTCTTGTAATGGTTTAGGATAAGCAAAAGATCTGAGAATCCTTCTGTATTTGTCCAGTGAGAACGACCCTATAAGAGCATAACCATACAAACAAAATAAAGTAAGACCCTACTCAAACAAGCACGCCAAGAACCACAAATTCGTTAAAAATGACATGATTCAAAAAATGGCAAATATATATAAAAAAATGCAACAGTAAATAAACGAAGAACAATAACGATAAGAAACCCTACCTCGAACACAAAAGAACCTAGCTAACCTTCTGAACTAATTTGCAAGCAATAATCTTTTCTTCCTTCAATCGATTCGCTCAAATGAACTCCGCCACTGCTCTTTCATGCTCTTTAATCTCTTAACAATGATAATCATGATTCATTTAATCCTTAATGAAGGTAAAAATGAAGATTTCTACCTACACGAGTAGCTGTCATTAATGCATTAAATGTAGTTAAGGCGGAGTCAGAACTGAAAAGGAACCAACAGTTCACTACAGTGCGACTTTAGTAAAAAAAAGTCAACGAACCAAAAAGCGGCGGGGGCGGAATCAGAATCGGAATCGATTTCAGAAACTTAAGATATTTCCTAACTTCATTCCCATTCCGGTTCCGAGTCCTCCAACTAAATAAAAAACAGAACCAAACACAAAAAGTAAAGCAAAAGACTGACATAATAAAACTAAACACAAAGACTTAGACTAAAACCAAAAGTTAAAAAAAAAGTGGAGGCGAGGGCAGAATCGATTATGATTTTGCAATTTTTGATAAAGACTAACTTAACACCCACTCCAGCTCCAGCTTCGACATAGACAAAAAAAAAAAGATTTAAAAGAAAGACCGTCGGGATGGGAACCAAAACAAGTTTCAAAAGAACTTTCAGAACCTGATTTAGTTCCGATTCCGGTTCTGATAGAGAAATTTAATGAAAAAAAAAGTGTTGGAAGTGAACGACTCCAAACTTTATTTGAAAAACAACTAAGGATAAAGAACAACAAGGGGGACCCATTTTGACCAAGGCAAAAGATGGGGTGGTTATGCAAGGCATAACAGGCACCTCACTTTCAACCTAGAACACCCTTTCTTGTAATTTTGATATGTGTGATACAAGAGGTCCTTCCTAGGCAGGAGAGGACCAACAGGTGTAGGCAAAAAGTAATCTGAGTAACTACCACACGTAACTAGTGGTTTATAGCTGGTTTCATGGATCACATGCATGAAACCCTCATGAGTGAATTTCAAACATTTATGCACAACCAAGGGAACTACATTCATAGCTACCAACTAGGGGATACCTAGCTTCACTCTAAAGAGTTCAAATCCTTGGATAATATCAAACATAAGATTCATGGACTTAGGTCCAATGAGAACCGAGAGAAGAATACTACCTAGAGGAGGTACAAAAAGTTTGGAATGCATGCAGACAGTACTCAAAAGTGCATCATATCCATCTTTATGTAGAAATTTTATTAATATGATCTTCTTAGTTATAATGTTTACTTGAGACATTAGATCAATGAGAACACCTGCTTCAGTATTCCCATTGATTCATGTAGGAATGTAAAAAGGAGATGGTTCTTAGTTAAACCCCATTGACAAGTCCTGTGAGGTGAGGGTTATACTAGTACCATTCCTCACGAGCTACACAGAGGGAATAGGTTGATGTAGGAAAGAGGCCATTACACACACTAAACAACACTTTCACAGAGCCTCCTATAGGTTACTGGATAAGGTAGTGACCCAATTAAGGTTTCATTTTGCAATACTTTTGGAACCTTCCAACTATTCCTGCTAGGTGTCACAGGTTGGGTTGTAAGGTGGAAGCCTTACAACACTCTCACTTACAAAATTCCTAGAATATGAGGAAAGGAGCTTTCAGTATCACAAAACAAAACCAAAATGGTTCACATTGGGTTCACCAAAAATTTAAGAGAGGGGGACCAACCACATCAAGGCCCTAGGTCACGAAGGGCTGAGAGCAGAAGGCTACCCTAACTTACCTCAACTTAAAGGAGTGTTAGGAAACACGAGATGAGAATGATCAAGACTATAAGGTCCTTCAATCACTCTATAGAATTGAGACTCAAAATGGGGCTAGGAGAGTCAATTTTTGGGGTCAACACTATATCTCAAGGAGCTCTATGTCCAAGGATGAAAGTGCAGCTCCAGGATGACAGGGTGACGCATTGGTGTCTCTCAGGTGCGATGGCGTCTGTATGACCATAGGACTAAAGAGACAAGGTCAAACACAGGAAAATAGATTAATAGCCTAGCTAGTTACTTTTGAAAGGAAAAAACAACACTATGACATAGGTAAAGTATGTATGAATGTGATAAAGTAAATACACAAGGGTGAGGATGGAAAAAATGATCTTACAAAGGTGTTCATTTACCAACTAGCTCCAAGAATACTTTCACCTGCACACAAGAGAGAGGAAAATTGTTGGGGGGTTGTCTAGGGGTCTGCCTTAGTCAGACCCCCATTTTTGTGTTCCCACCTCCACAAAGAGCCAATATAACAATAATGGAGAAATGCATGATAAAGCAAGAAATAAAGTAAAGAAGACAAACACACTACAAGATAGCGTTATGCTACCCAATCAAATCATAGAGGAGAGGAGTAGAAATATTACCACCTCCACCAAGAGTTCACTAGTTAATGAGGGAGAAAATGAAAAGACTCAACCTTTTTCTACAATGGTGTTTGTTCCACACGTGCTCTACGAAGTTGATGGAGTTTTGTTGTTTCTATTATGGAGTGAAAAGTGTTACTTAAGAGTGATGGATTGAATGCTTAGATTTTGTGAAGAGTTCTGAATGTCTAAGAGAGAGTTAATGAATGAATAAGGGATGAATTTGAAGTAGAGATGAAGGAAAACAACCATATTCAGGTTGGTTCATCGAAGAGTGCATTAAAAATCGATTTCCAATGGGAAGTGTAATGCCTTTGTAGTCTCCATATGTGGGAATCTACTAGGGACGTAAGCACACCACAAGAATGTCTACGGACCACACGAGCATCCCTGACAGTTATTCCTCTATCGACACACAAAATAGATTCCAAGTGGAATGAAGGCATTGGGCTTATGTGGAATTTCTCCTTTGGATTTGGTTTTCTAAGGTGAGGGTGTGTAAACGGGGAATTTGCATAAGGGGTGTAAATTTTCTCCTATACATGTAGTTTATACCCTGGACTCAGTCATATAAAGGTGAACACCAATAGAATTAGAAATATGATTAACTACTTATATATACTCATAGAATAACATATGACATTATATAGATGGAATTCTAGTATCCATTGTATTAATCGGATCAAAATTGGTACATTGTTATATCTTTTCCTATACTCTTACTTAGTCCTTATCTAATCTCTATACATTTATTCTTTCATACATTTATACATATAATTGTGAACCCCAATTTGATACTTGCATTAAACAAAGCAAACAAACATGTTATTAGATCATATGCAAGGTAAAACAAGGATTCCCCATGAAATCCATTTGCAATACTCAAAATAGGAAAGAAAATGAATAAATGACTAAAGAAAGAAATGAAATCCTATTCTAAGATGCAAACTCTTGATCCCATGGGGGAATTGGTGCCAATGAGATGTTGCAATTGGCCCTTTCCTAACTCCTTTGTGTGATTGTTGATGATTAGATGAGTGATCCACTTTGATGAAGATTCAATCAAGCTCCATGATGAAAAACCTGCATAACCTAGCTAAGAACTTGATGAAATGGATGAGGTTGAGGATGAAATTGAGTATAATAAACTTACTCAAATTGTGGATGATTGAATGAGAGGAAGAGTCTCTCATTTATAGATTTCAATCTTGGAAGAATGAGTGAAAATAAGCAATGTGGGATCATTCAACATCCAATGGCCAAGTGCCATTTGTCAAGATGTAAATGGTTGAGGAATGAGCACATTTTGGTCAATGTGCCAAAGAGGGGGAGATTTGAAATTCAAATTTGAAAGTTGGGGGGAGAGAAGAGTGGAGTTAATGTCACTTGGCTCAATGCACAAGGACATGTAAGAGGCATTGAATGCCTTGTTGGAAGGACCAAGTCCATTTGGACTTTTTGAATTCAAAAGAGGAATATTCCCTTTTTGATGCTTTGTGAGGGAAAATAGGAGAATTAATAAATCAAAGTAATTGATTTATTGTACAACTTGCATTCTCTAGAGGATTTTAGTGAGAAGGATTAAGTTAATCATGGATTTGATTAATTTAATGAAGAATTAGGTGATGTGACAATTTAGACTTAGATTTATGAATTGATTTAAGTCAAGAATTGAGAAGAAATGGTTTATTAAATAAATGATTTGATTTATTTAACTAAGAAGGGAAGTATTAGATTAAACCAAATAAGGTTTAATTTATTTAATTTAATAAGAGGACTTTAGGGATTTAATCAAATAAAATGAATTATTTAATTAAACAGAAAGGTAAGGCTAATTAAATTAAATCGATTAATTTAATCAAAGGAGGCGATAGACTTAATCAGATAAATAATGATTAAGAGACAGAATGTATGATTCAGAGAGAATGATGTTAGTAAATAGGATCAAATGTGTTGAATGACATTTGTAAATTTTCCATGTCTACAATAATTCTCCTAATACATCTATCACTTGTATATTTCTCTCTATATCTCTCTCTTACTTTCTATCATTCATATCTTCTTTTATACATACATCTATGGGATGGGATGTTAACCATCTATGATACCCTAGTCTAGATGATAAATTTAAAATATTATGCTTCACAAGTGGTTTGCACCAAGATGCAATATGTTTTCTTGGTTGATGCCTTTACTATCCAACTTTTTAGCTAACATCATCATCCCTTCAAAATGTTGACTCTTCCTCGAGTCAATGCTATTCTATTAGAGTGATGTCCTTGTAGATCTCGTTGAAGTTGGAAAATTTGGTATCCCATTGAGTCTTGGATAGATGTAGTTGTGTCTTGATCTAGGACAATCCAGGGGTAATCCAAAGGTGTTAACTCAAGCAAAAATGGAAAATGCAAAAAAATCATTTTTTTGGGTATTTTCTAGGTTTTAGTAAATCACATTTTCGGAGGTCTTTAGATCAAAATTTGGGGTTGGAAGTGTTGTTAGTCCCTTGAATGGAATAGCCAAAAGGCATTAGATTTAAAGGACTGAAATTATATCACATGACTAAAATTTGGTCCCTTAAATGGAATAGCTAAAGTCATTAGATTTAAGGGATTGAAATTAGATCAAATGACTAAAACTAGATCACACTTCCAACCCCAAATTCCACTCTGAAGACCTTCAAAAATGTGATTTACTAAAATCTAGAAAATATCAAAAAAATTGAATTTTCAGCATTTTCCATTTCTGCTTGAGTTGACATCTCCGGATCACTCTTGGACTATCCTGGATCAATATATTTATTTTCAGAAATCAATATAAGAAATCCCTTATTGGATTAATTAAATATGCATACTATGTTTTGTTATTTACTTTAAGAAATATCTATTTATGAGTATAGATTTTTTATACCTTTTTTAAGAGAGTGTTAGTTGGTATTCAAGTAATACTATAAAATTTCCTACTATATATTCATCTTAATAGGATATTTTTCATACTTAACATATGGGATAACTATAAATTATGACATATGATAAACCTAAGTCTTGCAATACAAGACCACATATATTAGGATATTCAAATTTAATGGATGATGTGAAATGCATTATTTTATTTATGTTTAACACTTGAATCTATGTGTAGGAATATGTATTGATCTAAGTATTTTCTAATCACCTACATCACCTTTTAAAATTAAAATTGTAATGGGATTAAGTTATTTAATTTAATCATCCTTAATAAATATTATCGCATGAAATGTTTTCATAGTTTGTTATATGTCTTTCATATTGTTACTATAAATATATGATTCTATAATTTGCAATTAGAAATCCCCCATTGTCTTACTATAGGATATAGGATAACATGATTAAGATTAGTTAAAATGAATTAGATTTTCTATTTTGTTAAAATATCTTTGTTCAACTAAAAAATATGTTTCAAAATAATTGATCAAAGTAAATTGTCTTGAATACTTTATTCTTCTAAATAAAATGTAAAATTTATTTCACTTAAAGGGATCTAAAGTAGAATGCCCCCTAATCTTATAAGATCTCAAAGGAGATACAATAATTCTCTCATTTTTTGGTCCTAAGTGTTATTATGTTTAATTATGCATTCTTATGTTTTCTACATTAAAATATAACACACCCCAAAGATAATTTGTAAAAAATTTATTAGAAAATATTAAAGGTAATAAATAAGAAATAAATCCAATATACATAAGATTTATTTTGTGTAGATTCACCTTTTCTATTAAAAAATTATTTTCAAAAAACATGCATTTGACAAAAACATATTTCACTTGGTATAAAAATAAGTTTCCCAAGATTTTTTTTTTCTCTATTGTTTTCAAAATGAAAAAAATATTCATTATTATTTATGTATGAAGATGTGTAGCCCAAAGGTTAATTGCTACTAATTTTGAAGGGTCTAAATGGAAACCAAGTGAATTATATAATGAACGAACACTTAATTAAATGCAAAAAAATTTAAGTATTTTTATTTACAATGGATAAGTTATATACATGAGGTGGACACAACATGATCATGTTTCTTTGACAATCACATCTAAAAAATAGTTATTTTGGGTGAATTAGATATGAAAAATAAAAATATCAATATTGTTGCTTGTGGATTGGCTTGAAAAAAGGTATATGAACACCTATTATGTGTTTAAAAGAGGATCATGTAGAATTACCCTAGGAAATTGAAACTATATATTGGTGAAAGATGTAAAAATCCACACAACATATTACTAAAATAAGGATACATACAAAATGAAGCACCATATTTTGGTGGGTGATTATCATTAAAAAATTGATATACAAAATATTTAATTAAATAGGTGCATTATTACAATTAGAATAAACTCTATCTTAGGAAGATTATAATACTTTCAACAACACCTCCCTCTTAAGTACAACCTAGTAGGAAATAAATTTGGGTCTTGGAAATGAGGCCATATTTTTTATTAAAAATAGGGAAAAGTCCCTAATCTCGAGGGTTACATCATAAATAGTAGATTAAAGAAATAAAAGAGGAAATATTGGCTCAAATAAATAGAAAAACAAAATGAGACCAATACCAAACAAAACACAAAGAACAAGCTAACAAATCAAGTACCCTTGTATTAATATTAGTGAGAGGGAGAGGGAGAGGGAGGGAGGTATCACTACTCCCATTAAAAGGATAAAGATAAAAAACCCAAAGGGAGATAAGGAAGAAGTGAGAGGTAGGAACCCTTTAGATGTGATGATTCATTATCTAGTGAAGAAAGGATGACAATATAAGGTGATGAAGATCAATGTTTGTTGAACAATATTATTTACTTTATGAATAAGTGAGCTTAAAGGTGTATGTAAAATTTCCTCCCAATATAAAGGAATGAGGAAAGAACACAAAGTTAGGAACACATGTTCAATGGTCCATGTGCTAGTATTGTGTGGTGTCAATAATTGATAAAGTGTCTCAAGTACAGATGTAGATAGTTCTATCTCAAGGACATGTGGAGAATGAGATGGAAAAAGTGCCAAGGGTGATGAAGATGTATCTACTAAAGTAGTATCATTAAAAAAGAAAGTTGCGTCCTTGACTATGTCCTCAAAATCTAAAATATGTAACTTAATAAATAGATATGAAATATATATCAAGTATCCCAAATAGTTGTATACAAAAATCCAAAATGATCCTATTGAGAAGAAGCAATATATTCCTCTAAATAGGTAACTATAATCAATTAAAGATGATATATTATTATTGCATGTATCAAGAACTCTAGTCTATGCCAAGTTTAGATGATAATAATTCTTTCCCAAAAAAAAATCACATTTATTGTGTGAGTAGTGGATCTATCAAAAGGGCCTTAGGTGAAAAATTTGAGAAGTCAAAAACCTTTACTTATGATAATCCTTCCTTATTACAAAAAAATCTTGACTTTGTAGTTCTTAAATCATGAAGAATTCAAGAGAAAACTCAACACTCTTACCTATCCCACAATGAATGATCTAATAGATGTAAGAGATTAGTTGATGGAATGCGCATAAAGAATATTATGAAAGGATCCTTCATCCATGTCAATATAACCTCTCTTATAAAACTTCATTGAAGATTCATCACTTATTAGGATTTTTGGAATAGAATATGATTGTAATGTGGAAAATATATCATGTGCTATAATCATGTGATGAAAAGCTCTAAAATCAAGAATATAGGTCCCTATGATAGGAGATACAACTACAATAAGTTGTGTTCCCTTTCCCTTATTTGATGTACTATATGATGAATAATCAATAGAAAAGGATTCAAGAATAGAGACATGATTCTACTTAGAGGATTCGTCAATTAGCCAATCTATTTCCTCATGTACTTAGATTATTTATATTCTAACCTTTTACAATTACCAAATTTATCCCTCTCTTTAATTGATGAATTGTAATTAGAAGAGAAAGTCTCAAATTTATCTCTAGAGTATGATGAAGACTTGTGCTAATTATTTGAAGTATTATTCTAAGTGGACTTGTTCTATTGTTTTTACTTCTTTTCATGATTTTTTTAATATATTTCTTTAACTTTCCACCAAATCATGTGATTTACAAGATCCTAAAATTTCCATTTTGATTATTTTATCTTGATATCTAGTATATCTAAAAAGGCATCAAAGGTAAAAATTTTAAATGTTATTCCTAGAGCACCCTTAGATGAAAATAAAATTCTCAAGTTCAAGTTTGTTGAGTATATTAAATATTTATTTAAGATAATTTTAAACTTGGTAGCCATTCAATTGTATGATTAATGACCTAAAGTTTGTCATGAAATCTTGTATTTTATCATAGATTTTTATATTAAGGCTTACGAGCTTATTTCCTAGTTGATGATATCTTAGTCCAATAATTTTACCAAACTAATATTCTAGTTTTCCCCACACATTTTTAGGTTTTCTATATGTCCTATATGTGAAAAATTAAATCCATCAAGACAATCCTAGACATAAGAATCCAAAAGATTCATCACACATTGATCTATTTGTTTTAGTTGTTTCTTCCTTAGGTTCATTTGTAGTTCCTTTAGTGATCTTATACAACCCATTTACCCTTAGTATCAAAGATATATATGTTTTCTATACAAAGTAGTTTTAAGGTGTGGAATTTTTTATAGTTGATGAAACCATATTGTTAAAAGTAAAAAATAGAAAGGAGAGTTATCCCACCAAATGAGTAGAAGATGAAATTTTATAGTAAATGCTAATACAATTATATTTAGAGGTGCACATAGAGATTGAAATAAAAAAAGAAGAAGAAGAAGCTACAAATGATATCAAAATCTAAAATAAATTATATCATACAAAAGAATGTGAAACCAACTTTCCAACTCTTATACAGATGAGAAAAGGAATAATTAATAAAAAAATATATACCCATTCCAGTATAAAGAGCCAAAGAACAATAATATAGAATATTCCTAAGAACATTATAGCACCTAAATTAATAGATTCCAAATATTTATCAAATCTTATCCTATATGCCCATGTCAAATTCTTAAGTAGAATAGGATAGAAAAGAGGGATAGGTGATGGAATATTTGCAAGAAAATAATAATCTTAAATTGAGGCATATTCAACTAACCCACCACTCAAAAAATATCACCCAGTTTATAAATGATATAATTAAAAATTTCTTAAAGTGGATGTCTTAATTTATAAAATAAAATTACAAGGCTTAAAGACCATATGACACCCTCTCCCACATATTGACCAGTGAACTTTAAAATGGTACATTTTATTTATTTTTAAATAGATTTTAATTAATCTCTATGATTGGTGCTTTGATTTGATAAATAAGGAAATGAAAATATTGATGAACATGGAGAGTGTAATCTGGTCACATGAGATAAAAGTTTATAAATAATGTTGAGTATAACCAATTTTTTCATGAATTAAATAGGTTGTTGATAAAGCATCAACTTTCAATCTAAATATTCATGAGAGAAAGTATCATATATTTTAATTATAAATTAAACTTTAAATTTAAAATTTGAATTTTACATAAATAATTCTAGCTCACAATGATAAACATGTTTGTGCATTATGACCTCAGTATACCTCAAACAATGAGTTGAATTATACATACAATTAAGTAAAGGGGAATTTTCACAAAGTAAAATTTATAGTGAAAATTTTATTCTTAGATCTCTTGAGCATAATGACAATATTAGAAATTGTCTAAGATGATCCTAGAAAATTTTCTCCACAAAAATTCTATTGATAAGCTTCCACTTGTTATATCTAAAAAAACCAATATATGATCCTAGCTAATTTGACTATAATGGATATAATACTGAGCTTAGACTAGATCCACTATTCACAAAATATGTCAAAAACTTAGATCTACATGCTCCCATTACTTAGAAAAGGACTAACTCTATGACATATTGGATTCAATACATGTTAGGATTTTTCCATAGATAAAAATAACTCCACCAAAGATACATTATTATAAGATAATAATAAAAAAATGAATAAATATATTATAAATTCAATATTATGAGCAAGTTTATATAGAGAAATGTGTGAATATATAGGTATCTAATATTCATGAATCAAGGAGATAGAATATCTAAGTGATAAGAGTTTAAATCCCAAACACTCTTAATCGAAAGGGGATAAACATAATTCAATTGGGATGAAGGTGGCTTTGTCTCAATATAGGTGACATCTAATTGTAACCAATAAATGATTGATGAGGTAGTAGTAACACTTGAGTACCTCAAGTGAAGATGTACACATGTCACTGTTGGCTACCTAAGTGGGAAAAATTAAATAGTCCTAATATCCTAAATAAATTTGATTAACTACACACAATATTATACTTAAGATAAATAGTATCCTTGATGAAATATACTATGTACAATAATATTTATGACATGAGGAGTTACATTCTATGTTAGGAATGCTAACCCATCATAACATGGGTAGTGGAATTTGATCTTAAAAGTTGGCATAATTTTTAGCTCATGGTATTTTCTTATGGCTTTGGAAACAATGTGTAGTTTCTATGTGTAGTTTTTATATTTGTGATTGACCTATAATTTAGATGCATGGACCTTAGTTTTTTCATGTGATGCACTTATATTTTTATAGGATATGCTATTGAATAGACTCTAGAAGGTAGTGGTTAAAATCTATTTCTCTAATAGAGTATTAAGACTCTAATTGTATTATAATGTATTTATTATTTTAATATATTAAGTATGCTTTAGAGGTTAGTTGTTTTAGAATTTTTTTTATCCTAGGGGTATATCTTGTATGATGCATTAAATTTTTTGTTTATTATCTATATCTATAGCCTATTGCATTCCTTTTCTTATTGGTTTGATGTAGGAACTATTTCATTTGGTATCAAAGCTAGATTATAAGGTTTTGGTAATATTGATGTCATAGTAATGGTTCCCTTAATTTGGTATCAAAGCCTAATTTTGTGTTGTAGAGGGGTTCATCATCATTTTGATATTAATCCTTATTTTAGTGGAAGCTTTGCTTATGTGATATAATTTTTCAACCATTGAAATTGTCAACAACATAGATTCTAATATTCAATGAAATTAATTTTGAGTTTTTAATGCTCAAAATATAGAGCATAGTTGCATGCATGTTCTATGGATTACATGTGGTTATATGTACACATTAGTAGGTTGCACGCATGGGTTTCATGCAACTATATGGATGAATAAATTAGTTTTATGTGGTTACAATTTGTATTCCTTAGTTACAATCTATTGCATGCTCTAGATTCATGGTGTTTTAGTTATGCTCATATCTTACATTTTGTGCATCCATAGTGTTTTGGAGCTACATGGATGGGTACATCGCTTGTATGTCATTACATGTTGTTGACCCATAGTGTTTTCGGGTTGCATGTATGGTTACAATATTTGCATGTTGATGCATATTATATATTAATATAAATTTATGTTTATATGTATTTGCATTCATATTCACAGTGGTTTAGATTTGCATGCATGTACATCACATATACATGTGATACCTATTATTCAAAAGGTAGATATGGATATTTTATATTTGTCAATATTTTAAATATGTAATACATTGAAATTTGCATCCAATCATTGTGTGAGGTTTGTAGGTGCATTTGTGGCATCTACTTTTAATGAATGTGTGTTATATAGATATTTTATTCAAAATTATATTATTTATAATTTTTTGGAAGATTATTTTTTGGATTATAATTCTTAGGTGTTGTCTAAATAGGAAAGAAATATATATTATATGAATTCTTTAATAAGTGGTTAGAGGAATCTATTAGTATGTTTCTTAGTACATTATTTTTGGAAGAGGGTTAGTCCCTCAACTTTCATGTAGTAAATATGTTTTCCTCATGTAGTAGATTTGTCATATAATTATGGTAGTAACTATGACACTTGAAAAATGTAATTTTGAATTCTTGTGGCATGTTGATAGTAATTTGGCTCATTTATAATAGTACCAATGACACTAGTAGTGATACATTGGGATTCTTGTGGCATAATTCTCACAATACTTCAATTCACTTGTGGTACTATTTATGAGACAAAATACTTTGAGATAATTTTGGCATGCTTATGTATTGTATTGCATCACTTGTGGAAATAATTGTCACTTGTAATAGTACTTTGGGATTCCTATGTCTTGCCTATAAGAAAAATTTACAACACTTGTGACACTATTTTTTTCACTTATAGTGATAATTTGGAATGCATGCTACACATTTGTAACAATATTTTGGGTCACTTGTAGCAATACTTATGACACTTTTAGTAATTATTTGAGGTGATTGTAATACACTTGTAGTGCTACTTTGGGTCACTACTAATAGTATTATAGGGAACCCAAATAGTTGATGATGATGTCAAGAAATGATTTGCATCATAACTTAGTGGGAGATTTTTTTCAAGAATATAGCTATTCATGACACATTATCTTCTAGGTTGGAGATGGTGATAATGATTCCATGAGAAGATCTTGTGTACATAGTTAGAGTTTTACCATGACATGATTTTATTTGGTAATATATCACAACAATATCAATATAGCATGGGTAGCTCTCAATAAATTTTAATCAAACCTTTGACAACAATGTGGATATATTAGTTTGAGATATGTAATATTTTATATTAAATATGTAAATCATAATGTCATGAGAAGTTCCTATATTCTACATTTATTAGTTTTTAGGAACTTTGGTTGTGATTTATATTGGTATTCTAGGGTGGAGTGTAGATATTAGTGTACCTTGGAGAGCCTTAGGATATTATAGTGTTGTAGTTAGAGTTTGGTTGGCATGATAATCAATTAGGTACTTTTTGATGCTATATAATTCAAGTGAGGCTAGAGATCCACCTGCACCTAGCTAGATGGAAATGAGTTCAACATGGATCTCATGAGTTGATTGTTTATAAAGAGAATCATAATGAATTAAAGCACCACAAGAGGAGGAAAAATCTCATAGGCCCTCTTAAGGATGTCAAGTTGGAAAATATTGTTTTAATAAGTGTTACCCACATATTTTTTAGATGCATTATACTTTATGGTTTTTATTCATTTATGAATGAATCTTGAGCTATGGATGTAAATTATAAGTAATAGTTTGAGCTTTTAAATTTAATAGCACACAATAATTCCTCATCCTTCTCATCCTTCCTAGATAATTATTTTTCCACTAAATTCTCATTTCCCTCCTCATAGGTGATCTCAAAGTCATAACCCAACATCTTAGAGTCCCATTTTTATTGTTCTTCAAAGGGTAACAATTTTTCTAGAATATATGTTAAGACATAATGACATGTATTAACTTTGAAGTTTCTACCCATTACATAAAAACTCTAATATATCTCTACATCAAGAATATACAACTTGAGTGGAATATTTGCATAGGTGATAAACCTTTTCAAGAATTAAAAATGTCAACAAGACATAGATCAAGATTCAAATCTATTAATTTTTGAGTTGCTAAAGCTCAAAATACAAAACCTAGTTGCATGCATGTTCTATGGATTGCATTTGGTTGCATGGATGCATCCATATGTTGAATTTTGTTGGATGCATTATCTATAGGTTGCATGTAACTGCATGGATGAATAAATTAGTTGCATTTGGTTGTAGCGTGCATTCCTTAGTTGCATATTATTGCATACTATAGATCCATGGTGTTTTATACCTACAAAGTGGACTCGTTACTTGAATTTTATCCATTCATAGTGTTTTGTAGCTATAGGGATGGGTATATCACTTGTATGCCAGTATGTATATTGTTGAACCATAGTATTTTGGATTTACATGTATGGTTACAACATTTGCATGTTGACACATATTGCAAATTCATGCAGATTTAGGTTTATATGTGTTGGGAAAATGTGTCTCAACCTTGCAATTATATAAAGGTTATTGTCGATAGGATATATATGAATATATATATATTTCCTAGTTACATTGGGATAGGTGTATACAATGGTAGCATGGGGTGGCATTGAGGAGAAAAATTTGAGCGTGTTAATATTTTTAGGAAAACTCCTAAAATGGCTAACATACATAAAATAATGATAAATTGTAAATTTGGACCGTTCATTATTAGGTTTTAGATCTAATGGTGGATATTTTGTTGGCCTGTCTTGCCATAGAATGCAACCCTATTCTATGAGGACATTGTATTGCAACTGCAGAAGAGACGGTGATGTTTTTTGAGAGTTTGTTAGTGGTCGTGTTGTCTCTTTATCTTTGAGTGGTGATACTCTTGTGAGAAGCTTGCTCTGCAAGTATATTGTAATCTTTTTGATTTTTGAATAATATATTGGGTGACTTTTGGAGTGTGGGGTTTTTCTCTTGAAAGGGTTTTCCCCACATAAATAATTGTGTTGTGGTATGCATGGTATTTGTGTTTATTTATGTTTAAGTTTCTATAACTATTAAATATTTGTAAAGTTTTTCATTATTCTATTCTCAATATTGTTGTAGAAAGTTGTTCTACTACCTTAGCTTCCTTACAAGTGGTACCAGAGCTTGATCACCTTTGGTTTCAGTTGTGGGTTGTTGGGTTTTTTGAACAAACCTAGATTTGAGTGGGAGCTTGTGCAAAAGACACTTTGTGATCTTGTTGCAGGAATTTTTAGATGGAAAGTTCATCAGGGAGAATAGAGGTGGAGATTTTTTTTTGGAAATAATTTTGAAATGTGGAAGTTGAAGATGGAGGATCTATTGATAGATCGAGATCTATGGGATGCTATCGATGAGAATGTTTCAATGCTTACATATCCTACTCAAGCTGTACAATATGATGTTATCAACTATAAAACCAAGGGTCTAATTAGATTATGCTTGGAAGACTCTATTTTAATCAATGTCCATGAAGAGACCTCTACACAAAAAACTATGGAAGAAGCTTGGCGAGATGTATCAAGCCAAATATTTAGTGAACAAGATTTTCTTGGGGAAGAAATTGTATTCCTTGAGAATGGAAGAGCATGGATGAATTAAAGACCACCTAGAAGCATTCAATATACTTGTGGATTGGTTAGCATCAGTTGGTGTTAAAATAGATGAGGATGAGAAATGTTAGATCCTACTTTGTTCTTTGCCTGATTTGTGGGATTCTCTTGTTATGGCTATTGGGAGTACTTCTATTATTTTGAAGACTAAAGATGTGGTGGGTTCTTTTCTTTTTGAAGAGATGATGAGGAAGGTATCCATCATTACCAAGGAGGCCCTAAGTATTCATGGAGGATCTAAGGAAAAATGCAAGAAGAATGAGAAGTGTGACAAATCCAAGTCCAAGGGGAGATCTAAATCTCCTGGAAAGTCTAAAGTTATTTGTTGGAACTATGGTAAGCTTGGGCATGTTTGTAAGGAATGCAAAGAAGAAAATAAGAAAAAGAAGAAATTTGATTCTAATTCTAAGTCCAAGAAGGAAGATGGTGAAACATTCATTACAACTTTGACAACTCGTGCAGGTAAGATGCATGGTTAATTGACTCAGGTGCATCTTTTCATATGACCATTAATAGAGATTGGTTTTGTGAATATGAAGAATTTGATGGAGGTAAGGTGTACTTGGGTGATGATTCTCATTTATACATTGTTGGTTGTGGTAAAATTAAAATCAAGTTTCTTGATGGTAGAATAAAAAGGATTAATGGTGTGTTTCATATCCCTAGGTTAGCACAAAATTTATTATCTATGAGCAAACTAATAGATGTAGGTGTGCAGGTAGTATTTTCTGATGCAAGATGCAAGATGGTTAAAGGAACTATGGTGATTGCTAGAGGTATCAGATATGACACATTGTATAAGTTGGATGCATGCATTGTTGACTGCAATAGTAAAATAAAGTTAGTGGAAGAAGTGAGGATTTCACCTTTAGTATATGGTCATGGCTTTTGGGTACCCAAGGGTGCTCTTTCTTCTAAACCAAAGTTACTTGCAAAGAAAACTATGTTATGGAACCAAAGACTTGGCCACACTAGAGAAAAGGGTCTAAGGACCTTGAAAAATAAAAACCTCATTGAAGGTTTGTCTGATTGTAATCTTGAATTTGATTTCTATGAGCATTGTATTTATGGAAAAAAAAATTGTGTTCAATTTTACTTGAGTTCTCATAAATCTTGTGGTGTATTGGATCTTATTCATTTTGATGTGTTTTGTCCTGTACATGTTCCTTTGATTGGTAAATCCATATATTATGTTTTATTTATTGATGATTATAGTAGGACATGGGTATATTTTCTAAAGATTAAATTTGAAGTTTGCAGTCGATTTAAAGAATTTAAAGCAATGGTTGAGTTGTAGACTGGAAAGAAAATAAAATGTTTAAGGACTAATAATGGTGGTGAATTTTTCTCTAATTATTTTGATAGATTCTATAAAGATTGTGGTATTCCTAGATAGAAGATAACTCCATATTCTCCACAACAAAATGGAGTTTCTGAAAGAATGAACAAGACATTGATGGATAAGGCTAGGAGTATGTTGGGTGGTGCTAGTCTAGAACAAAGGTTTTCGGCTAAAGCTAATGCCACTTACTATTACCTAATTAATAGGTCTCCTACATCAAATATTTTTGATAAGAAACCTATAGACGCATGGTTGAGTCACAATACTTCATTAAGACATCTTATGGTTTTTGGTTGTGAGGTATATGCACACGTGCCAAACGAGAAGCGAACAAAGTTAGAGAACAAGGTTGTGAAATGTATCTTCATTGGATACAGTTATGGTATGAAAGGATACACACTTTGGGATCATGTTGCAAAAAAGGTAATACATGGTAGAAGTGTTATTTTTAGAGAAACTAAGCCTTCTTCTATTATATTGCAGCTAGAACAAAGCAAACAAGAAGATGTGATTCAATTTCCTTCTACACTTGAGAAAGTTGAATTGAGGCCCAAAGATAGACAAGAAGTTGAGGAGATATCATCTAGCTTTGGATATTTAGAAGAGGAGGAAGAACCTCCAAATTAGCTTGTTCGTAGGTCTACAAGGCATAGAACACCATCTAAAAGGTATTCACCTAAAGATTGGAGATGTATTTTTTCTTTGAATACTAACATGAATGAACCTAGATCTATAAAAGAAGCATTAGGTATGAATGATGCAAAATCCTCAAAGATTTCTATGGATGAAGAAATGAAATATTTGAAAAGGAGTGATACATGGGATCTTGTATCATTGCTTGAAGGACAAAAACCTGTTGGTTGCAAATGGGTGTTCAAGAAAAAGATTGGTTCAGGTGGAGGTATTGAGAAGTACAAAGCAAGGTTTGTTGTGAAAGGTTACTCTTAGGTTGAGAGTGTTGATTATGTTGAGATATTTTCACTTGTTGCAAAAATGACATCCATTAGATTTTTTTTTTTCTTTTACTGCTTCTTATGATTTAGAGGTTGAGCAAATGGATGTGAATTTTTTTTTTCTTCATGGTGATTTAGAGGATGATATTTATATGACATAGCTAGAGCACTAAGTGGTGAAAGGTAAAATTAAATTGGTTTGCAAATTGAAGAAATCTCTGTATGGCTTGAAATAGAGTCCTAGGATGTGGTACCAAAAAAATGATACATGTGTGTTGAGTTTGGGATTTGAGCATTCTAAATCATATCATTGTGTTTATTATAAAATTGATGGTGACCATTTCTTTTTTATTGCATTATATGTTGATGATATGTTATTTATTGGTAGAGGGAAAGGTATGATTTTAGAACTAAAATATCAACTTGTTGCTAAATATAACGCCCCGTCATAGAACCCAAGAAATGCCACATCTCTAATGCTAAACAACCAGATTAATTTTTTTTTTTTAAACAATTAATAACATGTGATCAATAACCTAATATGAACATTCTTGGGTTCCATAACTACACTACTAAAGTAAATAAACATCATAACACATCAAGTTCAATAAATATCAAATCATGTGAATAGTCATATCAAGATTACATAACAAGTACATTTACAATAAGCAAGTTTGTGAAAAATCTCGATACATCAAAGTAATAATACAATGAAACCTCATGTAACATCATAAGTGTGTACAATAAAGAATAAGATCAAGAATAGATGATGACCACGTCCACAAACTCATCCAAAGAACCAATCTCTGTGAACGATGTGTATCTAAGATCCTACCAAGAAGAAGCATGTCTCGAACAATATCACTAGTAGGGGACCCAATGGAAGAAATGACACATTCCTCCCAACCGTGTGTAACTCGAAAGCCCACCTCTCATGCTAGGAGATAGAACAGGTCCTCAGGTCAAAACAGACAACAAGACGAACATCACTCAACACATGGTTGACATACATGACATCACAATGACAAGACAACTGACATACTCCCAGAGGCAACTTGCAATCACAAGTAACTCAACACAAGAGAAATAACAAGTGTACAAGGACAAGAGTGTCATCACATAAACGTACTAGGTTACCTTGGATAGCCTTCCTAGGTTACCGACCCTCTACCAGATTTACCCTGGAAAACTCTAATGACTTCCGACCCCTATACAAACTTATGTGGCTTCAAAGAACTTCTCGAGAAGACAAAGTTTTCGAGTCGCCATTCCAGGCCTTCTCAACCTGCTTTGACCTAAACAAGCGTTAAAGTCCAAGGTGAGGTAAACGTTATCTGAATGGTTAAATTTAACTACCCAACCCCTAAAAATTATTAAGATTATCACTTGATGAACACACTTTCGAAAGGTTACCCATGCAACCACTTCTGTAATACCCCTCCGTTTTGTTTCTTGTTCAAGTTGCTTTATGCTATGTTTGGTTGCAGTTAATTTGATGCTAGATACATTTCGTTATGATGTTTTGATTGCTACTATTGAGCGACAACTATTATTGTGGGATGTAGTTATCTGATTATTGTTTCACATGCATTATGGATTAATGATGTTGTAGAGTTAACATGAGATGTTATTATGAGATTACTGGATTATGATGGAAGTGTCAGTTTCGATGAATGTATTGGTGAAGAGGATGGTTTCGCATCACTTGCTTGCAAGCGCCCTACGAATCCGTAATTTTTTCGTCACGGTGTGTATTATATGTTGGATATATTGTATGATGTTGTTTACTTGTTTTTTCAGGATTGCAGGTACATGACATTGACTCCACCTGGTTTCACAGGTTTGAGCGTGTCGAACCAATGGTTAAGTTGAAACGGGGGATAGTAGCTAGGTAACATGTGTCAAGTCTACCCCCTAGCCTTAGTGTGTCATCAGTTGTGTGGGTCGAGTCATTGTTTGTCTTGCTTTAATGTTATTTAATTCTGAAGGATTCTTGATTTGGAAATAGATATTTAGAATAATTGCATTTAAATCATGTTGATGGTTATTTAATTTAAATAATGCAATGTGGATAAAAGTTTATATTTAAATTAATTAATTATATTTAGTTTATTTAATTAATTAAATTTGATCCAAGGGGTTTGAATTTAGTTATTAAATAATTAAATTAATTAATTAAATGTGATGCAAGAGAAGGAAAGGAAATAAAATAATTAAAATTAATTTTGGAATTTAATTTCAACTTGTGGGAATTAAATTATAAATTGTAATTAAATTTTTATTTGGAAAATAAGTTTCAACTTTGGAAATTAATTTATTATTTCAAATTGCATTTTAAATTGAAAGTGGGTTTCTCGAAAATTGAAATTGAAATTGAAATTAATATATAATTTACATGCAATGTGAATTAGGGTTGTAAAAATTGAAATTGAAATTAATATCTAATTTTCATGTAATGTGAATTAGGGTTGTATTAGGTATTTTTGATTTATAAAGAATACATGTTTTAATTTTAGGGCAGGAGAAATTTTTTTAGAAAAATACATTTTTACAGCAGAGAAGAAATTTTGGAAAATTTGTACAAGGGTTTGAAAAAAGTTTTGATTGAAGGAAAGATTGTTTGCATTTGTTGGGTTTTGGATTGGATTCATTGGAGGATTGAAGAAAATTCAGGAAATCTTTGCAGGAGGCTTGCATCAAAAATTCATCTTTTCTTGTAGCTTCTTGTACCAGGTTTTCCTCTTTGTGTTTTATTGTTCTTGATTGTTTTTTTTTAAATAGTAGTGATTAAAGATTTGTTTGTTAAATCTGTTTTAGAAAATAAATTTGATATTAGAAGAAAAGAATTAAATAAATTTACAGTCTTTGCTTGTGAAAATTCTTGAGTGAAAATTGTGAAAACTTCAGTTGAATTTAAATTATTTGGGGAAATCGATTGTGTTGTTATTGAAATCAAATATAGAGATTGAACAATGCATTTAGAATGTTTTTAGAAAATGAAACCCTCTGTTTATTATTAAAAATCGGATTTTAAAATCCGTAGGGTAGTTATATTTTCATGGTAAAATGGTATGGTTGTGTCACGTATAACTCCACTTACACAAATTGGGTTGTCGGGACATTTAAAGGGTTTCTGCATCTTCGAATTTTCTTATCCCTGTCAAAAAATCGCAAATACCTAGATCGTAGTTTTTGAGTTATGCTTAAAACACGAGACTACTGTTAAGTTATTTTCTCATGGCTGCTCTGATAATGAAATAATAATAAATTGATATTTATAAATATTAATATTTTATGTATTGTTATTATAATATCAAAATATTATTTAATAATATTTTATATTATAATTTATAATATTAAAGTATTATATTTATTTATATTATTTTAAATAAAATTTGTATATTAGATTAGTGGAATTAAAATTATAAACGTATGGGGAAATTATTGTTTATTTTAAAATGGTATGTTAAAGTTTAATTGAAAGAGTTAAATATTTGATTTAAAGAATGCATAATTTAAAATTTAATTGTGTAATTTAAATTCATGTGTAAAAGGTCCAATTATTAATTTGATTTAATTGGAAATATATATATATATATATATATATATGATATTGGGTTATAGTCCAAATATTGATCTTATTTTAACACAATAAATTATGGAAGAGACCAAATGTTAATTTGATTAATTTTATAATGATTTAATTTGCAAGGGCAATTGGTTATTTAATTTAAAACGAAATGTTTTGAGTTATAGTTGAAAATACTTATTTTGTTAAGAATAATTATAGAATAAAATATTAGTGTAATTTCTCCCCTATCTGAAAAAGATGAATTCTTAATTCAGTTTTATCGATATAATGAATTACGTAATGAAATGAGAAATGAATTTAGAGTATCCAAATGTAGTTTCTTCTATTGCCTTCAATGATTATGTCTTTCATGTTTATGCTTTGAGAATGGGTTGAATACCTGTTAGTTTATAAGTCTTCTAGATGGTCTGTTGTTTGTGAGGGTTGTCGTTGTGATGTCAACCTATTGTGAATTCTCTTGGTAGTGCATGAGATCGTGTTGTTTTAAAAGTAAATTCATGAATTGATTATTATGAAGAGACAATTAATTATTTTAATTTAATCATTTTCTATTTGAACAATTTGTTTGTTGAGAATGTATATTTTATGGTTTGAATAAATGGATGTATGTAATAAGAGTTTGGAAAGGGAAACTTTTAGATGAGTTTAACATAGGGTGTTGTTGGAAAACTAGAAGAAATATAAAGTTTGGCTTAGGAAATTGAAAAGAATTATTGTAAAAGATTTATGTTAGTTTTAAAGGAAAACAATGGATTTGACTTAAATTATTTGAACTAGTCTATCCTTTATTATAAAGGCACTTATTTAGTTTTTTTTTCAATTAATTTTGAAAGGGCAATAGTTATTATGTTTTATTTCCATAGAGCAAATTAATCGTTGTGATTGGAATATTAAAGAATCTATATAATTGAGTTTATTAATATATATGTTTGGTGTATATATAATATGGAGCATATAAAAATATGTTAAGGGTAAATTCATTATCGTATTTCATTTTAATAAGATGTATGCAATATATTATTGAATAGAGATTTAAAATGGATTGATTAGTGTATATGGGTAAATGGATAGGGAAACAATATTTTATTATATTAAAGTGATTGCATGTTCTAAATAGGAAATAGAATGAAATGTAAGTTTTGGTTAGGAAATGGAAAGAGTTTACTTGCATGGATTTGTGTCGATTTAAAAGTAAATTAATAAGTTGTTTTATTGATGAGGCAATCAATTATGTTATTTATTAATTTCTATTTAGATTAATTGAATCATTGTGATTGGATTATGAAAGAGATATGGATTTAGTATATCCAAAAGTAGTATCTTCCTCATGATTATCTTAAAGGATTTAATTCTCTGTATTCAGTAAAGGGAAGTAAGTTTAATTGTTTTAGATTTCCAATAATGAAAAGGGAAATAGGGGTTATGATTATTTTAGATGATCTAGTTATCATGTCTTTGACTTTCTCAACACTACCTATTGAATGAGTATGGATTTAAGAAATCCAAATATTAGATTTGATTAATGACTTGAATGCTTTTGTTGCTATGTCGTCAAGTTGCATTGTTGGTTTTGAGAATTAGTGTTAGTCCTAAATTATAAGTCTTCTAGAAGAACTTAGATGATAGGGGTTGTTGAATATTTATGCCATCCAGTTGTTTTCCCTTGGGTAGTGCATGGCGTCTTTTCAGTTTTACCCATAAATGAGGATGTTTTGTACCTCCTATGAAATGAGTGGACTATGTGTTGTTGCCTCCAAGATGTTTGGAGTGAGTTCTTTTATTTGTTTCCTTCTTGTGTTGGAGTGGTTATGATGCCTTGTTGGTATGCACTTGTGTTTCCCTTGGTGGATTGTTTGGTTTTGTGTTGTCGAATAGAAGAATAGCTTTTGGTAGGGGCCGGAGCCCAAAGTGGTAAACTGGGTAACCTTCAGAAGTGAGTTAATCAAGTGATAATTAAATTAATGTACTTAGATGATTAGGATGCAGTTCACACTAATCAAGATAATTTAATCCTCACTCATAGACACAAGGGCTCGTTTAGACTTGGGATGAGTGAGAAGGCCTAGAATGGCATAGTCATTTATCTTGTCAGTACAAGAGGTATTTGATGCTGCATGAGTGAGTATGAGTGCCGGGGTTTGGTTGAGGCCACCAGGATTACCGGAGCCTATGAAGGATGCCCAGAGGAGATCTCATGACGACTATGCGATGACACTCTATCTAGGACAACTGTTGTTAATTGTTTTATGTGTATGGTTCTGTGAACATACTTGATTATTATTATGTCTGGAAGCAATGTGACCTATGTCAGTGATGTTGGAGTTGTACTTGTTTGGTAATTGAGTTGTACTTGTTAGTTCATTTGTTTGGTTATATCATAATGAGTCTGCTTTTGGTTAGAGGTAGTAGAATCTTTGTCCATGTTACTTTGTTACTATCTCCTAGCATGGGGGTGGGCCTTTGGGTACCACTTGGTTGGGTGGAACATGCACCAAAACCATTGGGTCCCCATCTATCTGCAGTACTTGGTGGCGAGACATCCAGATGGACAGCTCACGGTTCTTGTTGTATTATCTTGCATTATAATATTTCATTTTGTATAAGTTATCTACCCCTCTTTTGTTATGAGGTGGAGTTATGTAATTGTGATACATTTGTACTAGTGTCTCATTTTGGGAATGAGTGATGTAACTATTGGATTAAGTTAATGATTACAAGATTGTATCTTAGTTGATTATCTTATAGGGTTTTGTGGTCTTCTTATGATGTATGATGTTTATTTCATAAGGTTTATACTGCTATGGGATATGTAATATGTATGTGTGGGTTTAAGTAATCCTAACCTTGTAGCCTTAGAGGTTGTTGTTAATTAGTAAGTGAATGTGTATGTTATGCACTTTATAAAAAAAAAATTAGTTCGCTTAAGACGATAATTGCAACTTCCTTTAAGGTTACTTGGCAGGGCATTACAACTTCTAGGTCCGGCCCCTAATGAAAGCCACTCCTCCTAAAGTACAACTTCTCAAAATGACAAGACCATAAAGACAACATGCATGCAAGAGAAAAAAATATTTTCATACAGATCCAAAATAGATGAGAACATACAAAGACATATACAACACGATAAACAACCAAACATGCATGGCAAGTCTCCCATGGACAAACACATTTCCATGTTATAGAATATAAATGTATTAAATAATATTATGAGAACACTAAACATGCATGGCTCACGTCTTCACTTTGAAATCAAGACAAAGAACCTCCAAAATAAAAAGCCATGTTTTATCTCAATAAAAAGACAATTCAAGCCTCTGGAAGTATTTACAAAATAAAAATACACCAATGGAACTATAAAACAATATAATTCAAGTTATCAATATTAAAATCCATAATTATGCTAAAACCATGTTGTCCAATCATAATAATAATACTTCATATTTAATTATCAAAAGCATAATTTTCCATTGCGAAATACTAATCAATTACATTCAATAGAATAACTTATTCACTTTAATTTAAAATATCGTTTTAAAATACATTATATTTATAGACTATTCAAGATAAGTATAAAATTTATTACTTATTTCATACAAAGTAAAGTAATGATCCTCATCAACTATAAATGGCACAAATTCAAAACATAGTACATCCAATCTTTAATACATGTCAATGTTAATACATATACATAACTATCCATTAGTTTAAAACTACATATATTATAAACTTAGTAAGAACAAAAAATTAAATATGAAATTCTTAAATACTTAATAATCTTGTTGATAGTAAACAAATATTTCTTAGGATAAATTTTCTATACAGTTGATACCCACGTGAAAAATGAACCACATATTGATTTATAACTTAATGATAGTATTTACTAAAAGGAACTGATATACTGGGAAAATTGATATCTGAAGAAGCATGTACCCATTGAATAACTCACATTTTGAAAATATAGAGATGAAAATTTATAATCAACAAGTAGAAAAGGTTGATGAATTACTACCAAACTAATTCAGTACTAAGTGGTAGTTAACAATATCACAATTAGCACTACAATAAATCATCAACCACACATAACTATAGTAAGAATAGATGACTCACAACAACAGATCCATAACTTGCATGCCTTCAACATGAAGATCCTACGCCATGCAAAGACTTATAATATCCTACAATTCGAGAACAAAATACAACACTACAAATCTTCTAGAATAATGGTAAACATAAGCAATGACCGACGCCTTACAAAAGTGGAAAGGATCAGAGGTTAAATGTGTGGTAGTATCTTTCTAGGGATGATTCGAACCCATCATCAATGCATGATAAGAGTATGGCGACTAATGTAAACCTAACAATGAACAACAAGTTGCTTAACAGATTGATGGATCTACAAGGTAGAATGTCTAACTATACTTCTCTATAGAATTTATAAAAAGAATAATTACAACAATGATCTTATCCAGAACAATGCAATGACACCTTGCATATACCTTTCAATAGGTTTAGCATAGATAGGAGTGATTGGATTCTATGTAAGAAGGAATTGGGACACAGTTACATTTAGACGATAATAGGTGATCTCCATGCAAACTACAAGAAACACAATAAAAAAATAGTCGATGCATGTAGTCAAGAAAAAAACCAATATTGAAAACTTCATACCAGATCAATAATCCAATTAAGACCAAGAAGACACGATGCTGGCCAAGCAAAGGTAAATTAAACAAACATGCTTCATGTGATGCTGGATGATAAAGAAAATTAGTACAATCATGAAATTTTCAGATGTGAATCAAATAGAGCACTATGAAAGAACTAAAAATGCCCATATACATTGAGCAACATGATAGATTTTAAGTAATCATGCATGGCTAGGTAAGGGAATAGCCAAACTAAAAATGAAATATTGAAAAACAAAGAGAAAAGAACATGCGTAATACATATGGCGATGATAGATGCATGCAAAAGACTATAATCTCATTAATCCGACCGAAGGAGTCCAACCTTACAAGGATTATTCAAGGATAATAATACAATAAAGTTGGAATTCGAATTCAATTATTAACTGGGTTATTTCGTATTTAAGAGAATTAGATGAAATAAAACCTCCTTGTAATTCTATATGCTCTACTATAATACACAAGGCATCAAGCACAAAGAGAAAGATCCAAAACATACAAGGATGATACAACGCAATACATTTCCAGAAAAAAAACACAAAAGACCATGGATAAATCTATAATACTTTCTTTTCTTGTTTACCTCAGACTAATTCTTATAGAAATGACATAACTGATTTAATGTTCCATTGTGTATGTAGGATTTCAAGACAAGTTTTCACAAATATAACCATCAAATTTTTCTGCAAGAATTTGGTAAAATCTGATTAAAACAAGTTTGAAATTTTAAAAAAGAAAACATGATTAGCTTCTCTAGAATCGAGCAATGACGAAGCGAAAATGCCAAATTTTAATCAACAAAAAATTCATAGAAAAGCATAGCTTCCCGAAATTGATTTTCATCTTTCCAAACAAAACTCCAACAAAATACTGAGACAATATTTTTCCCATGAAAACAATAACAATTCTCCTTTCAAAAATCAACTTCTATCCCAAAATTAATTCCTTTTCTATGTTATAATATTTTCTTGAAATTACCATGCAATCAATCACTTTCACTTTCTGTTTGCATGCAATTAAACAACTAGTTCAACTTTCGAACATAATCAGCAAGAAAAGATATTTTGCAACTAAAAAACACAATTGACTGTTTTGGTTTTCAAAAACAGCTAAATTGCACAAACAAATCAAGTACATATAATTACCCTTTCACAATTAATATATTTTAATATTTCACATTCAATTCCTCAATATTCTAAAAAAATAACTTTTCAAATTAAATAGATCATTAATCATAACATTACCATTACATTAAATCATTAAATTAATCTAACTAAAAATTATAAAGCATGACAACAAAACATGACATAACAACAATGAACAATATGAAAAATGAACGAAAAGACATAAAGGTGACAAATTGATATTGGTTCTTTCCAAAATGAAGGTTCATGACAAAGGACAAGTCTATCTCCCTTCAACAATTCCATTGGGCCATGACACACTCAGACTTGACGAAGTAGGTGGAGTCGATGCCTATACATAAAAGCTGCATCACACTACATGGTTAATCGAAACAACACATATATATATGAAGACACACCATGAAGAAGAATCATGGTGTAGCAAGGCACTCATGGATGAGTACCGTTAAACCATCTCCTTCACCGAACTGACGCAAGACATAGCATCTAAAATCAATCACATCATAGTACCATCATAAACATTATAGAACATCATATGCCATCATAATAGTGTCATCTCCTAAAAATAAACATCGCATCATAAGGTAAAGTGTATTATCAATTGAGTTTCACAACTAGTCATGTAAACCATGACATAATGCATCAAAGTAACATAGTCTCAATCAACTAACTACTAACAGTAACTCAAAACAATTAAAATAGAAATGTCATCGGGAGGGTCACTACATCCTCCCCCCCTAGGGTGAGGCTTACTCCTGGAAGCCTATGAATATATAGGGATATAAATCCCTCATATGCATTGCATCATCACTAGGGTCCCACCTGACCCTCACCTGATCAACGTCTCGACCCTTGAGGGCAAGTCTCCTACGTTGTAGAATGCCCATGAGCTCCAAAGCCAACTACCTGTACACTACAAGAAGCCTTCAAAGCTGCACCCTGATACCCAACCTAGCAGTTATCAACTATAGTAAACGATCAGTGAGAATTGCTTGCATCACCTACCATCGGCTTAGAAATTGTTGGCCCCTGACCAAATCCTGTTGTGTTTCTCTATAGAAAATTCCTCACAATGTGGCCCTGTTGACCACAAGAGAAACAACCTGAGTTATGTCCAAAACCTCTATCACCTAAAGGTGCACTGGACTGCTGGACACTACCCTAGTCAGCCATAGACTGTGAACTCTAGGCCAACTGATCTTGACGGTTGCACTTATTGCGCATCCAATTTTGGTTCTTCCTAGATTGAGAACCACCATTACTATGAGGAGGTGGTGAATCCTTACATTGTGACTTAGAATGTTGCTGTTGTCCACCCTTGGAGGGTTCCTGTTGGTTTTCAGAGGAACCATCTGTCTGAATCTAACCACCACATGAACCAAATCATGCAGTAGAAGCACTACCAATCAAAACACTTGTGTCCTCCCAATGCCATAGATAGATTCTCCTCCACAATCTAAGCCTTCTCAACTACTACCTCCATTGTCTTTGGCTTGAAGACTCTAACTCCACCACTAATGTGAGCATTCAAGCCCCTGATGAAATGTTGAACTAGCATGCCTCATCATCTACTATCCCTGCATATTGTTTGAGTTCATAGAATCTACACTCAAAATGTTCAAAAAACATTGCCATATGGCATAGATCATGAAATTCATCTGCACGGTGCTGCCTCTAGTGATCAAATAAGAAGCGTGCTTTGAAACGCTCTAGAAACATGTTCCATGATATAGATCCTATCTCTAGATGGAGCTTCTACTCCTCTAATTGCCACCAAGTAGAGGCAAAACCTCTAAGATGCATGATGGCACATCTCACTCGGGTGGTTCTACCATACAAGAGCATAGAAAAAAATTGTCCTAAATCTAGTAACCATGTCTCCACCTCCAAACCACCAACAATACCATATAAAATAGGAGGGCGCATCATCAACAAAGCCCTCATGTGCCCTATAGCAATGGCATCCTGCTCTATGATCTGAACTATCCTCCAAGGTGGTGTCCTATCTCTCTCTCCGTTCACTTCCTGATCATTTCCCTGTCTCAGCCCAAGATGTGCAAGAGCCTACTCAAGTAACAGATGTAGTAGATCTCCTGCACCACATTGATTCAAAACTTGATCATTATTTCCTTGATTACACAGAGGATTAGGTTGTTCTCCATGTTCACTTTCATGTGAACTCTGTGGCGGGGTATTCTGACGATTTGCCGCAGGACTACCGCCACGGCCTCTAAAATGACCTCGCCTTGGTGGCATAATCCTACACAAGAAAAAATTTGAGTCTCAATTTAAAGACACAAGAAACCAAGAAAACACACACACACACAAGAATCTAACACCTAGGACAACCTAGTGGACTCGCAAGAACCAAAGTACCCAGTGTTAGAACCTAGCTCTAATACCAAGCTGTAACACCCCATCGTGGAACCCAGGAAATGTCATGTCTCTAACACTAAACAATTGGATTAATTTTTTTTAAAACAATTAATAACATTTGATCAATAACCTAACATGAACGTTCTCGCATTCTGCAACTACGCTACTAAAGTAAACAAACATCATAACACATCAAGTTCAATAAATATCAAATCATGTGAATAGTCATATCCAGATTACATTACAAGTACATTTACAACAAGCGAGATTGTGACAAATCTTGATAAATCAAAGTAACAATACAATGAAACCTCATGTAACATTATGAGTGTGTACAATAAAGAATAAGATCAAGAATAGATGACGACCACGCCCACGGACTTGTCTAAAGAACCAATCTCCATGAATGATGTGTATCTAGGATCCTACCAAGAACAAGCATATCTCGAACAATATCACTAGTAGGGGACCCAATGGAAGAAATGGCACGTTCCTCCCAATCGTGTGGAACTCGAAAGACCACCCCCCATGCTAGGAGATAGAATCGGTCCTCAAGTCAAAATAGACAACAAGAAGAACATCACTCAACACATGGTCAACATACATGACATCACAATGAAAATACATCTGACATACTCCTAGAGGCAACTCACAATCACAAGTAACTCAACACAAGAGAACTAACAAGTGTACAAGGATAGGAGTGTCATCACATAAACGTAATAGGTTACCCTGGATAGCCTTCCTAGGTTACCGACCCTCTACCAGAGTTACCCTGGAAACCTCTAATGACTTCCAACCCCTATACGAACTTATGTGGCTTTGAAGCACTTCTTGAGAAGATGAAATGTTCGAGTCACCATTTCAGGCCTTCTACACCCGCTTTGACCTAAACAAGCGTTAAAGTCCAAGGTGAGGCAAACATTATCTGAATAGTTAAATTTAACTACCCAACCCCTAAAAATTATTAAGGTTATCACTTGGTTAACACACTCCTAAAAGTTTACCCATGCAACCACTTCCTGGTCCAGCCCCTAACGGAAGCCACTCCTCCTAAAGTACAACTTCTCAAAATGACAAGACCATAAAGCCAACATGCATGCAAGAGAAAAATTATTTTCATATGGACCCAAAATAGAGGAGAACATACCAAGACATATAGAACATGATAAACCACCAAACATGCAATGGCAAGTCTCCCATGGACAAACACATTTCCATGTTATAGAATATAAATGTATTAAATAATATTACGAGAATACTAAACGTGCATGGCTCATTTCTTCACATTGAAATCAAGACAAAGAACCTCCAAAATAACAAGCCATGTTTTATCTCAATAAAAAGACAATTCAAGCCTGTGGAAGTCTTTACAAAATAAAAATACATCAATGGAACTATAAAACAATATAATTCAAGTTATCAATATTAAAATCCACAATTATGCTAAAACCATGTTATCCAATCATAATAACAATACTTGATATTTAATTTTCCAAAACATAATTTTCCATTGTGAACTACTAATCAATTGCATTCAATTGAATAAATTATTCACTTTAAATTAAACTTATCATTTTAAAATACATTATATTTATAGACTATTCAAGATAAGTATAAAATTTATTACTTATTTCATACAAAATAAAGTAATGATCCTCATCAACTATAAATTGCACAAATTCAAAACATAATACATCCAATCTTTAATACATATCAATGTTAATACATATACATAACTATCCATTAGTTTAAAACTACATATATTATAAACTTAGTAAGAACACAAAATTAAATATGAAATTCTTCAATACTTAATACTCTTGTTGACAGTAAACAAATATTTCTCAGGATAAATTTTCTATACAGTTGATACCCACATAAAAAATGAACCACATATTGATTTCTAACTTAATGATAATCTTTACAGAAAGGAACTGATATACTGGGGAAATCGATATTTGAAGAAGTTGTTGCAAGAGCACCTTGACCATTACATTCCTTCATGGAGAAAATTGTGAAGATTGATTCAAATTTTTATGTTCTAACATTATAACAAGGTCATATTGATCACTTTGTACATGCTTGAGTCATTAGAAGGTCAATATGTCATATTTTTGGAAAAATGTAAGAAATGTAGAAGTTGTCACACAATATTGTGAAAATTGGGAAAAATTGTGAAATAGGGAAGGTGAAAGGTCATTAGTGCTTTGGGTCATTAAAACCAGTAATAAACTGAATGGAAAAGGTTTTAAATACCTTTAAAAATTCCCCTTGGATATGGGAAAGAGTGTGGGTAATTGGAAATTTGGAATGGAATAGAAGAAAGCACTGTATTTATGGTATTTTGCTTAGTTTTCTGAAGTTTCCTTGCAGGGTATAGCCCAATATGAGTACGGGTACATGTCCTTTTGATTTCATGTTGAATTATATTCAATAATCTCCCATATGCTTCTTGTTTCATGCAATTTGGTTTTGTTTGGAACCTGATATTGCAAATTTTCTCTAAACTGTCAAAACACTTTGTTAGGGTAAATAGTGAGCTTGAAATAATTGTGTTTCTCCTTTAGTAGCCAATGGAATTCACTAAAATTTGGTGAAAGAACCTTATTTAACATATGATTTCATACTAACCAAGTTATATTTTCCAAGAGTGAGGATTTCATGATGAGTGGTTATTATTATGTCTGAAAATTTGTGACTCAGTCTATGAACAACACAATTATGATGGTTAGGGAATAGAGTTTACAAAGAAAGGGTGTGAATGGATATTTTATGGTTTTATAATCCTGGGAATATAAAATTAAAGATTTTTGAACTATTGTTTGGTTGTATTTGTGATTGGAGATCATATATCCGATAAGCCCTGTTGTCCACTATGCCTAAAATGGCCTAATTGGCACACTATCAGTCCTACTTTGATTAGTTATTTCCGAAGTAACATATAATGAAATTTGGATATGTTTTAGATCTCAAAAATGGGTGTTCAAAATATTGATCATAGTTAGAAGATATGGTTTGTATGGAAAGATATGTTTGACAGTTTGTACATGGAGACCTATAAGTATATAGGTCAGTTATAGAAAGGAGTATAACCAAGAAAGGATGTTTGAATTCATGGGTGTAAAAATGTGTTTGATAATGTTATTTCAAGTTTCGTAAAGTTGTTCAAAAGGTTGAAACAATTATTTTGAGTCTTGGAAAGAAAATTTGGAGTTTGAGGCTTGTAAGTGCCATGTTGCACAATGAGGACAGTCATGAAAAAAAAATGAAATTATGAAAAGGAAGACTTGGTAAGGGTTTGGTTTGCTTAAGTTTAAGATTCTAAGAAGATTGAAGGTCTTGTGAACCCTTGTTTGGGATAGAAGAGGGAAAACTAAGATTTGTGCCATTGTTTCATAGTGAGTTTTGTGAAAGGAAATATAGTTGAATAAGTGTGTCAAGAAAGGTGTTGATTTCTTCCTTTGTACTACATCGGAAGCATGTTCCCATTGCATAACTCATAGTTTGAAAACATAGAGATGAAAATTTATAATCAGCAAGTATAAAGGTTGATGAATTACTACCGAACTAATTCAGTACTAAATGGTAGTTAACAATATCACAATTAGCACTACAATAAACCATCGACCACACATGACTATAGTAAGGATGAATGACTCACAACAAAAAATCCGTAACTTGCATGCCTTTAACATGAAGATCCTACACCATGCAAAAACTTCCAATTGCCTTCAATTCGAGAAAAAAATACATTGCAAATCTTCTAGAATAATGGTAAACATAAGCAATGACCGACGCCTTACCAAAGTGGAAAGGATCATAGGTTAAATGTGTGGCAGTATCTTTTTGGAGATGATTCGAATCCATCCTCAGTGCACGATAAGAGTATGGCGACTAATGTAAAACCAACAACGAACAACAAGTTTCTTAACAGATCGATGGATCTACAAGGCAGAATGTCTTACTATACTTCTCTATAGAATTTATGAAAAGGAAAATTACAACAATGATCTTATCCAAAACAATGTAGTGACACCTTGCATATACCTTTCAATAGGTTTAGCACAGATAGGAGCGATTGGATTCTATGCAAGAAGAAATTGGGACGCAGTTACATTTAGATGATAATAGGTGATCTCCATGCAAAGTACACAAAACATTATAAACAAACAGCCAATGCATGCAGTCAAGAAAATAATCGATATTGAAAACTTCATACCCGATCAAGAATCCAATTAAGACTAAGAAGATACAATGCTAGCCAAGCAAAGGTAAATTATACAAACATGCTTCAGGCGACATTGGATGATAAAGAAAATTAATACAATCATGAAATTTTCAGATGCAAATCAAACAAAGCAGTATGAAAGAACTAAACACACCCATATACATTGAGCAACATGATAGATTTAAAGTAATCATGCATGACCAGGTAAGGGAATAGCCAAACTACAAAATGTAATACTGAAAAATAGAGAGAAAAGAACATGCGTAATACATATGGCGATGATAGATTTATGCAGAAGACTATAATCTCATTAATCCTACCGAAGGAGTGCAGCCTTACAAGGATTATTCAAGGAGAATGATACAATAAATTTGGAATTAGGATTCAATTATTAACTGGATCATTTCATATACAGGAGAATCAGAAGAAATAAAACCTGCTTGTAATTCTATATGCTCTACCGTAATACACAAAGCATCAAGCACAAAGCAACAGATCCAAAACATACAAGGATGATACAAAACAATCCATTTCCGAAAAAAAGCACAAAATACCATGGCTAAATCTGTAATGCTTTATTTTCTTGTTTACCTCACACTAATTCTTACATAAATGACATTACTGATTTAATGTTCCATTGTGTATGCAGGATTTGAAGACAAGTTTTCACAAATATCACCATCAAAGTTTTCAACAAGAATTTGGCATAATGTGATTAAAACAATTTTGAAATTTTAAAAAAGAAAACATGATTAGCTTCGTCGGAATCGAGCAACAACGAAGCGAAAATATCCAAATTTCAATCCACAAAAATTTCATAGAAAAGCACAGCTTCCCGAAATCAATTTTCAACTTTCCAAACAAAACCCCAGCAAAATACCGAGACAATATTTTTCCCGTGAAAACAATAACAATTCTCCTTTTGAAAATCAACTTCTGTCCCAAAATTAATTCGTTTTCTACATTATAATATTTTCTTCAAATTACCATGCAACCAATCACTTTCACTTTCTGTTTGCATGCAATTAAAGAACCAGTTCAACTTTCAAACATAATCAGCAAGAAAAGATATTTTGCAACTAAAAAACACAACTGTCTGTTTTAGTTTTCAAAAACATCTAAATTGAACAAACAAATCAAGTACAAATAATTACCCTTTTACAATTAATATATTTTTAATATTTCACATTCAATTCCTCAATATTCTAAAAAAATAACTTTTCAAATTAAATAGATCATTAATCATAACATTACCATTACATTAAATCATTAAATTAATCTAACCAAACATTATAAAGCATGAAAATAAAACATGACATAACAACAACAAACAATACGAAAAAAAAATGACAAGACATAAAGGTGACAAACTGATACTCGTTCTTTCCAAAATAAAAATTCATGACAGAGGACAAGTCTATCTCCCTTCAACAATTCCATTGGGCCATGGCACGCTCAGACCTGATGAAACAAGTGGAGTCGATGCCTATACTTGAAAGTTGCATCACACTACATGGTCAATCGAAACAACATGTATATATATGAAGACACACTGGGAAGAAGAATCACGATGTAGCAGGGAACTCACAGATGAGTACTGCTAAACCATCTCCTTCACCGAACTGACACAAGACATAGCATCTAAAATAAATCACATTATAGTACCATCATAAATATTACAGAACATCATATGTCATCATAATAGTGTCATCTCCTGAAAATAAACATCGCATCATAAGGTAAAGTGTATCATCAACTGAGTTTCACAACTGGTCATGTAAACCATGACATAATGCATCAAAGTAACATAGTCTCAAGCAACTAACTACTAACAGTAATTCAAAACAACTGAAATAGAAATGTCATTAGGAGGGTCACTACACTAAATTCAAAATGAAAGATCTTGGTGTAGCTAAACACATTCTTGGGATGGAAATTAAAAGAGATAGAGTGAACAAAAAGCTATGGTTGGAAAAAGTAAGTATGTCAGCTGAATTTTATAGAGGTTTGATATGCAAGATTATAGACCATTGTATGTTCCTATTTCAGTTGGAACAAAGTTATCTATTTTAGATTGTCCAACATCTCCATCCAAGATGAAAAACATGAGCAGAGAGCCTTCCTAGATTGCAATTGGAAGTTTGATGTATGATATGGTTTGTACTAGACTAGACATTTCTCAAGCAGTGGGAATTCTTTTCAGATATATGACTAATCCTAGTAGAGTTCATTGTGATACAATTAAAAGAGTTTTTAGATATTTGTGGGGTACCTTATATTATTCCTTATGTTATCATAGTAATATGACTAAAGATGAAATTTCTCTTGCTATTCATGGTTATGTGGATTTAGACTGGGCAGGTGATGTTGATAGCAAAAAATCCACCAATGCTTATGTGTTTACTTTATTTGGTGGTGCAACTAGTTGGATGAGTAAGCAACAAGATGTGGTTGCTTTGTCCACTATTGAAGTAGAGTATATGGAAGCTACTCATGCTTGTAAAGAAGTCATTTGGCTTAAGAAACTATGTTAAGATATTGGAATAAAACAAGGTTTTGTGACAATTTATTGTGACAGTCAAAGTGTGATATGTTTAGCCAAGAACTTGACATTTCATGCCAGAACCAAGCACATTGATGTACAGTATCATTTTGTTAGAGATATGGTCGAAGATGGAAAGGTGAAGTTGGTTAAGGTAGATACTTTTATGATTGTTTATAATTATTTAACTAAGCCTATGAGCACAAAGAAGTTCAGATGGTGTTCAGATACTATAGGCCTTTCAACCCCTAGCAATTAAGATACAATGTTTACTCCATCTCGTTGTTCTTGCAAGGTGTTTGATAAGTGGGAGATTTGTTGAGAAAATGTATCTCAACCTTGAAATTATATAAAGGTTATTGTTGATAAGATATATATATGAATATATATATTTCCTAGTTACACCGATAGGTGTATACAATGGTAGCATGGGGTGGTGTTGAGGAGAAAAATGTGAGTGTGTTAAAAAATTTCAGGAAAACTCCTAAAATAGTCGACATACATTAAATAATGATATATTGTAAATCTAGACTGTTCATTGTAAGTTTTTAAATCTAATGGTGGATATTTTGTTGGCCTGTCTTTCCCTAGAATGTAATCGCATTTTATGAGGGCGTTGTATTATTGTTGCAGAAGAGACAATGATGTTTTTTGGGAGTTTGATAGCGGTTGTGTTGTCTCTTGATCTTTGAGTGGTGGCACTCCTATGAGAAGCTTGCTCTACAAGTATATTGTAATCTTTGTGATTTCTAAATAATATATTGGGCAGCTTTTGGAGTGTGGGGTTTTTCTCTCGAAAGGATTTTCCCCACGTAAATCACTGTATTGTGGTATGCATGATATTTGTGTTTAAATTTTTTTAATTGTTAAAGATCTATAAAGTTTTGCATTATTCTCCTCTCAAGATTAGTGTATGAAGTTGTTCCACTACCTTAGCTTCCTTACAATATGTAGTTACATGTAGATTAATAGTGGCTTATAGTTGCATTAATGTGCATCACATATACATGTGATATCTATTGTTCAAATAGTAGATATGTAGGCTTTATATTATTTTGAATCTGTAATATATTCAAATTTGCATCCAATAGTTGTGTGTGGTTTGTAGGTGCATATGTGGTATCTAGTTTAAATGAAAATGTGTTTTGTAGATATTTTATTCAAAATTGTGTTATTTGTAATTTAATGAAAGATTATTCTTTCGATTGTACTTCCTAAACATTTTTTGAATGAAAATTAATTATATATTATATGAATTCTTTCAATTGTGGTTAGAGGAAGCTATTAGTATGTTTCTTAGTACATGATTTCTAGAAGAGGGTTATTCCATAAAATTTCATGTATTAATTATTTTTGGTCTCATGTAGTGGATTTATTACATAATTATGATAGTACATATGGCACTTGTAAAACTACTTTGGAATGCTTGTGGCATGTCTATAGTAATTTGAGTCATTTATATTAGTACCAATAACACTAGTATCTACATAAATATACTTGTGGCATACTTGTACAAATACTTTAAGTCACTTGTAGTAATACTTGTGACACCTACAAAAATACTTTTGGGATGCTTGTGGAATGCTTCCATGGTGTGTTGGGTCACTTGTGGCAACCATTGTGACACTTGTAGTAGTACTTTGAGATTCATATGTATTTTCTATAGTTAAACTTTAGGGAACTTGTGACACTATTTGTGCCACTTGTAGCAATACTTTAACATGCTTAGGACACATTTGTAATAATATTTTGCGTCACTTGTGCCAATACTTGTGACACTTTTAGTAATTATTTGAGGTGATTGCAACACACTTGTAGTAGTACTTTGGGTCACTTATAGCAGTATTATAAGGAACCTATAGTAGTTGAAGATGATTTCATGAAAGGATTTGTGTCACAAATTAGTGGTAGCTTTGTTCGAGAATATAACTAATCATGAAACATTTTCTTCTAGGTTGAAGATGGTGATAATGATTCAATGGGAAGATCTTGTACACACAGGTAGATTTTTAGCATGGAATGGTTTTAATTGATAATCTATCACAAGGATATCATGATGGCATGTATAGCTTTCAATCACTTTTAATTAGACCTTTGCCAATGATGTGAATCTATTAGTTTGAGATATATAATCTTTTCTATAAAATATGTCAATCATGATGCCAGGAGAAGTTCCTAGATTCTAAATTGCTAGTGTTGTGGGAACTTTGGTTATGATTTAAGGTGGTCATCTAGGTTTGAGTGTAAAATTTAGTTTACCTAAAAATCCAGAAGATATTAGTGTTCTCTGGTTAGCATGAGACAATCAATTATGCACTTGTTGATGCTAGATAGATTCAAGTAGTGCTGGTTAGATCCTTTAAGTATTAGAGATTAAACATTGCATTGGTGAGTCTCTCAACATTTTAAAAAAGAAGAAGCTAAGGAACCTACACCTAGAGATGGAAATGAGTTAGACATGGATCTCATTTGGTGATTTTTTATAAAGAAAAAATTCATACCCTCACTCTAAGGAGTTACAATTGGAAAATAAATATTTAATAGGTGTGACCCACCTAGTTTTTAGATGCATTCTACTTTACAGTTTATCTTCTTTTATGAATGAATCTTGAGCTACGGATGTCAATTCTAAGGATTTTTTTTAGAAGTATATAGGCATGGTTTTATTTTTATTTGTAACCTTATGTTTATGGGACTTGAGCTATGGATTTAACTCAAAGGAAGGGTTGGAGGAGCATAGAAAATATTTTAGTGGCTACAAGATTATTCCTTGAATTTAGGATGGGTATTTGGTATAATATTATTTTCAATTGAGAAACTTACATAATATTAGATTATATTATCATTTTTTGTTTTGTTTAGCCTTGAGGCTGAATGGTTAGATGTTGATATGGATTTTCTTGATAGTATTTGGAGAAGGAGATCTACTTATCACAATTAGAGAACCTAGCAGTGTTGATAAAATGACACTGTAGAGTTTGGATTATATCTCTCTATGGTATAAGTTTGATCTCAATATGAAGTTTTATTCATACATTATTAGAGTTGATATTTATATAGAGTTAATTATATCACTATGTTGGTGGGTATATATTGTTATTTCACTTCATTGGATTTTAGTAATGATATGGGTGTGATTTGGGCTCTTTAATCTTAGTTTTCTGTGTTGTAAGAAAATTGGGAGATCTAACATTTTCTTGGCATGGAGATAAAGAAATAAATTTGGTTTAGCTAGAGAAAGTATCTTAACTTATTTTTGCGGTGGTTTAGTATGTATAATTGTATATTAGTGAGTTCTCTTTTATAGTATATGTGATAGACAACATGAGACAATCTCCTACATGAGTGCATTGATGGAATTTTACGTTGTTGTGGGAGTCCTAGGGAGTTATATATGTGACCATATTGGACAAGAAGCATTGGATTGTGGTATAGTGTCTCTTTAATATCTATTTACTACTAAGGAGGTATTTTGAGACACCAATAGTAGTGCTAGTGATACTTGTAGCATATTAAAACACTTAAATCAGACTTGTAGTAGTGCAACTAATACAAGTTATAGTAGCATGCTTGGTCACCTAGAGAACATTTATTGCTAATGACACTTGTAGCAGTTATTTCTATTAGTGTAAATAGTTTCTTTACATATCTAATTAGGATATCACCTTTTTATGATTGACCTATTCATGCTCAACTTAAGTTTACTTATTATTTTTATTCTTTTGTCTCACCTCATATGGTTGAGATATGTGTCCTTATAATTTGAGATACCTAGTATATGCATAATTGCCACTTTCTAGCACACATGTCATTTGAGATAGACAAGTGTTTCATCTTTGGATGGGTATTTAGTCATTGTGTTCTACCTTCCTACCTCCTATACCTTGCCTATATATGCAAGGCCTCTATGTAAATTTTACATGCTCTTCATATATTGATAGACATATTATTGTGCTTCATTGTTCACAAGTGAAATATTGTTTTGTGCTTTAAAATTCCTAGCTAATCCCAATATGGTATCAGAGCCATGAATGTATGTTCCTTCCCACATCAAGGTGACTCCAAGACTTATCCCTATCATCTAGGTGTCATGGAGCCAAACATGCATCACCGTTGCATCTAAAAGGCATGAGAAATGAAAAATAACTTTTATTTGGCAAAAACTGGTAGCTTAGAAAAAATCCCTCATTACTATGTTGTATAGTACAAAATGTAATTCCCAAAATTGTTTACTAAAAATATAGCTAAGGACATAGCAAAAAATTCAAATATTTGACCACAAATATAAAACTAACTCACATACGTTTGTTTCCAAGCAATTGATCGGGAGGACCTAAGGGGCCAAACCTATTCCTTGAGGGCTCATCTCTGATGACCTTATCTACGTCATGCATAGAGGCTTCGTAGTTCAACAACTTGAGTTCGCTCCAACTCATATTTGATTGACCAACAATATTACATTTCATCAAGGTTTAAATCACAACTAATTTCATAATGATTTAATTAATACATTTATTGACAATAGTTTTTTAATATATAGAATAAAAAATGGTTATTCTATGATGCTCCTCACCCTATATATGGTGAAAAGATATAAAAGAGCTATAAAGGGGTTTATCATAGTATTAACACCTTATATATGTATCATGTTATAGTCAATCAAATGATATACTTATAATTAAATACTATTCACTTTAAGTATCATAATCGATATCTTTACGATGAATATACATTTATACTATATATTCTTAAATCCGTAGTTTACATAGTAGCACAATTTTCTTTTTTAGACTACATGAATCAGATAGCCCCCCTTATAAATTGCAATGCACCTAGTAAACTTTTTTCACATGACCAACAACATTGGTGTGACATGCCCTTTGATACCACGAGTTTGGGGGGAGACTAGACCTCATTGCCTCTTGCCTGAAACAAGATGCTTTAGCTAGTTGAGCTAGCCCCCTCGCCCCTAGTAACACAACTTATTTATAATAAATAACGTATGTAATTGTATATATTAACAATATAGCAAGACGATGTTGATTATATAGAAAGGAGTAAAAAGTTCCAAAAGTTTCAACATATTTCTTTATAATAAATTACATCCTAAATTTATGATTTTCATTGTTACATTCATTAATACTATATAACATTGTTAGAACATTTCCAAAACTCACTAATATGCTCCAAGCCTATCTAATAATTTCATATATATATCTCCAAACCTCACTAATATGCTCCAAGCCTAATAACTTCATATATATGTATATATATATATATGATAGTTCACATCCCACAAACATCATAGGTAATCCTGAAATATATAATCATAAAAAAGTGCAGTTCAAAACTTATCATCAATAACAAACCTTGTTAAAAGAATTTCAATTAATAAACTTCATATTGGAAGAAAGTGAAAGGTCTGCTAGTTTTGTTTCTTTATATTGAACTTTGGGAGATGTCCCACAATATCATTGCCAACCAGTGCTTCACCAATAAAAGCGCAAAATTCAGGATATTGACATTGAGAAGTTTTTAAAAGACTGTGCTAATTTCAACATCAAGTTCAAAAATTATCAAATAATTAAGATGTGAATAGATTTGTTGTGTTTCTAGATTTAACGAGGATGGATAATTCAATAGTTCTAATTTTTCTTGCACAAGTACCATTATGGCTACAATTTAATAGAATTCTAGTAACTTGTAAAGTTCTTTGTCCTTTAAATCACCTTGAAACCTCTTAACTAGAACCCCATTTTCAGGCCAGAATTGAAAATAACTAGGATTATGGTCCACAACAATAAAATCCCTAGGATTAAAATCAGGAAAATCCTTGGAAATAATATCTTTTACATAGAAACCATCAGCAACTCTTCTACAAGAATCTATGAAAAGCCATAGTCTTATGTAAAAATTTACATCAAACTTGTCTAGAATCAAATCTGCGCAATCTCTATGTATATCTGTGAATATTATGATATTATAACTTTTATTCAATCGATCCAAAAGCTCATGAACACGAGCCTTTGTAACACATGAAATGGCATACAATAAAATCATTGTAATCTTGAGGATCACTGTTTACACTAAATAGAATGCCATGCATTTCTGACACAATTGTCTTCTTTCTCTTTACAACCCTTGCAGATTCATTATACACACTATTTTTCTTAACATTGTTCATGGCATACTGTACACATATTGAATTTCTTACATTTCAGTTGTTGAACTGTTAATACACAACATTATAATCTTCCAAAGCTATTTCTGTGATAGATTTCCTAAAATATAAGTGCACGAATCCAAGCTTGGACGAGGGTATATAAATCATTAAGGCATAAATGGAAGTGGGCTCATTTTTTCTTGGTAGATGTTGAGGTTGTAGCAGTGTTAGTTGATAATTTTATAGGTAATGCACAAAATGGATTTGCTAAACAGGATTTGGAAGTTGACATACAAATACAATCGATAGGTGGATTCGTGAATGAAAAAAACATAGAATAAATTTCAATGGCTTAATACTAATGCACACAATTTTCTAAAGAATGTATCTAACGGTTGTAGAGCCATTTTCCACAACATTGCCCACATCGCGCCATAATGAAAAACTATAGAATGGGCTATGAACATCCATCAAAGTGTAGGTAACAGGTTTTTTTGTTTAAACTAAATTCGTGGCAAGTTACTTACCTCAATATTTTGCTCAATTTGTATCGGGTGACACATGATATCCTCTCTTTTTTCACCGGTCTGCAGAGCCATAATTGCTCAGTATTCCTCATTGTGCCCCCTGTGCAACTGCTCTCCCCACATAGGAACCCTCATTCACACCCTCCACTCCCATAGCTAGGCTGAATATCAAAACCCATCGACTACTGGTGTAGTTGCCGCCACTGCTGAATCCTCGACCGCCTTTCTCAATAGCCCCTCCTTTTTCTTTTTATTTGGGGTTGATTCCCACCTTCAAATCTCTTCAACTGCCCGATCACACAATGTCCTACGTACCACTTGGAGTTCTCCACTTCCACTCTCTATCCTCCTATCTCTCTGATCGAGTATGCAAGGAGTCGATCCTTTAAGACTTGGCATGCCAAACTCTTAACTGGTAGTTTTTCTTCCAATTTAACTTGCATGGTGGGTGGCGGCCATGGAGGCCACTTCTCCGGAAGAACTGCCAGTTCACTCACTCTTATGTGGAGTTCTCGTCATGTGAAGACACCTCTTTTGTGAAAATTATCTCAAACCATAGTATGATGCATCCTCCATATTAAATAAGCATGCAAAAAGTGAAACTATAGACAAGGCATGTGGCAACACTTAACATTACTTCTTCCTATATTTCATTCTCTTAATTTCTAGTTGTAGTTTTCCTGCAACATTCCATGATTTCCCATCCATCTACCAATCGTTTTATATCATATCTCTAATAATTGTCATATATGAAATATATGATATTTTAATTTATATCTATAATATTAGTTCATGTTTAGAATACTTATTTATATTGGAAAGATAGATTTATCTTTATATGAGATTTAGATGACTAAAGTAATGAAATGATAGACTTTGGTCCTAAAGTGGATAGGAAAGATGTCATGTTCCAAATTTATCTCAACCCAATCAAATACAAATATCAATTTGTTTTCTTATTGTTAATGTCTTTCAAGTTCTAAAGTAAATACATAGATGATGACATCACATTTACGATGTCATCACATTGTTTAAACCATTCTAATTGTGTATTTCTCTAAGGGTGTTCAATTCAAGATGCTATACAATTTCCTAGAGATCCTAGAGTAGAGAAATTAGTCACCCTTCTAAGTTAATTGACAAGGAACCACTATCGAAGACCAATGTTTGCTTAGTTTTCCTTAGCATAGTTATAAAAGAATAACTATTGTATGTTAATGTCAAGACTATTATGATTTGAGAATAGGAAAAATTACCTCACAAAATAATTATAATTGGAATAAAGTCAAAAGTAAATGACAACAAATTTTCTTTACTTTACTATCAATATTAATAATAAAAAAATTACTTTGATACTATCAAAACTTTAAGATGCATTTACATAACTTCAAGTTCTAAGCTAAATCAACATGTACTTATTATTTTAAATAGTGGTCTAGATACAATGTCTTGATACACTTAATTCATAGTTGATTTGATTATTTGACTCAGTACATAAAATTAATATGAAAGTTTCACTTGGTTATACTAATGTTTATTTAAGTACTTCTCTAGCTTTTCCTCTATGGTATGTAGGGAAAACTTTAAGAAACCCCCCCTCAGTGAAGGTGTCAAATCATGGTGAATCTTCTATACTTCTCGATAAAAATATTAGTTTTATTGGCAATTTTTTTTGTTTTTCGACAAAAATAAATCCCAAGTGGCGAATCTTTTATAATCGCTAGAAGTCTATGGAAAATTGTGGTGAATTGTAATTTTTTTTTAAATGAATACAATATTTTTCATTGGAAATTAAAACCTTTTTTCAAACCAATGTTTTTTTCCATCGGCGAATTAATCTTGTTTTCAAAATAGAAAAAAAATTGTTCGCAATTAAAACCCTTTTTCAAAGCAAAAAAAATATTTTCATTGGCGAGTTAAACATAATCTCAAATTAATAAAAAACTTCAGTGGCAATATAAATGGATATGCCAATAAAAAATCATACTGTGGTTGGCGAAATTATCAAATTCTGGGACAAATTTTTCACACATTCAAATTCTTTCATAAAGAGTCCAGAATGTGGGCAAGTGTCAACACATTTATTATTTATGAAGCTAAATGTCAGTGCAAATTAATATAATCCACAACTGTTCGATGAATTTTTGATGGAAGACTGTAGTTGCATTCTAGAAGTAAATCTCTGAAGCACTAGACTTACAAATAAGAACCTCCAGAATAACACTAGATGCAGACACATGGCGAGATCATAGCCCACTGTTCCTTTTCCTTTATATCGCTTATCAATCAAAATAGACAATGAAATATGCACATGCATAAATTTTGTTTTAAAAGAGGGACCACCTAGGAAGAATTGTAGGGCCTTAAACAAAGGATGTAAAGGTCAAACAAGGCCGGATTATCAATATCAACCTTATAAAATAATGTGATTTTTTTATGATGTTGTGACTTTCGTAAGTTTTATAACCTAGTCGCGGCCTTGCCAAATTTCCTAATCAAGTCACCAGGTTCCGAAGTTTCAAAATTGCCCGATCGCCAACCTATTTGTACTTTCAAGTCTTATCTAATGATGTGCTATGTAGTTGGAATATCAGAAGTTCTTAAAACTTTAGGACTCTCGACAGATGGTTATAGAGTTCTATTTCTCAATGATGGGGTGACCTCGACGAGATGCACAACTTTCAAAGTGTCAACTCATTTATTGGATTGTGCGGTGCCTTTAAGGGATGTCTTCTCAAATGCTTTGAAATGCCAACTTGAGGTTCAACGTAATCTTTTAAATCCTCTGAAAGGACAACTCTTAAATAAGGAGATTGACAAAATGGATTTAGTAGCAGATTGGCACATTTTTCTTGGAAAATAAATAGCCACTTCCTATCGCCGAAGTTAAGTGAGCCTACATACGAGGAAAGGTGGCAACATTTTCAACTCCAGAGTTTCATCAAAATGGTACTTCCTAGTGATATCAAGGAATGGGAAGGTAAACCTGTGCCTGTCATGTAACTAGATTTGAATTGGCCTAAAGAAGATTAAATCGACATCATTTCCCTACTCCGCTCAGTGGCATGGAAAGAGAAAACCAGCTATGTCGAGTACAATAGGGTGATTTTCATTTTAGAAGAAGAAGAACACGCTGAGTTTCACAATTTTTTTATGGAAATGCAGTTAGAACTGTACAAAGTCCTGACACCTCCAACATTTTAACAACATGCATGAAGAATTTTGTGACACATAATGATAAGGGGGGGGTAGTTTCAGCTTTTGATCACTTTTTCATTGTACAGGGTGTGGGGTCTGTGAATCCACATTTTTGGCATTCGAGAGATAAAGGAATATATTTCTAAATTTATGTATTTATTAATGCTTCCTTTTAATTATGAATGAATTGTGTTTCTTCGTGATTATTCTTCAATGCTTATTTGTTAGGTTAGAATGTGTATATTTTCATCTTTGAGACTTTGTGTTCAGATTAATTCATCTATTAAAAATAAACTATCACTTTTCTTTACTTATTTCTCACATGTGAATGTGAGACAAACATACCTTGTGTTGTTTATTTTAAATTAATTTATAATAGCACAAATCAATATAACCACGATCGTTTGATGAATTTTTGATGGATGAGTGTAGTTGCATTTCAGAAGTAAATCTCTGAAGCACTAGACTTATGAATTGAAGCCTTTGGAATAGCACTAGAATCGTTAGATGCAGCCATGTGGTGAGATCAAGGCTCATCACTTATCACTCATTTTATCTTTTCAATGCCTCGACGTTCTACATTTACTTTAATTGAAATTCTCAATCGTTTTGAAGAAAGTGTGGTTGTCGTTGTGTTGGTAGTGGTGGCGATTAATGCCATATGAACATCCAAAGCAATTTGTTGGATATTCATAGCTCATAGCTTTAATGAAACAAGATTTGTAATGATTTCATATCGTTTGACTGGCACTGGTGATTTTTATAGCTTGTCAGCTTTAGGTACAGTTTGCATGTAGCTAGACATCAATCAAATTAAGCATTTTAATTATACATGTAAGGTTTAAGTTACACAAATTGATTAACTTACTTTTTTGGTTTGTTTGAATCATGATTATTGTTATACCTAACATCACATGCATAGTGGCATGAGTCACAGGTGAACATGGATCATGTTGCTAGTGAAACTGCCACTGGTGGCCCATAAATAAGGATAGTGATAGTGAATAGTCATAAGGGTTTTCATTTTCTAAGGTTAATAAGGATTCATGAAGAAGATGATGTGGTATTATTGGAGATACTGTAAATTATCCTACCTTCAATTATGTAGTTATAGAGTAACAAACCAATTTCCTTCAAGTTCAGAATGGGTGGAATTGGAAAGAAGTTGATTTGGTTAACCTAACTTCTTAGATAGGTTTTGAACCAGGATGGTGAGCTCTGATGGAGATAAGTGCTATACCAGTGCATCGAGGCTGCAGGTAAAAGATGGGAGTAGTTTCACAACCCCTCATATTCTGCAAGACTCTAGTTCTCAAAGGGGATAAGTATATTTTTTATCTTCACAACTCCCTTTTCCCTAGAATGGTTGGAAAATCCCTTGCATTTATTTTCAGAGCCACATTTGTATTATGTTGTCACTACAAAAATCTTGGAATCATGCATTTATTTTTAGAGTTACATTTGTATTAAGTTGTCACCAATAGAATCTCGGAAATTGGAACCAATTTGTAACCCATTGTCACGAGCAACAACTTGGAGTAAATTGTGTCTATGCAAAGTAACATATGTTATTTATACAAAATAGGAGCTTGCCTGCTCTACAACTACTCCTCTTTAATTTTTTTTATAATAATGTGACATTGTAATTCAGTTGTAATAAAATAAATGGTTGTGTTGCATTATTCTTCGTTATTCATTTACACTTACAACAAAGAGGTATTTTCTGAGTTCAAAACTTCAGTGTCTGAGTTAAGGTTTACTGAAATTTTATTGCTTTATAATTTGTCGTTGACCTGCTCCCCTAGTTCTTGATATCATTATTCATTTTTTTAAGTCCTTTGCAATGTTAAGCTACTAGCCCCTTGGCCTTGTTGTCAAATTGTCAATCCTAGTGCACTAAATTTTAAGATAACTTTAAAGCACATGTTTATTGTTTTAAGTTCATATCATAAATTACTCAAGTTTCAACTGTTCGATGAACATTTGATGTATGGTTGTAGTTGCATTTTGAAATGAAATGCATAGAGCAATAGGATTGCAAACTTAAACCTCCAGAATCACCCTATAACCGTTAGATTTAAAAATATCAATGGTTTATAATTTGCAACATGTAGACCTAAGATGTTTCATTCGCTTTAATGTTCCAAATTCGATAAAAAAAAGCACTTTGTATTGCTAAGTGTCAAGTGATTTTTTTTAAGTGAGAGGGTCAACACATAGGGAGATTTTAGTCTTTATATTGCTCATTGTAGTGCACCACCCTGTTTTGGGTTCCATAATTCCACTTCCAATAAACTACAAAGCCATTCCGATTTCCATGACTATGAGCATTAATCTTTTCAAGAGTCAAAATCCTGGCAAGTGAGAATTCCCGTGGCTATGTTTTATCATTTGATGTTTCTTAAAATCTTATTTTGTCAAACTTTGAAGTTTGGGTTTAGGGTTTAGAGACTTAAGAATTAAGAAAAATTAAGGAGGACTAATAGGTATTAGGGAATTCACAATTTCACATTGGATAAGTATGTCTACCACCAGTACCACTAGAGCAATGCCTGATAAAAAAATACATTATGCAGAATTGCTTAAAACCCCAGGTTTCACTGATGGGTACCATGATATTTATGATCGTGAAATCTATGGTAGGAATACCTCAGAACTTAGATTTTATCTCAGAATAAGGTTGCAAATCAAATGCAAGTTAATAGTTTTAGTGCACTATGGGTAATTGGATTATGGTGTTTGATGTTACATGGGGTTTTCCCTTGCCCAAAATTGATCATTGTTTGTGCCCAAAATTATGATGATAACAAAAGAGAAACTGTTAACAAAGATAGCAAAGAAGAATTTTTATCCATTAATGCAAAAGAACTTGGAAAAGTGTTGGGGTTTATAACTAAAGAATTTGGGAACATCCTCATTGACCTAGAAAAGATTGCTAGTGATTATGAAGTAGTGGAAGAAAGGGAGAAAAATGATTTCTTAAATAAAATAGTTTAGGATAGAAACAAATTGAAACGTGATCATAAGCCTCCTTATGATTTGGATATTTTAAACCATGGGTTCAGGATACTATTTCCATGCTAGGATTTTTCCTCGGTCTAGATAGAAATTTGGAAGTTGGTGCAAGCCTCCTTGAAATGGTATATAATATCCATTATGGTGTTCAATATTTCAAATATAACTTTATTCAACACATTATAGAATCCATGCATAAACAATTTTTAATGATTAAAGGAGGTTCCACCAAGACATTTAGGTCCACAACCTACTTGTGCTATCTTTCTCTATTCAAATTTAGAGGAATGTTTCAAACAAACAAGCTTCAGATTCAACCCTATAGTAATGCCGAGTAAAATAAAATGGCTCAAATTCCAGTATATGAATGGACCACTGAGATAAGGATGCATGATTCTCAAAGGAGCTATAGTCATTTTTTAGACTACTTTTTGGCTCCATTGCATCAAGCAATTACAAATACTCCAATGCCTAGATTGCCTATGTCATGTAGAAATTGCATTCAACTAAGAAAATAAATACAATTGGTTGATTGGTACTTAATGGAAGAATATATTGTGCTAAGATTTTATTGATTGAGAGTACAACCATACAAAATTTTAATACATGTGACGAAAATGGTTTTTGCATTGGAATATGTAAGGTAGATGTAGAGTGTTGATGAACTACACTTTCTCAGTTAGCAAAAGAAGACCTTATTTCCTTCTTTACCTTTTTCATGTGGAGGGTTCACATTTGAGAGAAAATAATTTAGTGTGGTCCAACATAATATTTTTATTTTTTTATTTTGTTGTTGTCTGTCATTGGCAGTATGATCCATGTGACATCATTAAATCAATGATTGTGGCCAATAAGAATGTTGCAAGTATAATTAAACATCAAAGTAAACCCTTGCTTGAAAGCTTGAGAAACAAGGATTCTTGGGATGAGGTCAAAATAGCAATGGAGAAAGTGTTGCCGAGAATGGTATTTATTTTGAACAATTGTTAGCAGAAATTATGGCATTGCACTGAAAGACAATCAGGACATACAATATTTTTTATGAAAAAAGTGATAAACCATCTAGTAGAGTAAAAATTCTAGGTTCTCTAGAGAAGGAAGTTACAAATAAAAATTAGTCACGATAAAAAAATACCTCTTTTTGGTCTATGAGGAAGGAGCTAGGTGATTCAAGAGCTCTTACAAAGTATGGAGATAACAAAGAAGATCTTAAGTTTAGAAAATTGTGGAATATAGAGCATCTCAATGATCATGGAAACAAAGAAACTGATGATGAATCTGAGAGGGAAGAAGTAGAACAAAGCCATATCAAAGCTGGTTTAAGTGAGGCCAGAAAAGAAGTATATACTTCAAGAACAACCATAGCTGAAAAAATGGGTTATGAAGGTGGTGGTTTGGGGTCCCAAGGACAAGAAATTCCTACTGTAATAGATGTACAACATAGAAAAATAGTTGATAAATCTGACCTTGGAGCTAATACAATAGACCAAGGGCATACAAGTAGAGCCAAAACAATTCAATTTGTTAGAGCTTCTAATCCTCATCCTCATGGTCAGATACAATCGCAACTAGGACATGCCCATGGTGGAGAGATTAGTGCAATTGACACTACCTTTGGTGGAAATGGTATGGGTAGTAGTACTAGTAGTGGTCAACATGTGCTACAACAACAAATTCCACACAAGAGGAAAACAATACAAGATACCACAAAATCACCAAGTGATCAAGGCATACAAAAGAGGCAAAGGATTTTGACAGGTCCAAGTCACACTATGAGTGGATCCAACACAAAGGAGTTATTTCTAGACACTCCCCAACTACCAGTAAGTGTGGCTATGACATCATTAGCAACTAAAAGTACTCCTATTCCTTCACCATTCAAGCATTCCATTTTTCCTATGTCCCCAGGTTATGATTTCATTGAAGAGTTTAAATAGAAATCATACTTGTATAAAAAAGAAAAGAAACAAATGATGGAGAGTGCTTCTACTATAACTTCAAAGCCTGCAACAACCATGGTATTACCCACTTTTAACACAAATAAAGAAATCATGGAGTACACAATTGTTGTTCCCATAGTTCAAAACAAACCAACAAATCAGATGGATTGATCTAAATACTAGGTGACCAATTTTTGATTGTATTTTTTGGACTTAAAAATATTAAATTAATGTATCAAATAAGAATAATGAGTTGTTGTACACATCATTGCTAAAGCAAGATAGAGAGAAGAAAAGGTTGCAAAATCAAATAGAAAAGTTATAGGTAGACCTAGCAAATGAGAAAGCAAAGAGGAAAGCAACAAGTAAGAAGAGCAATGTGTAGACACTGAAAATTTTCCTAAGTCTACAAGCAACATTTTCCTTAGTCATCATCCTCTAATAATTAAATAATTTTAATTATTTAATTATTCTTGATCATATTCCTTTATTAATTAAATAATTATTTAATTAATTCATTTTCTAATCTCTATTCTATCCTGATCAATTAAAATAAATTAATTACGTCACTAATACCCCCTTTCCTCAATAATTAAATAAATCATTATTTATTTAATTATATCTTTCATCACTTGTCTATAGTCAAATAATAATAATTATTTGACCTTTTATTCTTCTATAATTAAATAATTGACGAAATTATTTAATTATGTGTCATTCTTCTCTTTTAAATAATTAATCCAAATCAATTATTCATATTTGATTTATGTCACCTCCTTTAATTAAATTTATGAATTTAATTAAATCTCCTTTTTCATTTCCTCCAAATAAATAATTTAAAATAAATTATATATTTGCCACTTGTCCTTCTCCTCCTTTTTTGAATAAATAATTTAAAATAAATAATTTATCCTTCCATTTGGGTCAAAGATTCCTTGTCATTATTTCATGTCATAGCCTGCATGTCATGCATGTCTGTCATAGCTATTGGGCATCATATCTTTTTCCATGCATGGCATATTTTGTTTGCATCAATTTCCAACCGTAGATCTTAGCATCTTTCTAGAAACCCGATCTTGGCCATCAATTCCGTAACCTCCCTCTCATGAACCCTCATCTGTTGATCTTAGAATCTTTCTAGAAGATCAATATTGTCCATCCATTCGAATGATTACCTATAAAAGCAACCTTTCTCCTCCATTTTTGATTTAATAGTCATTTTGTCTCCAACTTTCTACTTACAATTTGCAGGTGTTTGCACAAATCTACTTCAAAATCTAAGAAAAAAGTTGCATAAGGAGAAATAGGAGAGCAAGAGAAGTGAGTCAAAATCAAGCATGGGGAGTATTATTATTTTATGTTTTCATTTTACTTATTCTTTCATTGTATTCTCTTGTTTAGATTGGGATTTTAGCTTAGATTTGTGTTGGTTGTCACTTTATCTATGCTATTTAATTTTTTCCATCTTACACAATGAATTAGAAAAAAGAATGAAAAAATCAACCTCTACATCAACAAGAAAAGAGGATAAATAAAATGGGAGAGAAGTGAATAACCTGAAGCAAAGGCTAGATGAGAGAAACAAGAAATATGATGAGGAAAAATCCACTTTAGAAAAATTAAGACTAAGCATTGTGAATGGAATTGCACAGTGGGAACAAAAATTGGAGAAAGAAAGAAAAAAGAAATGAAAGATTGGAGGTAGAGCTGATGGAAGCAAAAAAGAAATTAACTCTTATCATAAGTTATTTGCATTTTGTAGAGATACAATGAGGCATATGAAACAAAAGATCTGGGATGAAATAATGTAGAGGATTGATCATTTGTGTGACATGTTTCAATTGATTGATGTTATCAAACAACATTATAAGAAGCTCGACAAATATTTAGTGGACAAAAAATGTGTTGGCATTAGAGAAAATTGCAAATCAAGTTCTACAAAAAATCTACAAAGCTAGTGAAAATGATTTGAAATCAAAAGGGATTACTAATCGGATTGCTACCTCAATGAAGTTGTCATCTATCATTGAAAAGTGTTTGAGAATGTGTGAAACAAAGGAATATTTGCATTTGGTTGCAAACACGATGAAGAAGGTGGATGAAAAGGTAAGGAACTTCATAGATCTTGGTTTACAAGAGGATTTTGACACAAATGAGTGATTCATTGGAAATAATGATTTTAGAAATTATATGGAGGGTGCAAGGAAGGTTGATATGGACCAGTTTCTTCATAACCCATATGTGGTGAACTATTTGGATTCCATCAAAACACCGGTAACCTTGAATGCAAAATTGTTGAGGAATTCAAGACAAGTTCCAATTAAAATCATGAAATGTTAACAAAAATTCAAGTGAAACAACATCAGTTAGAAAAAATGGCAATTCCACCACCTGGGTATGTGCAAGATCATCATGGAAAAAATAGGCCCTTAAGTGGTGATGAAAATTTAGAAAATTAGAGTTAGGCAACTTGACTTAAAAATTTGAATAATTTATCTATATTATTTCAAAATTATGTAAGAATAGAATCTGTATAAAATTGAATGTAGTTTCTAAACTACTAGGTTTATTTTTAAAAAATATTTATTTGGTGAAAATTTGAAATTTCAATGCAGTAGTACTTAAATTTCAGGGAAAAAAGAAGAAGTAGGTGTCTGTCTAACCTCCCTAACCACAATAAAATGATAATATTTTTTATAATATTTTAGATATAAGTAGAGGAATCATGTCCCGATGTGATGCATATTTTTTTGTAATTTTTTTCCAAGTAAATAATTAATTATGAATTTTTTATTACAACTTTTAAAAAATATAAAAACTCGTATGTCTAACCACATTAACTTGGTCAAAACTTCATGATTTTTTTTTTTTCAATCATATAGTATGTGAAGCATAGCATGTGTCACATGTTTCCGGTTCAAAAAATGTGATACTATTTGAAAGCTATAGATGTTTTTCAACTAGTCTATCAATCGGGACTTTAGTCATAATTCAAATAGAAAATGAATAATAATTATTTATTAAATTGAAAGTAAAGCATAATTTATATTGGTGGAAAGTTGAGAATCTCCTTTAAAAACCCTTTTCGTTTCATCAATTTTGGGTAAAAAAAAGTCGTCAGCCACATAGGTCATCATATCACTTACATATCACCACTTTTTGGCCCATCACGATCCTACACATACCTACCTAAAGAGTGGAAGTTGATAGAAAAGGTGATATAGTGATTTTATATTTGAATCTTTGATAATATGAGTTTCTGAGTTTTAACTCAGCTCTGTACAAAGTTGTCTTTGGGCAAGATTTTGCATTGCCAATGCCTCTATGTACTCCATGTGAAAATCAATAAAAAAGCTCAAATTTAGACTTCAATAATGTGTTGATGTTCAATTATCTATATTATTTATTTTATCATTTGAAAAAAAAGTTAGTGGTTTCAAATATTAGATACACATTAAATGATTGTTGATGTTCATTGTTGTATATGATACTAATACTATTGTTAATATGTTAGCAAGCATTGATTTGAGTGATGAATCACTGAGTGCATGTTCGAGTTTTACTTTTAACACAATTAAAATATGAACTATAAGGTGATATTAATTACAAGCATCCATAATCTTAGTGAAATTGCATTACAATTCACACATCAATACTCAAACTCCATGACTACTTAATAATTTATCAGATCCACTAAACATTTATATGAATTCATGCTTTAATCAAGGTACTTTAAATGGTTCATTAAACCAGAGCAGGGATAACTTTAAGAAACCCCCCCTCAGTGAAGGTGTAAAATCCTGGCGAATCTTATGCACATTATTCAAAAATATATAAAATCCTAGCAAATCTTAATGAATAATTGGTAAAAAAAAAAATCACACTAGAAAATTCTATTGAATAATCACTAAAAAGATTAATTACAATGGAAAATCTCTCTTTTAAAAAATTGCATAGTTGGTCGGTGCAGTTCCCCCATATATATATATATTTTTTTTTAATATTGAAATAGGGGCCTGGGGGCAGCAGCCACTAACGAGGTCAAGGGGTAGCGCCCCTTGCAGGGGTCAAGGGGGTAGAGCCCCCTTGTGGGGGTCTAGGGGGCAATGTCCCCTCGCGAGGTCAGGGGATAGGCAAGGTCGAGGGGCAGAGCCCCTCGCCACCAAGCATAAATTCACCATTGAAAATGAATTGGAGCACACACAGATGAAGTGTTTTTAAAAAATCTCACTTGCAAAGTAAGACTAAATGAGACTTGAAAATTTTACCATTGATTAGCTAAAGCTTTTAAATCAGATGGCTTCAAGTTCATTCCATGAGTGAATATTGGCATGAGTGAACACCATCGATGGGACACTTAGGGATGTCCTACCAATACAACGATTTTATATGCACTTAGTGAATTCCATGACTTTATATGCATGTGCCATTTAAAAAGGTTGTTGAGTCCCAAAATTTGTTTTGGGCCACATGATCAAATCTAATCGTGTGGCCCAAAACAAATTCCAGGCCTCAACAACCTTTTTAAAAGGCATGTGCAAATAAAGTCACGGAATTCACTTGTAGCCATTTGATTAAAAAGCTAATCGATGGCAATAAATAATAAACCTATTCAAGGCTAAAATATCCCTAAACTGAAATGGTAAATTATTATTAGTGGTGATATTTCCCAAAAATAATTGTAAGAATATAAAATTACTGGCGAATATAAGTAATATTTGTATTTACAGTATAAACTATTGGCGAATTAGTTCTGATGACACGTCGTTTAAAAAATAATGTATTGGCGAATTAATCAAGACAATTTTTTTTTTTTTTGTAAAAACCTGGCGAATCGGCATCCTTTCTAGCTTGTATTATTCACCATTTTTGGAGGTCCCGATTTCAAATATTCGCCAATTGGCAAAGATTCGCCACTAAAATTTTTCCTAAACCAGAGCCAGAATTCAAGTTCAACAACCTTTGGCTGACTCTTATTATATTCATCAATAAGCTCATTATATTTACTTCTTGTTATTCGTAACTTTTAAACTAGTGTTAGGAATTTTAAACTTCCCCTCCTTTGGTCTTTCAAGTCTTTTACCTCATTGATTTTCAATGCCTTGTTGTTTATTTCTCTTGGAGAATGCTCAAAGTCATGGTTTTTTTGCTTTTCCTAACCTTAGTGGCTAGTCCTTAGAGTTTTATAACCTTTTTGCTAAGTTCTAAATTTTCAAAACACCTAGATTCCCCGACTTGGTTCACTTTGTTGAACAAGTCAAGGTTTTTATGCTTTTCCTAAAGTTAGTCACTAGTCCTCAGAGTTTTGTAACCTTGTCGTAGAGTTATAAATTTTCATAACTTCCAGATTCCCCGACTTGGTTCACTTTGTTGAGTTGCAAGAAAGTCTTTGTTGGTCAAAGATATCTTTGTAGTCGATGAGTCAGAGGTTTCCAAAACTTTGAAACTCCTAAGTTTGGTTATAAGGTTCCAAGTTTCTATGAACACGTGACACTATGGACTTATCTTAGCTTTGAAAGGCACCATCATCTCATTGAATTCTATGTACAGACTAACCTTGAGTTATCTTTTCAGGAATTTCAAAAAGCATTCAGATTTATAGGCTATCTTTTCAAGGAATGAAACTGAATACCACATTTAATGTATGTCCTATCAAAATTAACGACATAAGTTCGAGTGGATGGAAAATTTTTACTATGTCATTTAGTTTGCATTCTCATTCTTTTCCAATGCTAGTACTTCTCAATTGCAAACATTCTATCTCTACAAATTTGTGTTCATGCAGAGTGGAATTCAAAATTCACTAGTCTGGTGTGAGGGACACTAAAATTGGCCACCTCAATTTGGAGGAGTTTTTGGTATGCCTGGAGCAAAGGAAGAGAACACTAGTGGAAGATAGAGTTCTACAGAGTGGTTTGGTGCACATGAGAGGTTTTACTAAGGCTGTACAAAGCGTCAACTTGGTGATTGCGTTCACAAGGGGCTATAGTCCACAAACTTGAGAAATTAGAGTTGTGGAGGGATCAATCATTGCAAAAATTACTCCTAAAGCCATTTCCCACACATTAAGCATTCCAAAGAGGGAAACTGTAGAGGAAATATCTATAGCTGTTGGTGATGAGTTTTTCAGAATGAATGAGGAATGGTGCAAAACTTCCATTGCAAAGAATTGGTTGAAGTCCAAGAAAAAGGGTAAGTCTCAATTACCCTCAAAGCTTAAAAGGGTTCATTTTAAGGATGAAATTTCAGATGCTATCACATTGCTACATCGTGTGCTTGGTAATGCATGTTTGGACTCTTTTGAATTTTGGATGTGCCATTTTATTCTGGTGATTTGTAGTGAAAATAACTTCATTGATTGGATTGAGATTATTAGTTATCATTTGAATGAGCAATTGATAAATTTCTAGCAAATTGTTGCCTTCCATATGTGATCATACCTAGTTTAAATTCTAGCCAATCAAGAGGCTATCTAGGTAGGGTTGGAACCGCAAAGGTCTCTGACACCAAACATGCCTATGTATAGAAGGTTTCCACAACTCACTAAGGAGGTTGGAATGAGGAATTTCTACCATGTCAATGACACATTTTTAATGGAAAATTTGAGAAGAATTGGTGGAAAACCTGAGCTTAGGGTTTCACCTGAAGTGGCTTCTTTGGTAATGAGGTTTGGAAGTTTCTATGTATTCAGTTGAACAGATTCACTTATCTTAGAATTGGAGGTCTTGTGAAGGCTCCAATGAAATTGCCCCGATACCCAAGTGATTTCTTGGTTTTTCTTGAAGTTTGTCGACATATGGCCATTGCAAATGTTAAATATTCAAACATGGGAAAGAAGGGGTATGATTTTCCATTGTCCATGCCTTCATTTTCTTGTAAAATTAATAATATTGCTAGGGGTGTGCAGAAAGCCCTAAATGAATTCAATTTTCAGTGTTTACCCATGAGAACTAATTTTGATAGCAAGAGTTATGTTAAGTAAAATTTGTATGGAGCTAGTAGCTATGAACATCACCCTCATATTGAAGATTTTTGGGAAGACTGTACAGATGAAGGCAAGGTGAATAGAATAAATTTCACGAGATTGACCCTAAAGAAAATACAAGCTTTTTGTATTTCTTTCAATATTCTAGAAGATGCACAAGAAGACTCGATGATCTTTGATCCCGAATATTGGGCCCCTGCTGTTAATCCCTTGTATATAATTAATTGGTCAGAGGATGAATTTTTAGACATAATGGTCAGTTGGGTTGTTTGGCATTGGCTCACAGTCAAGAGGAGATGATGAGAAGCTATAAGACACTAGGGCCAAGCTAAAGTCAATTTGTGAACAAGATAGTGTACCCTCAGTACCTAGGAAAAAGGCTAGTCAAGAAAAGATAATGCCTATAGACTTTGAGGGAATTTTTTAACAAATAATTGATGATAATTATTTTCCCACATTCTTTGAAGATCACCCTTCTCCAGTATGAGATACTTCTATTTCACTTTTTGTTCAATCAACTAAAAAGAAAGAAAATGTAAGTGTTGAAACTAGAGACACTAGATTAGTGGCATCTTCCCCAGTATGGTTAAAGAAAGTAGTCGAGAAGAAAAGAAATAATATTTCTGCAATGAAAATTGAAGTAGATATAGTTTCCATGTTGTTGTAGGGTCAACAAAAGCCCAAAAAGGCTAAGAGGATGTCACGAATTGTCACCAATTCCACTTCTGGGCATCAACTGTTGGAGATTGGGGATCTAGAAAAGGACCTAAACGACAATGAGATAATGGAAGCCGACTACAAGGTTACTCATGTTGATATGGGGCCATCTACTTTAGAAGGTGATGTATATCATGCTGATTACTCTGTTAATGTATTGATCAAAAGAGAAAAAGAACAAAAAAAGGAGAACCTTCAGTTGCAATCTAATATTCTTTCTTTAAGAAATTTTATTTTATCATTTGTGACTCTGACCACTATCGAATCCTCAAGCTCAAATGTTCAAGGTATTGATTTTGACACTGTACAACAAGTCAGGAAAATTTTAGGTTATGCTAAAGCTGCCAGTGAATGGATAGAAGGGCTTTATCAGGATGGCATTTTCTACATTTGTAAATTTATGAAATTCTATGTTAATGTGTCTGATAAAAGAAAGTAACTGGTAATTGAGATCTAGGAGATCGGGAGACAACATAGTAGCACATTTTTTATTTCAAGGAAAATTAAATAATTACTCTCCATGGAGCACACTTTGTTAATAAAAGAAAAATTGGTGGATGACCCTAGAGAAATTGATCCTAGTTGGTTTCATTCCTTGGAATGGAAATTGTCAGTATATGAAGAATATATCAAGGAAATCAATAAAGTGTTAAAAAAATACTTTGACATATTGGTGTTCAGATCAAGGAGAACTTCAATGATCTTGAAGTGGAGTTCACAGATGACTGTAGTGAAAAGGTACTGGATGTTGCAGATGTAATGAGGGAATTTAAAGAGGTGTATCATAAAGAACTAGGCAATCTTGAGACAACCACTGGAGACTCATTCAAAAAATTGATAACTTGTAGACCTATATGACTTAATTTAAGGAAGAAACTGATAAAAACTATGAAACACTAGTTGAGTTAGATCATGCACTTTCAAAATGGAGGACAAGGCTACAAATCACCATGACTCTAGGAAGCAAAAACACCACCACAATTATCACCAAGTACCAAGAATATAGACAAAGAGTAAAGGCGCATGAGGCATTACTAGAGGAGCAGGAGGTGGAAATAATTGGAAGCAAAGGAGTCGGTGTTGGAACCTAATTAGTTTTTAGTTTTTATGTTATTTTCTTTAATTTGGCTCTCTTGATACTTCAAAGACTTTTTATTTTAATTTCTAAAATAGTTGTCTTAAACCGTTATCAAGACTCTGCTATTTTGATTGCTTTTATGTTATTTCATTAGAAAGACAATGGTGAAGTTCATGCATGCATAATATTTGAGTTATGGTGTATGGATTTATTCTGATTTTGCTGAATAGTTTGCTAGTGTATTATCTATTATTGGAATGCTAGATGTTTGGTTAGTTTCATTGTTGTGGAATGTTTATCTATGAATAAAGATTTTATGGCCATGGATGCATAAGGATTTCTCAATATAATTTCAGTGATTTGGTAGTTAAAGATTTTATTGTTTAAGTTGGGTGGATGCCTTTCAAAGATTTCTAGTTAAAATAATTTACTCTCATTTTATTTCTAGTTAAAAGTGATATTAGTTAAAAATTATTCAGGGTGAAGCCACAATAGTGGTTTACAATTCAAGTGAGGAACGAAAACTCACAAAAAATGAATACATGGCAAAAAATTTGATTTTAGGGGTTCATACAAACCTATTGGTTCAAGTGAACCCTTTTAATTCTTTCTCACCCAAAAATCCAACAAAATCCCTTATGGAAGGGTAGTTTGCTCGAACCCCTAGGGGCTCATACGAACCCCTCTTATTCCTCATCCTCCCCTTGAGACACAAAAAACCTAAATTTTGGCATTTCAAAGCTTAGGTTGAGGATGAAAATGGAGGAATCTTTACAAACCCAATTGGAATTAGGTAGTCCTCGAAATGAGCTATCCAACAAATATAATTTTAATATGTTTTGGTTTTATTATGTATTTATTTTTTTAGTTTTATTAAACATAGGTTTTTCATTGAAAATGAAGGTCTATGTTCTGCAAATGTGGAAAAATAGTAGATTATCAAAAAGAAACTGAAAAATATGAGTGCACTAGATATTGAAGTCCTTGATCTAACAAAAATAAAATTGAATTTCGATATATACAAAAAAAGTTACTCGTTATACGGTTGTGCTATGTCTGAATTGTAATTATTTTGACTTTGAAACTTCATTAAAGAAAACATCTTCAATAAAAAACTATCTAACCAAGTGGAAGCACTATATATTAGAGTTAAAAATCTAAATTCGAAAGAGTTATAATTTTATCCTTCATGGAAAAAAATTATGCGTTATATGGTGCATGTCATTTTTTTAAAATGTTGTTTTTTGAAAAAAACCGGTTTTCGTGGGAGATGGAAAAAGAAGTGCAATCTGATTCCAAAAATTTTTAAAAATATATTTTTAGAATCTACAAACAAAATGTGATGAGACTCTAGTTTGCATCATCTTCAAATTCATCATGGTTTAGCTGCTATAGGTGCCCAAATGTGAAGATTTAGTTAAAAATAATAATTTCAGTGTCCAGTTTGGCCAAAAATTATAAACCACTATTGTGGGATCACCCTTCATTAAATATCTGAAGAAGGTAGCTTCCACCTTTTAAAATAAGTAGAGAATCAATATGAAATACTATTATGGCTAATTCAACTGTTATGTTTGTCACCTCTGTGGGCATAATAATATAGAGTTAAGTGACAAATCTATTAACCAAAACTTATATGCATGTCTCTATCTTTAGTAAGGCTCTCCACTGTTGCTTTTGTGATCTTAGCAACATTTATAAATTATGGCCATGTCAGTTGCTTCTAATGCTGGAGTATCATAAACTCTTTTTATAATTAGTTTGGTAGAGCTTCTAACTTCTAAGTTATGGATGTTGAACTGTTAGCTTCTGTTCAAGGAATGGATTAATATTCCTTTCAGTTATTTATCAAAGATTGTGTGAATGACAATGCAATAGGAATTTATAAGCAGTGTGATAAGTGTTGTTCTTTAAAAATGATGCAGAATCACATATCAAATTCAATACCATGGAATATAATATAACATATAAAATATCACAATTTCATGGAATACAATATAAAATATCATCAACTACAATATTAAATATTGTCAACTACAATTTGGAATATGATTCATGAAGTGCAATAATTCACAATTTCATTGAGTACAATATAAAATATCATCAACTACAATTTGGACTTTGGAACAATGGAAACTGATTCATGAAGTGCAGTATAAATACCTAAAAGCTGCTAACTCTCTTCCATTTCCCAAATAGAGTCAAGGTCCTCAAATTGATGCTCATCTTGAGATAAAGTAAAAGAGTCATCTTGATTCTTTGTTTTCTCTTCATTTTATTCAAAATTCATTGTGTGATTTGTGTCAATGTCATCTTTCCTAGTCCCACTGCTAGTGCCAGTGCTAGTGCCACCAGTACCAACATTTGGAATTGGAGTGTCTATTGCACAACCTGGTCCCTCCTCTTTCACGTGTGGACCTCCAGATTGCAAGTGCCCTTTGAAAAGGAATTTTTTTGACATTATTTATAGTTCCTTTCATCCTCAAGAAATTTTCCAAATTCTTGTCCAGTTTGTTTCTTAACTTTGATTTCAAAAACCACGATGTACTAAAAACTATCTCATCCTCCACTGACCCTAATATAATTGTTTGAGATAAATTAGCAAATCTGAAATATTATGATATTGAATCACATAGTATTTCACTTTGACCTAAGCTTGTCCAATTTTTTTTTATTGATCCTATTTCAAAGGCCTTCTCCTTGCCCATGGATTTATACTAGTCCTTAATAGCTGTTGGAAAACTCCTACAGTGTTGTCTAATCTTAATTTCATTTAAAATTTCTTCTATTGTCTGATAATTGTATGTTACCTTTTCTGAAAATTGTTCGATCAAGATTTTTACTTGATCATGAAAATATTTGGGGTTATCTTAGTTTACCCAAAATTGAGGATACACAATACCCATGGCTTCAAGTATTTTATATCAAGGGAATCTTTCATGAATCTCTAAGGAAAGAGATTTTCAATTTCCTTCAAATTGTCACTAACAAATTTAACAATGTCGTTAAAATATTCCTCATTAACAATTACTTCTCTACTAGAGCACCTGGATATCTTACAATGGTACATTGGTATCTCATATCCACGCACATAGATACATAAGTGTCCACTTGCATTAAACTGTAAATAATTATCAGGATTATCCAAATCAGTAATTTTCCACCACATGAAATAATTTGCGCTTTCTTGTGTTAGATCTAGATATAGATGTTCAAGGGCCAAGCATGTAAGTTTACGTAGATTGGCATATTCATAAATATAAATAGTTCTATCTTGGGCTTTCTTCACAAGCTTTTTCATCACATCCAGCATGGGGAGAAGACTAGCTAAATTCAAGAGTGTCTCTATAATGCTTAACCTATGTAAGAGGTCAGGAGCTTTGTCTACTATGCTACGATGATGGTACATCACTCCAATCAAGGATCGATATTCAGAAAGAAGTCATTATGCTGGTCCATGTAGGGAGATCCATATGGTATTGACATCCTTGAGAAGCTTGTTTCCTGGTGTTATTCCCTCAACAAAATGTTGAAATTCTTGAAAACATTTGGGACTTCGATAGAAGTATGCGTGGATCTCGTGAACTAGATTTTCAACTTTTGATACTATAGGAAACTTGCTTACAATTTTGAATGCTTAATTCATTTTGTGGGCCATGTAGTGAATGCCAAGAATTTATGGTGCACAAGTAGTTTGTAACTTTGTGCAAACACTGCTCCTTTGATCTTGCATCACTACAACTCCATCAGCTCCTACACACACCAGCTTTTTGGCAATTGTCAACTCATCCATACCTGCAATTTCATTTAAATATTTCTTGAATTGTTCAAATAGATTTTGTGATGTTGAACTATCCTTCATTTTATGAACACAAAGAAGATGAGCTTGGTAAACATGTTCTATAGCATACAAATGCATACATATCCAAGAAGTATTGTCTACCATAGTAACTTCATCTAAAGACAATACAATGAAATTTGACTCTTTTACTTTCTCCTTTAAATCTTCATTTTCCACTGCACCAAGATAGTTTTCCCATTCACATCTAGTTTTTACTGACCAATGTGAGAAGGGAAAGTGAGGAACACTCAAATAAGATAATAAACTAGAATATTATGGGTAGTTTGTCATAAGATGCCCTCTAGAAAAAATATGAAAACAACACTCATCTGAACAGTTTTTGACAGATTTGTTGCTTCCATTACTTTTCCAAAATGAGCCTCAAATGTACCTTGACATTCTTCAAGCTTCTACATTCTATGGTTATTCTCTTCATATTCCACAACATACTTAACATGAAGAAATTCTTCCTTTGATTTCCATCGTACGACTTATTGTCCCTTCTCGTCTATGATTTATTTTTCGTAAACTTTACCAATATTATTTTCTATAGTGTCAAGCTTTAGATGCAATATCTTGTCTCTTCCACACTTCCAGCTACAAATTATACACTTGCATAGTGTTGCTTTTTCAATATCATTTTTCATTTTTTACCCCTACTACTACAATGAATGGGTACTTCAACAACCAACCAAGCTGAAAATTACTTGTCATTTCCCACTCATGCCCCAATTTTGATTTGCCTTTTCTTTTCTTTCTACCAACATCATCCTCATCCAAGTCAATTATCTCATTCTAGCTAACCAGGGTATCCCTTGGAACATCTTCTGCGGTATTTCCATCCTCGTTTGATACATTTTGATTTAACTCAATGATAATCTCACCTTGACCTTCCTGTGGCAGTGAGGTATTGTGAATGCCTTCTTCATTAATATTTGGTGGAAGAGTTGACGATGTAGCTCCATCTTGATTTGATGGATCAGAAGCTTTGTTGATTCCAAAAAAAATTGTATTGTAGTTTTATGTTTTTGGCATTTTTATGTCCTCCCAATCTCTTCATTACCCTTAGGAGGCTTACCCTTGTTGCTCGACATATAGATCTCTCACTTCGAATAAAAGCTAGAAAAAATGTCTTCTTGTTTAAGAAGGATAGAGAATATAGAGCCCATTCCCTACTCAAAATCATCTTTAAGACTGAACCAAGAATGAAAAAGAGATAAAAAAACCTTATTATTATAAATAATAACATTATGAAGAAATGGTCACTCACCTTTAAGTCTATGTTTTTGACTTTCGTTGACTTCTGAATTGAGAAGTAGAACCTCAAAACTGAACAAAATGTCTAAGAATAAATGATAGTTTTGATTGTATTTATATCAATCCATATTTGGCGAATTGCACAGGATTTTTAAATGGTATACTAAAAATTTGGCGAATCTCGCGTGCTTATACAACAATACATTGTAATTTTCAAGGCAATATGTGTCTTCAAATGTAATTATTTTTAAATATTTTGGCAAAATAGATCCTCATAAGCAACTATTTATAAATTTTAATTGGTGAAATGGGTCTTCACACGCAACTATTTATAAATTTTAATTGGCGAAATGGTACTCATATAATGTTGTTTTAATAGTATTGGTGAATATGTAGGTTTTTTAATACATGTTCCTAGGATTCCAGGCAGAAATATTAATCGGTCCATTTGAAACGCGTAGTTTGTTATGGCGAATTTATCACTTAAATAAGCCTCATAAAAAAATCATTGGTGAATGAACACGCAATGGACCGATATTTCATAAAATCCAAGCAATTTAGACACCCTGTTGGGTACTATTAATTCACCAATTTTGACTTGCCTGATTCCTAGAATTCACCAATTGGCGAAGATTCGCCACTAAAGTTTTCACTGATGGTATGAATCGAGTTACTTGCTCCAAATATAAGATTAAATCTTTGGTTAAATTAACATTATCACTATGAACACTCCTAATATCAATTGTTAAAGGTTGAATTAAATTTTCCATAAGTATAGAGAGTAGTGTGTTTATTAAAATACCCTTTCTAAATTTAATCATGTCAAATTTTAATCACATATTTATATTACATCATAATCTTTCAACAATTTGTTAATCAAGTAAGTTAATTAGCAATATAATTATTAACTATGCAAACTCTAATTAAATTACTTATTCTAGGAGATTCTTCTTTTAACTAATCTAAAGAATTTAATTGTTTTATCTACCTTGATTTATTGCTTTTAATTCATATATTTAATTGGGTTCTCAAAACAATCCATAACTACTATATTAATTTATTCTTTCCAATTACTAATATTAAATTCGTTTCTTAATCTTCACTATACTTTCAAATGGATATTACTAAATTTAGTATTTGTTGACAACACAAAATAATCAGCGAACTCTAATTTCTCCAAACATCCATAAATAACTTATGCTTTTATCTATTTTTCCCATTTATTTAATTGTTTATTTATTTATTTTTTGGTCCATAAGCCATGGGATGAGGGGACCACTCCCTTTATTTCAAAGAAAGAAAGAATTACAAAAGTTTGCTAAGTAGATAAGAAGGCATTGAGAGGCCAAGAACATATGTGAAAGAGATCTCAAGAAACCCATAGAGGAAGAGAGAATAGTAACAAATTTTCAGTCATGATACAATTTCACCCAAGGGGAAAAACAAAGAAGCACAGATGCCACAAAGACAAATCCCTTTAATTTATTTGGAGAAAGAGAGCTTCCAAAGTCCATTGGGAACCAACCTCCACCACTTCTAGACCTTCAATGTGAAGCTTTTCAACATCAAAATTCCTCCCAACCTTACGTTTTGAGCCATAATTAGTTTTAGTTTTCCACTATTAGTCTGAGAAATCCCAAGTTTTTACAATGTATCTAGAGTAAATTCATCAAAACAATCATGATTTTGATCTTCCATATCATCCATGAAAGATAATGTTCCAACATATTTAGAGCCTGCATCCTCCAATCCAGAAGGAGTGTCTGGTGAGCTATCATGAGTTGGGGCAATCAAAGGAAAGAGGTATCTACATGTTGATCCTGAGCCAACCTATAGACTTGAGAGAGTTGAAAAAAACTTCCATGATTTTGCCAAATAAATTTAATATCCAAAGGCCCATCCTTCATAACCCATTTCTTCAAACACAGATTTCTTGCCCTAGCCAAACATTGCAGGGAGCAAGCATCAATTTTATGGCCTAGCATGTAACAACGAAATCAATGAAAAGGCAAACCTTCATAGTTTAAAAATTGAGTCCAAACATCATGAGAGGAATGGATCCAAATTGAGTGAGAGAGGGGTTTCGAGATATCCACCATAGTGCAAACCCTGTAGATTTTGTGATCAGAAGCCACTATGTTTGGATCAAGCTTGAAAAAGGTACCCACCTGATTAATCAAATTGCTAAGCATCTCCACATTGTGCATAACTAGGAGAAAATTGTAAAGCCTAATCCACACAGGGATGCATGTGATCTTGGCCATGTTCAGAACAAAAAATGGAGACCATGGTGAAATGAAAAGGCCAGAGTAACCAAAAAACCATAGTCCATTTTGCAATTACGACATTACAATCCTCCATAGACCTAAAAGTAATAGACAAACCAAAGTCAAGAGATTCAACAATAGGGGGAGATAGATTACTCCAAGAGCTATTGTTCCAATCTAGAATGGAGGCCACCGATAAACGCTTATGTAAGCAATGTAAAATCATAGAACAAATGCCACAATCCCCAAAAATAACATCAATATTTTTTAGAAATGCAAAAATCCACAGGCTCTTTGGAGAAAATCGCATCATAATCCCCAAAGGAAAAATGAGCTCTGTCAAAATGAGCATCATCAACCACATTTAGGGGTGGGGGAAAAATAGGAGAAGTGACATGGTCGGCAGAAAGAGGGTTTGAGGGTTGAGAATTCTTGTGGAAATAATTAGAGTATACATGAAAGGGATTAGATATTTTTTTGCACCCTTCCACAAAAATCAAGGGCACAATACTAGAAGCCACACCCACGAAATTTGCAATTGGCGGAGCCAAATCACAGGAAGGAGGAGATGAAGTAGAGGGTGGCGAGACTGGAAAATTGGGACTAGAGGTAGCCTTACAAACCTGCTCCAAACAAAAGGTGCCACACACATGATATGGGTTTGACTTGTTTTTGCAAGTTGTAGTAGAAGCATTAACAGGTTCTGTAGCTAGCGATCTATTCGGAGAAAAGATGATAGGATTAAAGGTGAGGGAGGGAGAAGGGGGCCTCGATGAATCCAAAAAAATCCATTGAAGAACCTGAATGCAGTGCATACCTCTTCCTCCCCATAATTTCTCCCACACAGGAGCCATCCTTGGTTCCCTCAATGATTTTCTTGCTCTTAGTTGTGCCTTTAGCTTTGGGTTTGAGGTGCTATGAACTACGAATCTCCCTCCCCCATGGCCAAAGAATCATCCTCACCATGCTTTTGAATGAAAACAACACTAGGGCCGCCTTCACACATCTTTGCTTATCTTCCAAAAAAAATCTTTTCTAAAATAACATTTTAATTATTTATTTAATTATTGAAAACCTTTCTGCAATAATTCTTTCCCCAAAAATTTAAATCTATTCATTAATGGACATTTTCTTATTTGGATTTTTCCTTAACAATAATTGAAAAATCAACTTCCTTGCATTAACTAAAAATCAAATTTATTTATTTTTATTTTTTATTTTTTTCAAATCTAGTTTTAGTTTGTTTACGAAAATGAGCATTTCTTCTTCTTCTTGACTCTCAAATGAATTTAGTTTTCTTCTTATTTATTTTGTGGTTGTGTTGCATAAAAAGGATATATGTATGTTTTTTCTTATGATTCCAGATTTCCCATCACTATTTAAAGGAGTGCAAAATCATATTTTATAAAATATTATTGGCATTATAGATAAGTTTGTTTTCCTCAATTTTTGATACTTATAATTTTATGTCTATGTTTAATGTTCTATTCTTAAGTTGAAATCAGTTTTCTCACAACTTTTAATAACTATAACTGAAATTTATCACAACTAATCCCATCTACCTTACTCAATGGGCTTAATCCCTTTGCTTGAGGTTTTGAAGAACAATTGTTTATTTCATTGCAGGAACTTTTAATGATTTAACTGAGTTATCTCTTGATTGCCTAATTTTAGTTTTGATTTTTTATTTATTTAATTTGTTTAAGCACAATAAATTCCCATTAAATACAAAGGATTTTCTTTTATATTGTGAAGTTGCAGGCATGGACTTAAACATCCATATAGCAACTGATCACAGGTCTTTCTCTTTTGTTTCAACATAGATTATGGAAGCATGAAATCAAAATTTGCTTGCCACACCTTGCTAACCCATCACACAAGCCAACTGAGGGGAAGGACAAGCCAGTGTGGGGAAGGTAATGGAGTTTCAACACTGCCCTCCTAAGAAATTAAATATTTATTTGTAGGCTCAACTTCCAACAAGAACATAATGTAGATACATCCCAACCAGGAATGCCCAAGGGTAACTAGTAAACGTTAACTAGTTTCAAAATACTCACAATAATTCCTAACTGTTGGAAATATTTAATCCTTTGTTAGAGGATGTTTGTCCCCTTGTCAGTTTTGGGATCTCTTCAAACTGCCAATGTAAACCTACAACCTCTGTTTTCAGTGTACCATCATTAAATGAGGTTGGTAAATTTTAAATTTGAATTGAAGCACTCTTTTTCATGAGTATTTTCAAACAAGATAAAAAAAGATTGTATTTGTTAGTTTTTGGAGGTCATTTTTTTGTATGGGAGGAAAACCCTACAGCAATAGAAGAAGAGAATGTTAAGGAGATGCCAATAGTGCACAATTTTTTTATCATACACAACACAATGATAACAACAACTTCAGAACAACAATCATCTTATGTTTAGGTGTGAGTGTAGCACTAGGTTAGGATAGTGGTCCAATATTGTATGAAGAGTATTTTGTTCATGTAAAATAGAGCATGTCCTCTATGATTTTGTAATTTTGAAAGCAATAAGGAATATATGAATATATAATTTTTTGTGTATCATATTTTGTTGTCTCTGCATTGTGTTTCTCATTTTCTATTTTGGACATTATCCAGTAACAATAGTGAGTCTGTGTTTTGCTACCCCCTACCTACCAAAAAGTCATATCAAAGCCCTATTTTTCTAGGTAGTTAGTTTATTATGGGCATGTTTAGAAAAGCCCTAGGTTATCTAGGCATTAAGTCTTCTCAAGTTTGAGAAAAATGACGAGGTGAGAGTAAAGGTTGGTGGAATCCACCAAATTTTGATGGGAAAAACTATGACATATGGGCTCAGAAGATAAATACAATAATGGTTGCTAATGACCTATGGGAGCTGGTCATCAATTGTTTCAATGATATTACAAACCAAGCAGCCTTTGCAACACTTTCAAATGCATAGAAAAATTAGTTGAAAGAAACAAGGATGAAAGATGCAAAAGCCCTTAGTTTGATTAAGGTAGCCTTGATAGAGTCTATTTTCCCATGTATTGCAATAACAAACTACTCAAAAAACAAGCATGGGAAATATTGCATAATAGTTATAAGGGGGTTGATAAAGTGAGATTGATGAAGTTGTAGCTGCTAAGAAGAGATTTTGAGACTCTAAAAATAAAGGATGGTGAGTCCATTTCATATTTTCACACTAAGGTTTCTAGTTTGATAAATCAACTAAGAATAAATGGAGAAAAAATGGAAGAACAAAGGATTATTGAGAAAATCCTAAGAAGCCTACTCTCTAGATTTGATCCTATAGTCATTGCCATTGAAGAGGAAAAGGATTTGTCCAAGATGACTGTAGATGAGTTGATGGGTTCACTACAAACCCATAAGTAGCGGTTGAACATATCTTCTCCTTCCTTAGAGCAAGCATTCAAAGCTCAAAACAATGGAAGAGGTCAAGAAAGAGGAAGAAATGAAATAGGAAAAGGTAAAAGAGGCAAAGGAAGAAGCAATTTTGGAAGAGGAGACTCAAGCAGCCCAAAGGATCCAAGCAGCTCACAGTCAACATACCAAAACCAGAAGAAGAACAACAATTCAAATAAGAGGTATGAGAAATGTGCAATTTTATTACAGTCACAAGTATGGACATTATGCTAGTGAGTGTAGAAAGACACAACATGACCATGTGAGTCAAAATGCAAATGTAGTAAATGAGAACAAGACTAAAAATGAAAAATAGTCCAATGTTTTCATTGTTTGCAACCTTGTTGAGTGCAATAGTGATGAAGTATGGTATTTAGACAACTCTTGTAGCAACCACATGAGTGGAAATAAATATTTATTTTCCTCCATACACAACAATATAAAAATAGAAATCAAAATGGGAAACAATGAGAAAGTTCCCATCATGGGTTGTTAGCATTCAAACCAATAATGGTGAAAAGAAAAATATTCAAGATGTCTAATATTCCCCTGGCATAAAACATAACCTGTTGAGTATTAGATAAATGGTCCAAAACCATTATAGAATCTTGATGGAGAATGGATAGTGCAAGATATTTGACAAAAGAGGCAGCAACAAAGTGATGGTAGTAATGTAGATGATGAGAAACAAAATGCATCCTCTTAGGATGCACATAATGTATACAATGTTCACAAAAAAAGGACAAAAACATTGTTCTCTAGCGCTCACAAAAATTGAACAACAATCAACGGTGGAACAACAATATGCTTTTAAGACAGTCATCAAAGACCCATCCAAACTTTGGCATTTAAGGTATGGGCACTTAAAATTTTCTAGTTTGAGTTTACTATCTAGGAAAGGCGAGGTTAGAGGGTTACCATCTATTGTAGAACCTAATGGAAAATGTGAGGCCTTCATTTTAGGAAAGTAGCCTAGGAAACCCTTTCAATCAGGGTATTCTAGGAGAGAAAAGGCACCACATGAGTTAGTGCACTTAGATTTGTGTGGACCCATGAAAAATCACACCTTAGGTAGAAATGCCTATTTTATGACATTTATAGATGATTACAAGAGAAAAATATGGGTCTAATTTTTGAAAAAAAAATCGAAATCCTTTGAGAAATTTAAATGGTTTAAGGCATCAGTTGAAAAGGAGAACAACCACTATATTGAAGTTCTTAGAAAAAATAGAGGGGGAGATTATATTTCCAAATAATTTATGAATTTCTATATGATTGAGGGAATTTATAAACAATCTACAACTAGGTATACTCCACAAAAAAATGGAGTGGCTAAAAGGAAAAATAGAACCATTCAAGATATGGTAGCAAGTATGTTGAAAATAAAAGGGATGCCACACATTTTTTTGGGAGAAGTTGCAACAACAAATTTTATATATTGAATAGGTGCCCCACAAAGGCTTTCTATGATAGGATTCCACAAGAGGTGTGGGAAAAAAAAATGAAGTGTTGAACACCTAATAATATTTGAGTGTGTGGCATAAGCATTCTTACCAAAAGAGAAGATGCACAAATTTGATGATAAAGGAGAAAAATGCATTTTCATAGGCTATAGTGAGGAGTCAAAAGCTTACAAATTGTATAATCCCATCACTAAGAATGTTGTGATCAACAAAGATGTTGTGTTTATTGAAAATGAAGCATGGGATGGAATGGTGGATGAAACATGTATTTTATTCACAATACCCCTTGATGATGAGGAAGTTTTGGAAGAAAACAACCTAGAAGGATCTCAAGAGAGCAACAAATCAAGGAGAAACTACTGTAGAGCCTTAGAAAATAGAAAATCTAGCAGTACTCAACAAAACAACTCTAAAAGTGTTTAATAGAACAACATCTCTAGATAGAGACAACAAAGTAACATCTCTAGAGTATAGTAGAGTAGTAGCTCAGACAATCAACAATATAGTAGCTCCGGAGTTTAGAGTAACAACAACTCAAAATTTAATTCAAACCCTACACTCACATCATTGATGCCATGAAAGAAAAAGAGTGTGGGAGATTTATGAAAACACACAACATGGTGATTTTGATAAAAAATTGGATTTTGCACTATTCTCTTATAGTGATCCAACACACTTTGAAGTAGTAAAAGAAGAGAAGTGGTGTAAGGATATGGATGAAAATTTGGATGCTATAGAGAGAAATGCAACATGATAACTAAATGATTAACCAAAAGGTAAACAAGTGATTGGAGTGAAGTGGGTCTACAATACCAAGTGTATAGCTGAAGGTAAAATTGAAAGACATAAGGCAAGGCTAGTTGTCAAAGGATACAAATAATAGCTTGGTATAGATTATGATGAGGCATATGCACTAGTTGCAAGGCTGGAAATAGTTCGAACAATCATAGAAATTGCAACCAAACATATTTGAAAGGTGTATCAAATGGATGTGAAGTCTATCTTCTTGAATGGAGTGCTAAAGGAGGAAGTGTATCTAGAGTAGTGACTTGGCTATGAAGTCCCAAGGCAAGAGGACAAATTGTATAAAATCCAAAAGACTCTTTATGGGATGAAACAAGCACATCAAACATGGTGCAATAGAATAAACTCATATCTAGTGAGCAATGGCTTCAACAAAAGAAACAGTGAGCCTACACTCTACATCAAAGCAACTGAAGGTGATATTTTAATTGTTGTTTTGTATGTAGATGATTTGATTTTTATTGGTAACAATGACAAATTGATTGCTGATTTTGAAGAGGTGATGAAGAATGAGTTTGAGATGATAGATTTAGGTTTGTTGAAATACTTTCTTGGGATTGAAGTACACAAAAAAGAGCATGGAATATTCATTTCACAAACTAACTATACCAAACAAATTTTGAGGAGGTTTAAAATGAAAAACAAAAAACCTACACTAACACTGACAACAATAGGTCTAAAATTGAGCAAGGATGACAATAGTAATGAAGTGAACCCAACCCTCTACAAAATAATGGTTGGAAGTTTTATGTACTTGAAATCAAATAGGCTTGATTTAATGTATGCAGTAAGTATGATTTATAGGTTCATGGAGAAGCCTAAGGACACACAATAGCAAGCATGAAAGAGGATTTTATGGTATGCGAATTGAACACTACGTTATGGATTTTTTATACTGCATCTAATGAGTTTAAGTTGGTTGGTTTCATAGATAGTGATTGGGTAGGAAATGTGGATGATAAAAAAGAGAACTTCGAAATATGTGTTCCACCATGGGCATCCAAGAAGCAGCCCATTATCTCACTTTCCACAGTAGAGGTTGAGTATATTGCAGCAAATGTAGCGGCATGCCAAGCTATTTGGTTGAAGATCCTTGCAAATTTGAAGGAACGACAAGAAGAAAACAGAGGCATACATTATGACAATGTGTCCTCAATAGCTTTGAAAAAGATTCCATTCTTCCATAGATGAAGCAAACACATTGAGATTCATCATCATTTCATAAGGCATTTGGTTGAACAAGGTGAGATTGAATTACAATATTGTAAATCTAAGCAGCAACTCACCGATATCTTCACCAAGGCATTGCCAAAAGATAATTTTGAATGCCTAAGAGATAGTCTTGGCATTGTGGATAGCTTCAGAGATTAGCTCAGAAAGGAAATTACAGATTGACATCTAACTTTAGAATAAGGGGAATTTTTGGAAATATTTAATCCTCCGTTAAAGGATGTTTACCCCCTTGTCAATTTTGGGATCTCTTCAAATTGCCAACGTAAACCTGCAACCTTTGTTTTCAACTTTCCAACATTAAAGGAGGTTGGTAAATTTTAAATTTGTATTAAAGTGCTCTATTTCATGAGAATTTTCAAACAAGAGAAAACAAGAATGTATTCCTTATTGTTTGGAGGTTAGTATTTTTTTGTATTGGAGGAAAAGCATGCAACAATAGAAGAAGGGAATGTTTAGGAGATAACAACAATACACATGAATTTTATCAGATGCAATGCAGTGACAATAGTAGTTTCAAAACAACAATCAATTTATGTTTAGGTGTGAGTGTAGCTCTAGGTTAGGATAGTGGTCCAATATTGTATGAATAATATTTTGTTCATGTAAAATAGAGCATGTTCTATGTGATTTTGTAATTTTGAAAGAAAGAAGGAATATATGAATATACTTTTCTATGTGTCATATTTTTTTGTCTTTGCACCGTGTTTGTCATTTTATGTTGTCCATTGTCGAGTAAAAGCAATGAGTCTATGTTTTGCTACCCCCTACCTACCAAAACTAACAACCATTCACCTTATCGGTTGTTATGGGTTTTGACCAAATAGTTGTATGCCTAGATTTTGTAGAATTCTTACCAGATTGCAAACATCACTCTTGACAGGCTAATTGATTTGAAGCAAAAGAACATGAAAACATTTAATGAACCATCAATATCTAATTTTTTATAATGTTGTAATGAGAAGGTACTTGTATTTAGTGAATATTTAAACTACCTATAGTTTCCAGTTTGTTGTTTCTTGAAAGATGAATAATGATATATTTAAACAAGAATACCATACAATCATGAGCTACATCCCCTTGCATAGTAACTAGAAAATTTAAATATTCTTTTCTAAATTTGAAAAATTATTTTCCTATAAATGTACAAGACTAAAGTATTTAATTTATAATTTTTACTAATTCCCATTTCATTATACCATGTAACAAGCATACTTAAATAACATTTCTAGCAAATGACAATAATCTTCCTATAGTTATTCCTTTATAATGATAGATCAACAAAATGCATACAAAATGTTTTATTTTCCAATCATTCATACAAACTCTTTAAAAAATATTTTGCCCCTTGCTTATGGTATTCTGCAAATAGTTTACTATCTCCATTTGAAAATTCCTAAGTAACATAAACTTTTCATTTACTTGTTTCTTTCACAAGAACAAGAATTTATGCAATATTCCAATGGCCAAAACAATCCTTCCAAAAAAGAAAAAAATATTTTTTAAACAATAAATGTAAAACATATGTGTAATATTTAATGAATAGAGAACAATACAACACATGACATCTCTTTGTGTATGAACAAAATTCAAGTGCATATTTTGAAATGCCACCAAACTCTCTTTTGCTAACTTCTTGAAGGTATAGTAAAAGTCTTTGCAAAAGATTTATAAAAATTGAAATACAATATGCAAGACCAATTAAGGACCCCTTTTTTTTAAAACCAACACAACATCTCTTTACTCAAGGATATTGCAAAAAAATTACAAATTCTTCAAGCTCCCTCTAGAGAACCTAAAAAGAACAAGTGTCGAAAAACAACTTTTGCTAATGGGCTCTCCACCGAATCGTAGGGTTGTAAATCAAACCACCCTCGAGCATGGGGAATTCACTTAGCTACAACATAACTTACAATACAACACAAAGAACACATATGCACATACATCAAAATAACAAAGATACACAAGTCTACCACATTGGTTTTCCCAAGGGAAACCACAAAAGGGGGAGTAGGGGCTCAACCAAGAAGGGTATATAAATGGAATATCATGATCTTGTATCCATATAATAACACCACATAAAAACTCCACCCAGGCACCATAATTCCAATACGCCAACCACCATATCACACCATACCAACACCACTTATTCCTCCTCTCAAAAGTATGCATAGCACAAGGGGGATGCTCACATTCCATGAATATAAAGGGTGCTCATACCCCAATAATGGCCATTACCTAAGAGGGATACTCATATCCTTGAAAGAAAGCCCATGAGAGTGGGAGCCACACCCACTCAATACCCCTACACTTGGAGGAACAAAAGATCCTATAAATAGAGAAGGTCAACTTGAAATAACCCCCTTCCAATTTTTTTCAGGTTTTGAATCAACAAAATCACTTGTTAACGTTAGCAAAACCAAAACCAAATCCGAAAGTAACCCTACACCAAGAATGTTCACCAAGATCCCAATGATGGGTGAGGTGATAACATATGGCACTGGGGATCATTAACAAATAAACTAAAATGTTGGAAATTACAAAGCTTATGCAACTCGATCACTTATTCAACGGGAGTAGTTTGATGGCTTAGCTAATCAACATGATGAAGAATGAAAGTACATGAAAATTAAAGTATGGGAGGCTTGTCAACACCTTCCACTTGTTCAATGAGCAAGACATAATTGAAAATATGAAAGTAAATGTTCGACGAGGCCTACCCCTTCCACTAATAGTGGGAAATACAATTTTAAGTGCAAAAATATTAAATGACTGAATTAGTATTATTGATTTCAACCACACAATGAGAATAATCTAAAAATTACAAGTGAGAAGGTTGTCCAATTCTCTGCAAATGATATTATAAGTTTCTCCAAACTTCACAAGCCTTCGAAACATGAAAAACCAACCAAAAACTAGAACTTCTACAATATGATATAGAAAACCAACACTCATGCAAACCAACAAGAATAGAACCACTCCTAAATGCTCCTAACTCATCCAATATTCCTCCAATGAACTTGGAATAAGATGCAAATGAAGCCTAGGAGGAAAGCACCCAAGATAGGATCAAGAAGTAGTTGTAAACACCTTCTATTATTTATTGCATGCATTCCAAGGTGATGCCAGACAAAGTACAACCACCAAGAAGGGCAACCAACTTTAGAAAAATAACCACTTCACCAGAAAAATCTAATTTCAAGGAGGAGTGCCTAGGGCATAAAAATAATTATAGAAAATACCCAGAATGAAATAAAAATCATACAATGATCTGTTAATAAAAATTTGCTTCAGTCGTGCATGAACCAACTACCTGAAAATCATAAATAACTTCAAAAACTAATATCAATGATGCTCAATCTACTATCTTTGTGTGAGAAGCAGTCTCAATCCCAGCTAGGTGTTATCTTTCAAACATGAAATTGGATACTTGCTAAGAGGTATGCATTCCTCAAAGCCATAAGCCTGAAAACATTTTGGAAACAATTTGATAAGATAGACAATGGCTCATCAAATGAAGAGGCAAGGCCTTGTATTTATAATTTCTCCAACCCAAAAACTCAAACTCCCTTTCCCTCCAAAAGGGACGCCCAAATGAGATTCTCATTTCACTTCATTTTGCATTTGAATTCCAACCTTTGACTTCTTGAATTTAGGCATCCAAACATAAGAGGAATGATACTTATCAAAATGAAAATATTTCATAACATAGGCATCCAAGGTGATTAAGTAAAATATACCTTATACCCACTTAAATATTTTCTCCAAGCTTGGTGTCTAAGTGGATAGGTGAAATACATTATAATTTATCTTAAATATTTCTCCAAAAGGAATCCACTATGCCTTAGCCAAATATTTTACTTAAAATAATATCTCACCAAATATTAAACTTTCCAAAATAAGCATCACAAAAGCTGGAGACCAAACCGAATAAACTGACTTGCCTAAAATATCCTTTGAACTGGCCTGCTGAGACCCTGCTAAAAATAGAACTTACAAAAAATAGTAAGTGTGTCAAAATGCATTTTAACCACATTTTGATCAGCCATCACAACTTACTAAAAATGGTAAGTCTAGAAAAGTCCTCTATTTAAGTTGCATGTCACACCATTGCAAAGCTCTCTGAAAACCTCGAAGGAATCCATAATCCAAAATAAAAGTCTCCAACATGAAAGCCCTTGAATTCAAAAAAGAAACCTCCAAGTAGTTGGAAACCCTAATTCTACCTCAGACTAGCCTACGGGCATCTGGGGATAGGCTCTTAATCATTGGAAAGCGTATTGCTAAAAATGGGGACATTACACAACTCCCCTAGAAAGTTACACAACACACCACATTATGACAAAAAATAGAAAGAACATTACACGTGAAAACCTCTAAAAAATCCTTAATAAAAAATTCACATATGAATATGCATACAAAAAGAAGAGAGAGGAATAACTCAAGAGCAATGATTCGATAATGGATGACTCTTTTTTCCTCTTCGAAGATCTCCTCCTCTCCAAAATCTACTCCAAAAAGAAACCCAAAATGCAAAGAGATCGAATGACATGGCAACCCCCTCCTCTCCATAAGGAGGGAGATATAAAAGGGAAGGAAGAAGTAACTTCCTCCCAACTAACTCAATGACCAAAACCATTTCCCAATTTTTGCCACTTTTGCCAAGGGGACATAAAAAAGGGTCCTAAACACTTTTAAAAAGGACATAAATGATAAAAAAAAAAAAACTTCCAACCCTTATACCTTAGGTATAAGCTATTCCCCAAACATAAAATATACCTTAATTCTTTTAAAATTCTATTTCAAGTTACAAGACCAAAGTTTACACAAGACAACCAAAATTATATCACCACATAGTACTAACATGAAATCCTTCTAACTTAACATCAAGGCCTATGGACCAAGAACTAGGACAAACATAATATATACAAGATGAAAGGTGGCTAACTAAACCTCCTTAGTTACATCAGTATTAGAAGTCCTTGTACACTCAAAAAGATGTGTCAATGTGATAGAAACACATACACACACACACACATATATATATCCAAAATAAATTGTACATTTTACTTGCATACAAATCAACTGATCAATCATAAGCTATCATATACAATACATCATTTTGAAATGTATGAGTCACAATAACCATATCAAATATTATTAGAGGAACACTACAAAGCATAACACCCATAATCACATCAATGCCTCCCAAAAATATGCATAAGTCCTATCATCAATCATGAAATCCAAATATGAGATCAGATACCATCCTCAATAAGTGTATATGCATCAACAACACACTAAGTCTCATAATCATTCAGAATCACCAAAATATCACACTAGTGGACATCATATGAAACTAAATGATTAATCACAAAAAAATTCATTCATAAATAAGCCAATTATAGTCATAAACAACCCTGATAACTCGATACATCTGATATACATCGTGCCATTTCTAAAAATTGCATAAGAAACAAAATAATACATTTCATAATCAAGGAGAAATCACAATACCCACTGAATAGGTAAAATTTTCCAGTTGACCTTATCCCAAAATCAGTCAAGCAATGACCATCACTCCTAACTTATGAATAAAATTCATCGCAGAGCACATGGAATGTAGACAAGAACATCAAAATGTGTAAACTCAACAAGGTCATAGAGGGTAGGGTCTCACAAAAGAATATTCAATATTATTTTATTTTATTTTATTAAACAATAAGGTTGAATGCCAATAAATCTAATAATAGGCAGTCATAAATGATTGACTAGAAATGAAATGTCCTTAAAATAGATAGGAAATTTAGTTATGAAAGCCAATTAGAATAATACTAAATAACGTACAAAAATTCTTCCTAGTATCATAATGGAGACATTAAAATGGAAGATATGCAAGAATCTATAAAAGATTTACTATTCAATGTAGAAAATGAAGACATAGTCCAAGTTATAGTTATCCCTGCATTCATTATGACAAGTATACCAAGTGGCCTTAAATCCTCCCCCTTATATAGACTTACTCCTGGAAGTCCTTAAGGATTGGAACTTAACCTTATTATAGCAACACACATGAATTCTTAATAACATTTTAATTATTATCTAGAACTAAAATGATACCTTAACAATTGGCACTATCTTATATAATAAAATGATATCATAACTATCCAAACTATAACACAAGGAGTTAAAGTTGTTGTATGAAGGGGAGACCTTAAATTCCCCTCCCCTTAGTTTAAAATTCCTCTTGGAGCCTACTAAGGTTTTAGGAATGAATTCCCACACAAAATCACACATAAACTTATTGAAACAATGATTATCATTAATATACTCTGTAATAACCCATTCAAAATTATTACTTAATTAATATTATTGTAAATGACACATTAATATACTCCAAATTAAAAAGGCATAACTAGTGGATAAAGTCAATCATAGCTACACATGTCCATTTAAAATGAGTCAAAGATTTATATATTCACTTAAAAAGTCAAATTGCAATATCAGGTTTGACTTGGCTTCTGAAGCCCCAAAGTCTTTACATTGTACACTTTTCATCAAGTACATGGATGAATTTCATCAAGTTACATCATAGAATTTAATAGTCTTGTGAACAACCAAGGTTCTTCCTTGATGCTCTCCTCCACTAGTGGAAAAGAACATGATTGAAGTGCTTTACTGCCCAACCATGAAGCTTACAGTTCCTCAGAATTCTTTCGACAAGAAGAATATTTGAGATTGCACATAAATTTTAGCAAGAGAGCAACTTACAAGGTGGAATCTGGTGCATGCCCATACATCAACATGCAATTCTATCTACAAATTAGAAAATAAAGTACATGATCTATGCTAGGAATGACAAAGAGTGAAATCACAAAGTTCATACATACATAATGAGCTATATTGCTTGGCCAAGAATAATAAATATGTTGAAACAACAACAAACAATAGGTTCTGGTAAAGAAAACCTATACTCTCTAAACTCCATTTCGACACCCGTTCTAGAAGGTAACTTTCTACTAAACATCACATAACAACTATCTACCCTCTAGCAGCATCTACCCTAAGGTTCTCTAGTCAACTAATCATTGTTCCATTTAGAATATTATTTCACTCATGTTTCAATAGAAGAGGTTGATTCTATTTTACTCTCTAAACATAAATTAGATTTATAAACCATTAGAGTAATCTACAATCAATCATATCATTGTTATGACTTTTATATACTTTTTATCATAATCATTTTACATAAAAATGTACTAAAAAAGAAGAAGGTATGTTACAAGTATGTGAATGTACATAGACAAAGTCTATGTGCATACACATATATGTACTTACTAATGTTAAAGTTTTTGCATACATTCTAAAGTAATCACTAATTCAGATTGCAATATTAAAATAGTATTCAATTTGACGTTTCTTATCAAAAGTAAGGAATTAGAAAACTTCTATGCTAACAGTTTCACACTTACTATTATTGCATTCTTACAAGTGTGGCATTCTAAAAATTGTTGTTTACATAATATCATTAATTTTTTAAACTAAATAAGTACCATTTCCTACTAAATAGTTATAAAACAAGTTGTTTACATATGAACATTCATTGTTTAAATAGAACAAGTACTTTTTCCTACTAATTAGTCATAAAACAAGCTATTTACATATGAACATTCATTGTTTGAACATAATAAGTACTATTTCCTACTAAATAGTCACACAACAAGCTGTTTACATACTAAATAGTCTATAGAGCACAAATAACTTTCAACAAAATAGTGTCATTTGCAAAATAATAACCACTATATACATCAACATATTATTGTTTCAACCTAAATAGTTACATTTAAAGACAAATAATGTCATTTACTTTGTTTGTTGAACTCAAGCTACTTACATGCTATAAGATCACTTTTACAAATAATTGTTCTCTATTTAACAACAAAATGGGTTTTCCACTATGATATGAAAATAAACAATCAAATATCCTAGTTTCATACATAATGGTAGAATATCTATTATTCAAATTATTAAACACTCTCATCACTAGAAATTCGATAAGCAACTAAACAACAGAAGGAAAAATATGTTCAATAAGTTTTTCAATGAAACACTTGAGAAAATACCTTATTCAAAGAAATCATAGAAGCTTCAGGTTCAACTATACACATGTATTTTCAGGCCACAACAAAACAAACTAAAGCTGCTTTGGATTGACTAATCTCAATGGTTAGGTATCTTCTATCAAAGACATATATTAAAATGGCCCAAGAGGGCTTACTATTTTATGCCATGCATGCAACATTATTAACATGCAAACTTTCATCTATACAATTTACACATTTAGGGGTCAACCCTTCTAGAATAAGATCAAACCAAGCAAGGCTTGGTGTTTCTCTAACATAGAAACCTTTCCATCATTCCTACCAAATGGGTTCAGCTTCCCATTCAAAGATATTATACATATGTGCAAAGATCTAAGAGCTTTTATTCAAGCCTTATTACAAGTATTAGACCACACTACACAGGTCGTAGGCCATGCACCCTTCATGAGGTGGTGGTATTCAATATACATACATAATCATACATTCAGCTTCAAGCCAATTGACATACAAAACAACAACCTCATTTTCATGATGCCATGATAACACTTGAACAAAAATGAGGAAAATATTCTTGCATGATTCATTATTAGCAATAAAGCTAAGTCTAAGAAAAAGTTATGGAGATAAAATTACCTCCCAATTGAACTATGATGTCGTTTTCCACAAATTTTTCCAGTCTTTAGTTCAACCTTTCTTTTTCCTTACGAATTCTCCAAATACTTTCTTCTTTTCTCTATTTTTTTCTCGAGTTCTCTTTCAACAATAGGATAGAAACAACATTGTTTTTGCATACTTACTGGGGTAATAGTGTTATGACCATGCCACCAACTTCTAATTTTGAAAATTATCTTTATGGCTTTGGTAGGTCATGCACATCGTGGATTTTCCTTTAGATTCTTCATTGATTTTCACAGTTTGATTCATGATGTATTGATTATCATCTTGAATTCAATATAAATTTGAATATATATGTACATATGTATATGTATGTATATATATGTACTATATATACACTTATATATATTTGTATATCTATATGTATTTTAATGATCTCATTCACATTTACCATGTATTCAAATAATGTATATATATGTATGTGTTCGATTTACATACATGTATATATATGTATATATATTTATATATGCATTGATATACAAGTTGCTCATTTTGGAATGGCTTATAGGTTCCATACATTATCATTTAAAGTAAGGATCTTGAATTTTCATTTCCAACATCTATATATATATTTCTACTCTAAAAGAAAGAGTTTTCTTTATAATGCTCACTTTCATTTCCTTCAAATCACAAAGTTTGAATATATAATTTAATCTACAAACCATTCATTTTTAAGCACCGAAACATTTGAAATCAAGGAAATTTTGTTCTCTTATATATGCAAATTAGTTCAAATCCAAGTCATCATGCCATTTGTGGTGTGTGCACCCAAATTCCAACTAGCTTACCATTCAATCTGGATAAACATTCCTACTTCAACTGTATTCTCATTCTTCAACCTATCACCCTACAACTGCACAAACTTGCATTTGCAAATTGATCAACAACATTCAATTCTTGATAACATATAAAATAATTTTTCAAAAGTTCACAAAGTCAACATCAGTCAACTTCTTTCATTCATTTTTTGAATATTCTAAAATCTCCATTTAATATTTAATTGAATTTACTCAATAATTCGATTTACCATATATGATAAATATGAAATAAAATTTGGTTATGAAATCATTCCCCTCTTGAAAGAGACATCATCCCGATGTATAATATGTCGAATGAAAGAACATCATATCAAATTTTGAACATTCATGTCTATCTCAACATCTCATAAAAAATATGTCTCTTTCAACATCACATCAAAAATATGTATATTTGAACATCACATCAAAAATATATGTCTATTTCAACATCACATCAAAAATATTTCTATTTCAACATCACATCAAAAATATATGTCTATTTCAACATCACATCAAAAATTTATGTCTATTTCAAAATCAAAATTTTAAAGCAGGGATTATCATAATATCTTTGTTGGGACTATAAAATTTCACAAAATTTTAAGTGCCCATGTGTGGAAAATTTGATTCGCACACTCAAAAACGCCCCTAAAAAGTCTACCCTAGTGACCTACTTTGGAGGGACATAATTTAGAGCCCATTTTATTTCATGCCAAATAACTTGGTGAGTGTATTCATTTGTCATATGTGAACATGTATGTTTTATTTCAGCTTCTTGTGATGATTTTTGATAAGGTTTTGAAGAGAAAAACTATAGGATTTTGGGACAGTTTTGTTGTTTGCATACTCTCAGGCCTATGAAGTGGCCTCTTGTTCAGATTGATATTTCACATTTTAGATGATCCTCATAGAAAATGGATTGGTGCTCTATATTCCCCTCATGTTCATATGATCTCTAGTCTGGTTTCAGAGCCATAGGATCGAGATTGATATTTTTACCAAGTCAAAAGCAAATGCAGTTTGATTTGGTTTTACATCTGCATTTTCAAAATGTTTCAAGTAGGTTAATTTTGACCCTTAATATCTTGTGAAGAATGTGGATTGAAGGAAATACCTCTTACAAACATACTCAATGAACATAAATGATCTAGTTTTCCTAGTGGTAGCTTCCCAAGAGGTGATATGACAATTTTTCAAGGAGGTGACTTGGTGTGCTCGAGTTGGGTTTTGATAGGTGCAGTTGCGAAAAATTCTAACTGAGGCAATTTAGATTTTAATATCTTGCACCTCAGGATGAATTTTTCCAAGCTATTTGTTGCACTAAATTTTTGGTTCAAATTTCTACATGCCTATGAATTTTCATGGCTCCAAGAGATGGTTTTACAAGTTTTCCAAGGCGATTTTGGAGGCCATTTGGCTTGCTTTTCTCTTAGTACAAAATCCCAGAAAGTGGATTTTGATGGTTGCCCATTTCAAAATTTTCATTCCAAATGCATATAGAAGTAGCCTCAAATAAATTTAGGACAAAAATTTGTTTCAAAATGAGTTTTTTAGTTGGGCCCACATCGGGATCCGACATGCTTACACGGTTATGAAGTTGAGTTGGAAGAATTCACAATATGTGAAAATGATATGCCAATATTTAACAAGGAATGTTATGCTTAAATGATTCAATTGTGCAGAGTTGTGATCATATAGATTAGGATTCAATGTCAATCTCATCAGGAAGTATTAGAGATCTAGAAAGTAATATAGATCATGCAGTTTAAGAGTGTATTGATGTGGCAAAATTACCTTCATTAGCGATAGTGATGGGTGACTATAAGCATCCAAAATTTTAAGTGTTTCAAGTCTGTAGGACATTGAAAGAGCAAGTATTTTTATGGGCTAACCTTGTTTAAGTTGCTTGATAATGTGGAAGCATGCCAAGAGAATTGGGTAGAGGATCAATCATAGAAGAAGTGTAAAATTTCATTCATGAAGAATGTATAAATAATAAGATCTATAGAGGTTATCCTTCAAGAAATGTTTATGTTAAAAATATTTTGATGTAAATCATTATTGATGCAGAGTCTCAATTTCATGAGAAAATCAAGCATCACTTTTTGATAGCTCTAGTGGATTAGAGTAAAGCAGCCCAACTCAAAGAGCTTCAACATTGGTCACCTTGAATGCTGCATTCACTTCAATCACTGGAAGTAAAACAGCCCAAAGGCTATTCCTTGAATGTGTCTACTGATATTATCCCTATGTGTATTTTTTTAGAGACAAGTCAAGGCAAACTAGCTATTGATGGGAAAGTTGAACACAAATTTGACATGGAGCCCCACAATCAAAACATTGAAAACTATCACATGTTGTCTCATGAAAGAATCAACAAACCTAATATCAAGAAAAATTAGATGATAGATAGTGACCGTAGTGAAGGCTACAATCCAATTCAAGGGATGATGGACTTTTCATCATTTAATTTGAAGGATAGAAAGGGTGTTTCTACACCAGTTAAAGTATATAGAAATAAAGGGAACGATGGAAATGTATCTTAAGATGGCTTTAGAACTATATTATCCAATGTGGCAAAGAGATCATGAAATATTTATGGTAAATGGGGAAGTTAGTATGTAGGCTAAAAGAAGGTCGCTTTAACATTGTAGAGGAAATATTTTCACAAGTACATGAAGCTACTATGGAATTACCTTTGATCGATGTTTGATGTGTAGGAAAAATAAGCACATGTTTTCTTTATACAAGAATAGTCCATTCTTTGGGAGAAAATATATACAAGTCCCATACTTCCAGTGATTTTGAGCTTGGATTAGGTTATGAGGGCCACACTCTTCACATATCATGTGCCTTGGCTTGAAGGCATCAAATCCTTGTCACAAGATCGGGTAGTGTGGTTGTTTACACTTTGTGCAATTTTGGATAAACCACTAGATGGAAAGACATGCGCCTCACTAAGAACATTGCTAAGGAAATATGCAATTTTGAGGGATGCTAAGACCAAAGATGATGGATAAATTCCTATGTTGAATAGCCTTATATCTATATTAGGAAAATATTTTGGTCAAGCTAAGGATTTAATGTCATGAGACACAACTTGTAATCAAATGGCCATTACTATAGGGTGATGATGAGTGTAGAGCTGCCCATTTTCAATATTTCATATTGTCCATGCACTAGGAGCATTCTATCCTAGGAGTTGTTCCAAGCATTGAGAGTTTTCTCTTTAACGTTGTTTTTGAACCTTTTCTAGTTGTGTGTCTTTTTTCCCTTCGTGGTTTTCACATCTCTTCTCTTTGGCATATTAGCAATGGCATGAGGGTGTGATGTTTTGTCACCCATCATTGTGTGTTTACTCCTTTCCCACTTCACATCAACGATGGAGTGATTTTTTATCGCCCATCACTATTATCTTGCTTCCTCCTTTCATCAAAACTGTGATGTGCAATGGTGATCGACAAGGTTTGTGTAATGTGATGGTTGGGCCATGGCTAATGCCCAAAGGAAATTTTTTAATGATTTTTTCTACGGTGAGAAGTAAATAAAGGGAGATATCATAGGAAAATAGTTTGTTACAACCTGATAAAATAATTGAAGCCTTCACAAAGTAAAAATAAAAACTTTGGGTTGCTAGGCATTGAGATAAAATATAATGTGCATGAGTAAATGGCTTTTCATAGCCTGATGAAAAATAAATCAAAGCCTTCACAAATAAAAAATTTTGAGCTGTAGGTAAGGTAAAATGGTGAATGCACGAGTGAAAATGGGGTCTTCATAGTTGATGGACATGGGTGAATTTTTTCACAATAAAAAAAATTCTTCAATTGCAGGGCATGATGAGGAGTAAGGGGATTTTCACAGTAAAATTCAAAAGATATTTTCAGCTATAGGGCATAATGAATAAAGTCTTCTTGGTAAGGAATATTTTTCTATTGCAAGGAAAGTGAATACAAGAGGCGTGAACCAAGGTGCAGATTGAAGATTCTTCATGAGATGGAGGTGGTTACTGATCAAAGGAAGATGAAGGATCTAGGTGTCACATGTAGATGTAGTTTTAAGGTTTCCTCTTCTTCTTCTTATTCCCATTATTTCCCAATGGAGAGGGGATTCTGAGAGATTTATTTTTCTCCAGTTTTTTAATAGTGTGATTTCTTGTACGAAGTGGCTTTGCTAGGTTTTAGGTTGTTCTTTAAGTTTCATATTTAAATGATGTAATATTTTTTACTGATAATGGCAAGAAGATTCAATCTATAGTTTAGGATGAAGAATGTCGTATTGTTAATGTCTCCTTTATGCAATACAATGAATTTTTAATCAAGATAATCAAGGATTGTTGAGATATTCTTTGCACATTTGTTGTTATGAATGTTTAGCTAATAGATTTTATTCAAGGAATAAATTAAATTTAGCGTTTAGTTAAGCATTGAGATAAGTTTTATTATGTAAGTATTTGGAAGTAGATTGACAATGTCCTTAAGTGGTTGCATTACTGTAAGGTAGTGATGTTTTAGAGGCCATTGAATTAGTGTTTATATTGTTATCAGGGGATTATTTCATCTTTAATTTGTTATGGATAAGGCACCAACTTAGTGAGTTTCTTTATTTGCAAAACCTGGAAAGAATCACCATCTTTTAATGACAAACCATTCAATTTTGTTATTGGTATTTACGATTTTTCTTCATGCTAGTGAATGAAAGTTGCCCAATATCTTAGCCAATGTTGAGTGATATCTCATGTTTCTTGGCATATTCTTGTGGGAGAATTATCTATTAAGCAATAGCCTATTGAGTGTATGTGTGAATCTTTAGGTGTTTCTAAAAGGGTGGTGCAGGAGGAACCTTGCAAATTTTGGCTTGATTTTGCATTTTGGAGTCTAGAATATGATTGAGTCATTTCATGATGATAATAAGGTCTATTTGACCAATTTTTAATGTAAATGAGGCCATTTAGGGTCCTAGTGGGGTTGTGTTCAAATGTTGTCAATAATGTAGCGACTTTGCAAAAGTTGCACTATGCACTTTTTTGTTATTTTTGGTGTTAGTTGGAAGATGAACGTGTTGGAATCAAGGAACATTGAGAGGGGGGTGAATCAGTGTTCTACAAAATTTAATTTTGTTCACTTGATCTTTAAACCACTTATAGCATTGAACCAAAAGAAAGATGCAAGAACATAAGGCGATCAACCACAACACCATAACACAACAATTTTTACGTGGAAACCCTATTAGGGGAAAAACCATATTGGAGGTCAATCCACAATTTGAGTATACTCAAAATAAGTGTTTACAAATGGAATGCACATGCATTTAGGCACATTGCCTAGGGCTAATTGCTCAAATACATAAGGCTTTTTTCCCAAAAGAGGACTCACCATCTTACAATCACATCTAGAAGACAACTGAAGTGGATGAACTATAAGATAGAATCTACTAATGCTTGATTATAGTTTTGGTTAAGCACATTGGTCACATTCTTTACTTTTGTTTGATTCTACTCTTGAAACTTTGTCTGCTTTAATTCGAATCACCAATTTTTGTTTTGCTCAAGTGAAACTCCACACAATCAATCCATATTCCTTCTAACTCTTGCATCATTATCAAAGTGATATGAACAATCGATTATATATATAAGCAACTAGAGATAAGAACAATTGCACGTCGACATTAAAAATATATGAAATATGCACAAACTGTTAGCCCAATCCATAGATAATTATCAATGCAAATCAAACAATGTCAGCCAAAACATAGTAAGGATCCAAAACAACATGTCTCAAACATGAAACACCTTAAACAATTATGCCTCAAAGATCCACAACATGCTACACTCATCTAGTTGGCCTTTCTGAACTGTTAGACTTAAAATCAATAAACTCGATCTTCTAACTTGCACACCAATCAGTGTGAACCCTGATGATTCAAGGATAAGATAGTTCACACATAAAAATACCTTCCCTGAGATCCAAAACACAAAATGATAATAGGAAATTACATATGATTCAATGTACACAACTTTGTCGAACGCCCTGTTTTAGCTTTGACAGATAACACATATCTTCAATCTAAATTTTATTATAAGAAATTACTAAGATGTGGATGGGATTATTGACTAGGGTTGCCATCAATAAAAAAACTAGATGACTTGTGCAGTGTCTCTTGTCAACAATCTCCCCCTTTGGAATTGATGACAACACTTATTGAAAAATGACTAAGTGTTAGAATTAGTACCAACATGAATACACTACAATCCTCAAAACTTGAAAAAAAAAATTATTCACAACTCCTCCTAAGATGAATATGACATTTTTAACTATCCCACACTCCCCCTTTGACATCAATGGCAAAGATTGGAATCCGCATACCAAAAATCATACAAAACTGTATATGTACAAACATGCTTTTCTAACTTACACAAAATTGAATATATTTGCAAAATTATTCTTCAACAAGCTTAAAATAGTGTCCCAACCCTTTTTGAGACTCTCCAAAATAGTCATGTGACCACATAATAGGTAGGATTACATCTCTACTGACTCAAGATTTTCCAGATCACTGAACACCATAGCATCTTATGCTTCCTTCAATGCACTAATAATTGTCTCCATTTTAGTCCTCTAGCACTAGAAGGAGGGCTTTACTTATTAAATTTGATGATTTTCTTTGAGCTAGAGTGACGCAATTGTCATACAACAACGTAATTATGTGCATCGGCTTGTAGTTGTTTGCATTGTGATGCATTTTTTTTCTACTATAGCGACGTAGTTGTTTATCAACACATTTGGAATTTCTCTATTTATGTGTTCTAGGTCTACCAGAGCAACACAATTGTGATATTGTGAAATAATTATCTTGAACTAGAGTGATGTATTTTTTTTACAATGAAACATTTTTCAGATTATGACACAATTATCGGACTGAAAAAGCAACATAATTGTGAGGTAAAATAGAGAATTAAATCTTTATGTTTAATTTAAATTTTCAATATGATTTGTTCTTAGATCACTTACTAACTTATTTATTTGTGTAAGGATAACTATTTTATAGATTTAAACTAGAGCATAGAATCTTGAAGTGAAGGAGCAAAGTGTTCATTAACACTTGTAATGACATCATTTAATCTTTTCTTCTAAAAGTGTTCTTAAATACTCATGGAAGGATGACATAACTTGTTGTTTACTTCATGATTTAGAGTACAAATAACTTTCAATTTTGGCTTAAGAACTTACAATGATATGAGTATTTCAAAGTTGGCTTAAAATTGAACCAAACATCCTCACACTTAGTTTTGGTGCTTAAAATGAACATAATATTTATTTTTAGTTCACTAAAATGAACCATTTTCTTCTTTTCTTGCCATGATTGGTAAAATTTTAGTGTATATCATCTCCCCCTATGCTTCGTACAATCTTGGGTGAAGAGAAACAATCTAAGTTTACAAAACTTTTTGTGTCACCCAAAGGCTTTCTATGTATCCTCTCCTCTTGCACTTCGTGCAATATTAGGTGAAGAGAAATAGCATTTATTTTCTTTGATTAGAGAGGGCCTACCTTTAAGATACATATCACAATGAAGAAATCATAGGTGGCCTTCAAGCATGTTTACCGATAGGCTATATAAAGCATGTGAAACCCAAAGTAAGTAGCATAAGTCTAGGACTTTCATACCTATTTGTACCTACTCTCATGCAAACAAATGGGTTGCTTAGGGGAAGCTAGAGACTTTAGTGTCTTATGGTAGACTTATACTCCCGGTGTTCATATTGTCACTAAAAATCTTTGTATCTAGAGGCCAACCAAGTTTTTCGAAATCATTCTTTGAGGTAGTGCACATGAATACCACCATTCCTAAAATTTACTTACCACATCGATTTATGGTTGAGGCATAAATATTAAGATTCCATTCTCTTGTACAAAGCTATGAGTATCAAGTCATCCCATGGACTTGGTATGGCCTATTTGACCCCTACATTAAATTTGGATTCATCACTCTTTAGGGGTGAGGTAAGCCTACTGTAGCATCCTAGATTTTTCTGCAAGCATGACTAGATAAACAAAGTTAAATCCTAATCTAAAATCTAAAATCTAACAACAAAGAATGAGGAAATAAACTAAATAAACTGAATTGATCTCACCGAATATGCATTCATTCCTTCGAATTATCTCCATTGCTCTTCTCCATTTTGCCTTTCTAGTATTCTTGCCCTCAGATTTTTGTGTTTGACTACAAGTATAGCTTTGTTGAGTGTCTAAGAAAAATATCAAAGAATAGTTTCTCTTCTCAAAAGTGTATGATTTCGGGAGGAGGAATAATGATTATGACAGGCCATTTTATAGATTTTGGGTTTTCGAACGATCGGCTCAGATTGAAAGAGAGATCGACGAATAAGATTGATGAATGCCATGCGATGTGAGTTCTGTCTCAGATAGAATGTGAGTTAGATCACGAGTTCAGGAAAGACTGAAGATAGAGACTAAGTTAGAACGTGAGTTAGAACACAAGTTCAACACCTTAATCTCCAAAAATAGACTTTGTATGCAAAAGTCAAAGTTAGAAGTTGAAGAATAATGCATTTGAATGTGAACTTGAGTTAATTAATTAAATAAAGATATTTAATTAATAAAAACATTCATGCATATGAGTTAGAACTAGTTAATCAACTAGTTGTGACAGAGAGTCTTCTTGCAGATATAAACAGGTGTTGAATTCAAAGATAATTGGAGAACTAAAAATAGATCTCGAGTCAGAAGGTGAGTGAATGACTTAGATAACTGATTGATAGAGGAATGTGACATAAATAATTAAATATGAATTAAATATTAATTTAATTCAACATTTGAAAATGAATTGAATTTAATTAAATAAATAAAGATCATTTATTTAATTTGACTTTCGAAAAGAATAATATAAATAATTAAATAATAAATATTTAATTATAGATAAAGGGGGTTGAATGAATAATTAAATAAAGATATTTAATTATAATTGAAAAGTATGATAAAGGGGGTTATTAAATAATAAATTATTTAATTGATAGATAAATGGGGAATTAATTAGTTAGTGACATAATTAAATAAATATGATTTTTTTAATTAATCAAGGTTGAATAAAGGTCATTTATGAATTAGTGAATTAATTAAAAAGGGTATTTAATTAATAGAGGAAATATGTGTTAGAAAGGGTAATTAAATAATTGACATTATTTAATCATGACCACGGACTATAAAAAATTATGTCGAATGTGTACTCGCAGGCCTAGACCAATTTTCGGTATCTACACCTACAAAGAAGAAATGTACCTTTATTCCTTTAGATTGTTATTGACTATTTTTTTTGAGCTAAACTATCAAGTCTTATGGAAGAAGAATTGTGAAATATCCTCATCACCCATTGAGTCAATTAAACACATTGCTTGGCATTCAAACAAACTCAAACAAATATCAACATGGTCAAAAATTTCAAACCCTTTGATTGTAATTGAGTGCACTTGAAGGACTATATATTACTAAATATATCTTGTTTTTATTAAAACAATATATTAGTGGTGTCCTAATATATTTGACCATATCGCTAATCACTTATATCAAAGTTAACCTAGGGAACTATGGCTTAGCTCTTTGATTTCCAAAATGTCAATATTTTGTGGAAAGTATTTTTCCTTGTTATAGACATTCTTAGTTTAAACTTTAATCAAGACCTTTATGCGGTAAAAGCAATCTCACATTAAATCAAAGTTTAATCAATTGAACCCACAAAACAGGTATCCATGGTCCTATTTACCAAACATCTTGGCTTCTAAAAAAAAGAGCAAATAAGGAAATGCATACTTAATTTTTTTTTATCAAAACAATTTTAGATATATTATACCTTCAAACATTATACCAAAGTTCTATCATCAAACACACATTAGTCTCTTAGATTTAAACACTCCAAGAAAAAGTCTGTCTTTCAACACCTTGATCTTGTAACAAGTCCTTAGGTTCAAACATTAGGATCAATCATCACATTCACATCGAAACATTCGACATCACATATCACCAACAACTTTAAATTTTGGACACACCAACCTCCTAGACTTAGGTTTTCATCTACCATCACCTATTTTAGCTATATGTTTGGAAATGGATCCTTTTTCATACATTTAGTTAGATTAGCAAACATCCTTTTGAACAAATTTATCCTAAAATCACAAGTTTACTTTTAGGATTCACAAATTCATTAGCATCTTTATAAAAACACAAACATCAAACCTAAAGTCTAATGTTTACCAAAATTAGAAGTTCATCATTCACATCATTGGTCCTAAACACCTTAGAAGCTCACTTCTAAAAAATAAAAAATAAAAAATATTTCATTGCTAAATGTTCTGGAAATAGTTAATGGTGGCTATCTAAATGCATGTTTCTTCATTTACACTATATTACCCCAAGTGCTAAATTTGTATGTGGCCCAAGGCTTAAATCTATCAACAAAACAAAGAAATGAGGACTATTCTCAAACGTCAAGACTAGTTTTAAGCTCAACATCAACGGGGAATATAAAAGCAAAATGAGTTTCAAGCCTAAAATTTTCCCACGATTTAGATAAGAGCATTATACATGCAGCCTGTGGTTTTTGAGATTTTTATTTATGTGGTGATGTCTTAGGGGAAAAGAAAATTGTGAGATGGGCACTAAAAGTTAGTTATTGGTAATTGGAGAATGATATAGAAGAAAATATTTTACTTCAATATTGTTAAATGAAACATTGCTATCAACATTGTTCACAACCTTTAAAATGCGTATATAATTGGATACAAGAAAGAACTCTGTCATTATAAGAGTAATCAATCCTAAGTAGAGGATTCCAACTTATCTGCATACAACCAACTCACACGACCTACCCAGTGGTCGATGAAATCATCCAATGACCCTAAGGAATGGAAAAGAGTTTTGAGTTGTGTAACTTATAAAAGGAGGAGATGAAATCTATATTCTTTTAAATTTCCTACAATAATATTAAAAATAATTACTGGCATATTTGCAGCCCCGATGTATTATAGGAACTCTTAAATAAAAGGAATTCAAATGTGTTATAAATCTAATATATTTTTACTTTCGATAGCCACATAGACTATGCTCAAAAACCATAAGAAACTCATAAAGGTATAATGACTAATTTGGGTTGATTGTATACATTCCATCCCATACATAATGTGTGGGTGGGGTCTACAATATAGAATATTGGACACTTGTGTGTTTGTTATTTATAATTGCCTTCATTAATGGCTAAAAGTAGGTAATATTATCTTATGGTTTGGTATTGTATCCAACATGTTGTCTTATCAAGTGAAATATTCAAGTGATATGATTTATTCTTGCATATGAAGGATGATGGGACATGATAATAAGAACACAAGATAAATTTATATCTTGGTTGAATGAAGTGTCAAGCTCATTGTTGTGAGATCATAGTAAAGTTGGATTTGCATTAAAATTAGATGTCATGTTCTTTTGACATTTAAAATGTCATTTTTGAAGCAACATAATAAAATTGCCATAATAATGTTTAAGTGAATGTTCTTGATATGATTGTTTGAACTTATCATTTTTTGAAACAAGTAGCATAACTATCTAGTTAACTATGTCACAAGGTTTATGATTTGATGACCTTGTATATAAATACTTATTTGATGAATTTGTTGTATGACTTGCCTTCATATTTGGATCTTTAAATCTTTTATTTCTATAGACAATTCAAATTGTCTTGAATGATATCACACATCCAAATTCGATTACTAACACCATTTTCATCTTGATTCGACCCTTTTCGACTATTTAATTATATGATCATAATTGTTTAATTAAATTCATTATTTTCCTCTATTAATCAAATAATCAACATTATTAGGTTAATTCACCCATTTCATGCTAATTTTTATCCTATTTAACTAAATAATGTGAATTATGTAATTAAATTTTCCAAGTCTTCTCATTTGATTAAATATTTTGAATTATTTAATTAAATGCCATTAATTCCCATTTTTAATTAAATGAGATAATTGTTTGATTAAATTTATAAATTCCTCCACCATGCATAATTAAATAATATTTTAATTATTTAATTAACTAATTTATTTCATCCCTCCAATTTCTCTCACTTGCAAAGGAATATTCCCATAAAATATTCCTCCATTTCAAATTCAAAAAATTTCCCTCTTAAATGGAAATATCTTGCACATTCCTCCTAAATTTTAGGATTTGTGTTTCTTCAAACCAATTTCCACCCTTGATTAAATTCATCAATCCATGTCAACTTTGAATCCCTTCCATGGATTGAATCCTTGATCCATGCCAATTCATCTCATCAATTTACATCCATTGATTAATCAAATAGATCTTGGCCATTGATTCACTTAATTTTCCTATAAATAGCCTCCATTTCTTGAGTCATTGAGAGAATATGCACTATAGCCAATTTTAGAGCATTCTTGTCAGCATTTGATCCATTTGCATCTATTTTAGCTAATCTTGCCTCTATTTTCCGTAAAATCTCTATTAGAACATCATCTTCAAGTTTGTTTCAATCAAGGGATTAGGAAAGGGCTAACATTCCACATCAATTCAGCACCAATCCCCTAATGGGATGAGGTTTGATTTATTAAATTAGGTTTTCATTAAGCATTTAATTGATATTTGATGATTTCATGGCTTCTTAATTTAATATTTCAAGAATTTCACTGGGAGCATAACTTAATTAGTTAAATTCTTGGTTTAATTGTAATTCAATAATGTATAGCTTAATTCATGATTATGTTCACATTTTGGCACTAGAAGGAGGGCTTTACTAATTAAATTTGATGAATTTTTCTTGAGATTTCCATGTGTTTTAGGTTCTCGAGGTAGGGTGACACAATTTTCTTTGATCCAGAGTGACGCAATTGTCATACAACGATGTAATTATTTGCATTGGTGTGTAGTTGTTTGCATTGTGATGCATTTTTTTCTACTATAGCGATGCAATTGTTTATCAACACATTTGGCATTTCTCTATTTATGTGTTCTAGGTCTACCAGAGCAATGCAATTGTGATATTGTGACATAATTATCTTGAACTAGATTGACACATTTTTTGTACAACGAAACATTTGTCAGATTATGATACAGTTATTGGACTGACAGAGCAACATAATTGTCAGGTAAAATAGAGAATAAAGTCTCTATGTTTACTTCAAATTTTCAATATGATCTATTCTTAGATCACTTGATAACTTCTTTGTATGTGCAAGGCTAATGATTTTATAGATTTAACCTAGAGAATAGAATCTTGAAGTGAAGGAGCAAAGTGTTCATTGACACTTGTAATGGCATCATTTAATCTTTTCTTCTAAAAGTGTTCTTAAACACTCATGGAAGGATGACCTAACTTGTTGTTTACTTCATGATTTAGAGTAAAAATAACTTTCAATTTGGGCTTAAGAACTTACAATGATATGAGTATTTCAAAGTTGGCTTAAAATTGAACCAAACATCCTCACACTTCAGTTTGGTTTAAAAATGAACAACACAAACTCACACTTAGTTTTGGTGCTTAAAATGAACATAATATTTACTTTTAGTGCACTAAATGAACCATTGTCTTCTTTTCTAGCCATGATTGGTAAAATTTTAGTGTATATCCTCTCCCTACATGCTTCGTGCAATCTTAGGTGAAGAGAAACAATCCAATTTTACAAAACTTTTTGAGTCACCCAAAGGATTTCTACATATCCTCTCCTCTTGCACTTCGTGTGATCTTGGGTGAAGAGAAATGAAATTTCTTTTCTTTAATTAGAGAGGGCCTACCTTTGAGATACATCCCACAATGAAGAAATCATAGGTGACCTTCAAGCATGTTTACCAACAGGCTATATAAAGCATGTGAAAACCAAAGTAAGTAGCATAAGTTTGGGACTTTCATACCTCTTTGTGCCTAATCTCATGCAAACAAATAGGTTTCTTAGGGGAAGATAGAGACTTTAGTGTCTCATGGTAGACATATACTCCTGGTGTTTGTAGTGTCACTAAAAACCTTTGTATCTAGAGGCCAACCAAGTTTTTTGAAATGATTCTTTGAGGTAGTGCACAGGAATAGCACCATTCCCAAAAGTTACTTACCACATTGATTTATGGTTGAGGCATAAATATTAATATTCCATTCTCTTGTACAAAGCTAGTATTATCAAGTCATCCCATGGGCTTGGTATGGCCTATCTGACCACTCCATTAAATTTGGATTCATCACTCTTTTAGGGGTAAGGTAAGCCTACAAAGAAGAAATGTACCTTTATTCTTGTAGAATGTTATTGACTAATTTTTTTGAGCTAAACTATTAAGTCTTATGGAAGAAGAATTGTGAAATGTCCTCATCACCCATTGAGATGGTTAAACACATTGCTTGGAATTCAAAGAAACTCAAAAAAACATCAACATGGTCAAAAATTTCAAATCGTTTGATTGTATTTGAGTGCACTTGAAGGACTATATATTACCAATATATCTTGTTTTTATTAAAACAATATATTACTATTTTCCTTATATATTTGACCATATCTCTACTCACTTATAGCAAAGTTAACCTAGGGAAATATGGCTTAGCTCTTTGATTTCCAAAATGTCAATATTTTGTGGAAAGTATTTTTCCTTGTTATAGACATTCTTAGTTTAAACTTTCATCAAGACCTTTATGTGGTAAAATCAATCTCACATTAAATCAAAGTTTAATCAATTGAACCCATAAAATAGGTATCCATTGGTCCTATTTACCAAACATATTGGCTTCTAGAAAAAAAAGAGAAAATAAGGAAATGCATACTTAATTTGTTTTTATCAAAATATTTTTTGGTATATTATATACCTTCAAAAATTATACCAAAGTTCTATCATCAAACAAACATTGATCTCTTAGGTTTAAACACTCCAAGAAAAAAGAATGTCTTTCAACATCTTGATCTTGTGACAAGTCCTTGGGTTCAAACATTAGGATCAATCATCACATTCACATCAAAACATTTGACATCACATCTCACCAACAACTTTAAATTTTGGACACACCAACCTCCTAGACTTAGGTTTTCATATACCATCACCTAGTTTAGCTATATGCTTGGAAATGGATCCTTTTTCATACATTTAGTTAGATTAGCAAACATAATTTTGAACAAATTTATCCTAAATTCACAAGTTTACTTTTTGGATTCACAAGTTCATTAGCATCCTTATCAAAACACAAAGATTAAACCTAAAGTCTAGTTTTTTCCAAAATTAGGAGTTCATCATTCACATCATTGGTCTGAAACACCTTAGAGGCTCACTTCTACAAAAATTTGAATCAATCAAGAGTTTCAAATATACAAATACCATCACTCTACTCCAAAATTTGATCCAAGTTTTATGGTAACAAAAAGGTCAAAATACAAGAAGGACGTGGAGAAAAACCAAAATTTATCTACCATGAATGATCTAAACCAATAAGAATTATATCCAAGCGGTTTCACAACCCCATCATAAAATCCACATTAAACTTCATATGTCATAGGGTACGAAGTAGAGGATGTTACCAAGAATCCTAATGAACTTACTGTAGAGGAATTACTTGAGTTGCAACAAGATCCCAAGACTCGTCCTTAAACCCTCTACTCTGAAATCATAAACCGTAAACCATAAACCATAAACCCTCTACCCTTAACCCTTAAACTGTCTACCCTCTATCATCTACCCTCAACCCTAAACCTTCAGAGAGAGAAAGAGGGGTGGGGGGAGATACGTGAGAGAGAGAGAGGGAGTGGGTGGGAGGGATATACCTAAGAGAGAGGGAGAGAGATGGAGAATGTGGGAGGGAGAGGGAGTGAGAGAGAGAGATAGAGAGGGAGATACTTGAGAGAGAGAGAGGGGGGGATTTTAAATAGAGAGAGGGATCCTAGAGGGGGTGGGAGGGAGATACCAGAGGGAGAGGGAGAGGGAGTGCCTGAGATAGATATGGATATAGTGTGTGTGTGAGAGAGAGAGGGGGGTGGGGGAGGTACCTGAGAGAGAGAGGGAGGGGGTGGGAGGGAGAGGGAGTGCCCAAGAGAGATGGAGGGAGTGAGAGAGAGATAGAGAGAGCCAGAGATAGAGAGGAAGATACTTGAGAGAGAGAAAGGGAGGGGTGGGAGGGAGAAACCTGAGAGAGAGGGTGGGAGGGAGATGCCTAAGAGAGAGGGGTTGGGAGGGAGTAGGAGATAGAGGGATGGGAGAGAGATACAAGAGAGACCTAAGACATAGGGAGAGAGAGAGGCATCTAAAGAGATAGAGGGAGTGATAGAGAGAGAGGGAGTGGGAGAGAGAGAGATGTATAGAGAGATAGAGGGAGTGAGAGAGAGGGGGGTGGGAGGGAGAGATATAATAGAGAGGGGGAGAGAGAGATAGAGAGAGAGAGAGAGAGAGGATAGAGAGAGAGAGAGAGAGAGAGAGAGAGGGAGGGAGAAGGGGTAGGAGAGAGAGACTTGACAGAGAGAGAAAGATAATGACCTAAGAGAAGGATATGGAGTGAGAGGCAAAAATGCCATAGGGGGAGAGAGAGAGGGAGTGTGAGAGGGGCTTGGAGTGAGATAGATTTATCTAGGTAGGGTGGGAGGGAACAAGACCTAAGAGAAGGGATTGGAGTGAGAGAGAGTAGTCTAGGTAGCATGGGAGGGAGTGAGACTTGAGAGAGATACTTTGGAGGGATAGACAGTTATCTAGTTAAGGTAAGGAGGCAGAGAGTGTATGAAAGATAAAACCTCAACTATCCACCTACAATTATAAATTGCACACTCTCAGCATTATCAAAGTGGTCGACCAAGGAGAGGGGAAATTCAGATTTTGTTCAAAGCAGGTCATTTAGAATTTGGCGCTCACCAAATGACCTACTTTAGATGAGTGAATTGACAGGATTTTCCAAATTTCCTCATATTTTTGTTTGTGCTCACTGTCATGTTTGCATGTATTTCAATGCAAGTTTATAAAAAAATTGTGATGGTGTAAACCTCTCTCTTAGCTATCTAAATATATAATTCTATTTTCATTTTGATTCAGTTAAGGTTTTGATCCATAAATTCTATTGTAAATGCCTCCATTTTTGGTCAAAAACCAACATGTGCTAGTTTTAGGATAGATTTTTACCCGTTCATCGAAATGTGAAACAAATTACATTTTTTAAAACTAGACTCCATTCTACACATAATGAAAAAAAACAATTTTTGATTAGTTTTCAAAAATTTTAGGGGGGAGCACGCTCAAATTTCATCTTTTCAACATGCGTCCACTTTCAAAATTCATAAAATATTATATATTCATTAAAAATATTATCTAAAAGAACAAGGATAAACTTCATGGTGTTAGCTAATTTCTCACCATTTAGATTTTTGAAATTCTAAAAAAAATTAATCAAAAAGGGGGGAGCCCTCAAGCGCTATGCTATTTTTTTTGATAAAAATAGGGCCTATTTCCCCCACCCCCTTGCCGTTTTGAGACCCTTAATATTCATTAATTTAAAAAAGAATTAGTAGCTTAAAAACTAGACTTAGAGCACTTCAACTCTTATTCTTGTTGCATCTTGAAATTTTGAGCGTAACTATCTTCATTTTCTCGTGCAAATCATTTTTTGCTGATTTCAAAAAAAAAAAAAGAGGTATCTTAAGAGCCAAAATTGTGTCATAGATCCATGCACTTACCCTTATCAACTATAAAATGACATGCTAATCTACAATTATGCTTCTACTTGATCAGTTCTCCCTCATTGAGCTTCTAGGAATTCACAACTAATTACCCTTAAAGAACATCTAATTTTGAATAAAATAATCAAGTCACTTCTATCTATATTTAATAGTTCATTACATTCTCTCCATGCTTCCATATAATTAGGACTAGCTTCATACAAATGTTTCAACTCTTCAAATCCAACTACCTAGACTATTATCATCGAGCTATCAACAAATTTTGTCTCCTACTTATTGCATCAACTACCTTATTTGAATTTCCACTTCTATGCTTCAGTGCAAAAGTATAACACCTATCATGCATCTGCTATACTATTGTTTGGTGATGTTCTATTTTTAACGATACATTGATTGTGTTTTATTGAGTTTTGTCTATGTTAATTTTTTGGGTAGGATAATGATTAAAAAAGTGCACTCATTTCATTTCATATGTAACCCTCTAGATAGGCTGAGTGGATGAATAAGGGGGAGAGTAATCAAATTATCATTCAATAGGGTTGGGATCAAATAATCTAGAGTTTCACTCAATTTTGTAAATCTCCCAATTATTTAATGCTTAAAAGAAACAATGTTAGAAGTAGTATGCATATGATTAGTGTTAGGTTTAGATTCTTTCTTATGATTACCCTTTTCAACTTGGAAGGGTGAGATGGTATAATATATATATGCAGCCTATCACACATTTCAAAACCATTAGAAGTAAGTAATTTGAGTTTGACATCCTTGATATGAGCACACAAAATCATGAAAGAAGCATAATTGTATAAGAAAGCACTATCATATATAGTGGATAGTAAACCCTTATAAAAAATCCCTTGCAACTTGTAATTAGGAATTCAAGATGTTTTATTTTAGCACAAATTAATTTGAATCAAATGACATAATCATCAATATGCTTGTTAGAGCCTTGGGAACACTCTAATAAATTTGAAACAACAAGTTTCAAGTCTATAATCCCATGTAAATGACCAAGAAATCTTGTAGCTAATTGATCAAAATAATAACTGGAGCCAAGATGCAATGAGTAGAACCACTAAATAACATAGACATGAAGAGTGTGAGAAAATAACTTAGGCAAAATTTTATAATCATAAGCATAGTCTAGGAATGTTGTATTAAAAAATTGTGAGTAATTGTATCATCTTTACCATGATACAACTCAAAGTAAGGTGCCACAAAAAAATAGGAATGAATATGTAACAATTTTAAACACAAAGAGGTATGTTATTTGTTGAAGTATAGGTAATAGTGTCTTGGTTGGTGGTAATAAAATCAACATTCTTATCAACACTATCTAACTTCTTCCCTGGTGCATCTAGAGTAGAGGTGGGGATGGTGTTAGTTGTAGTGGCATGGGTAAAAATAAAAGGACTATGAAAAAAATGAGAAATAAGAGGCAATGATACAACATAGACGAATGATAAGAAACACTTTAACGTGAGGAAGGTGAAACACTAACATGATGAGAGGAGCCTAGATATCACTAGTAGAAGAACACTAGTAGGCACACAAGAAGGAAATGAACTAGTGGGATTAGAGATAAGTGGTTCACTTGTAGACAAAGGAGGTGGAAATGGTACTAGAGGAACATAAGAGATGGGGGTCACACTAGAAATGACAACAAGAGATGTAGGCATTATGAGAGGATCTACCTCAAGATGTGAGGATGAAGAGAAAATGAAAGAGCAAGATTGAGTTGGTTACAAAGAGAAGATGCAACTTGCAAAAAAGAAGATGTAATCATAGTACTAATGTCATGAAAAATCTATGTATGTAAAGGAGTTTTGAGAAACCAATTATAAAAAGATGTAGATAATTATGTTGAAGAAGTGACATTAACAAGATCTTCAACAAATAATTGTCTACTAAAATAAATATTTCATTTATCCACATGTATATCATGATTAAAATTAGATAACTCATTATAATTAACGTTAATGAAAATCTTTTTGTTGAAAAAATGAGAAACAATGTAAAAAATAAAATAAACTCTCTTTAAAAATAAACTATTATCTCAATTATATTTTAAAATAAACAAACTTTAAAATATATATATATATAGTAAAATGAATATAAATATTTAAATTTTAGAAATAAAAATTGAAAAATTAAAAATAAAAGATTTACTAAAATAAAAATTTAAATAAAAAAAATTCAGACTAAATATACTTAAAGTAATGCAATATAACCGTTATTCCTTCCCTTTAAATTAGTATGGCATATGTCACTGTTGAGCGAAAAAGACTCTTCATTGTTCAATTGAAAGTTTTTCACTCTGACATTACATACTATTCCTTTCGTATAGAAGTAGATTCTCCGGTTGTTTTATTTTTTGTTGTCATATTTTTGAACGTAATAGGCGGGAAAGGATGAAGGTACCCTGCACTTGCTGGATACAACAAAGTAAATCACGCTTACTTTTTATTGAATTTGAGAGCTGTCGTGTTATTTAAATGCTTCTTATAACACAACAATCGGTAAACATAGAGATTTACATAAATCTCGCTCTGCATTGTGCGCACGTGACCGAAGGCTAAATTTCGTACGCCTCTCAAGCATTCATTGCTCCCCATGAAATTCACTCCCTGTGAATACCCACGTGCTCTGCGTTATGATGCTCTCAAACTCCCCATCATGTCAAATCCTAAAGTTGCAAGTGATACCCATGCTCTCCACGTTATGCGCGTATTTTATTTTATGAGAGCTTCTTATGCCTGGCCTTAGTTGACAACTTAAAAAGTGAACCCAACCATTATACCTTTTCATGTTTTTTTTGGTATTTATGAGGGCAAGAATGAAGATGATGTTGCTTCCTTTGCTACTCTTTTTCTCTCTGTGTCCTTCTCATATGGTGGAGTCTACTTATCATTCTGATGAAAAAGCTCTCATGGCTTTCAAAGCTGCTATCTCTCTTGATCCATTTAATTCCCTGCTCAATTGGTCTCCCAGTCACACCTTCTACAATTGGACTGGTATTCCCTGATCTTTTTGTCGACAATGTGTAGTTTCCTTGAATCTCACTGGTAAGGGATTACTTGGCCCCATCTCTCCATTACTAGGAAATATTTCCTTCATTAGAGTAGTTGATCTGAGAAATAATAGCTTGGAGGGCCATATTCCATATCAGCTTGGAAGGCTATTTCACTTGAGAAAGCTTGGGTTGCCTCATAACAATTTGTAAGGTCCCATTCCATCCTCTCTAGGAGCCTATCGTTCTTTACAAGGTCTCGTATTGTTGTTTAACAATTTAAGTGGAAGCATTCCCTTTGAATTAAGTCTTCTATCAAATTTAGAAACTATGGCATTAGGAGCAAACAAATTGACAGGCATTATCCCACCTTTCATAGGAAATATGTCCTCTTTAATTATCTTTGACTTAGCTGAAAACAAACTCCAAGGTACCATTCTTGTTGAGTTGGGTATGCTTAGTCAACTAAAAAACCTTAATCTCTGCACCAACAACTTAACAGGATCAATCCACGTTATCCTTTCAAATTGTACTCGTCTCCAATTCTTGGCTATATGTGAGAACTGCTTAAATGGCCCAATTCCATGGGAGTTTGGAAGGCTTTCAGAGTTGCAAGGAGTGTATTTGTGAAAAAATCAACTCACTAGAGAAATACCCACCTCAGTCGATAATTGGACTTAGCTGCAAGAGTTGAATTTTAATGGAAACGAATTGAGTGACACAGTCCCCCTGGAATTTGGAAAATGCAGTAGTTGAGACAGTTTGCTTCGACACGAAATCATTTTGTGAGTGGAAGCAGTGGTTTATCTATTCTAACAGTGTTAATAAATTGCTCTAGCTTGGAAGATCTTGAGCTGGGAACTAATTGTAGAAGTTGAGAAACCCAACCTCACAAACCCCAAGAAGTACTTGCATGCAATAACCTATCACAAAGTATGAAAGATGAACAAAACAACAAAGATTATTTGCAAGTCTAAAGCTGAAAAATGCATTAAGAGAATAAATAATTACAATGAGATCAATCCTTATGAAGGAGATCAAGAAATCCTAAATGAAACCCTAGTGTGCACATTTAATAAATAATTATTAATGTGCCTAAGTTTAGTTTAAGTAAACCTAAAGTGATAAGTGACTTAAATAATTAACCAATATGATTAAATTAATTAAGTGAAATAACTTATTACTCTAACACCCCCTTTAAGATGAACTTAGGGAGTAGCTAAAACACCAGGAAAAGATGCATGAAAGAAAAGATGGGTCATAGCAACAAAGGCCTGATTAGGTACCCATGTACAAATGCAATGCAAACTAAAGCAAATGGCGTAAAGGAGAAAACCCAATGGGAACAAAACTCCTCCCCAAAATAGAATGAAAAAAACAACTAAGTGATGAAAGATGGAGGACTCCATAAGACCCCCCAAGGACACCATCCATCACAAAGATACATGAATGAACCCCTCTAGAAGAGAGGAAGAAATATACCACATAGTCCCCCATAATGAAGTAGCTCCAGAAAGATTGAAGAAACTACATCTCCTAAAAGAAGTGAGAGGAAAGAGGCCTGATGAATGCAATCTTTGAAGGTGAAGTAGGTGTAGCCCAAGATGTCTCCATAGAAGTAGGTGTGACCTCAACCAATGAAGAAGTCAGAGTAGGTGAATACTGAAGAGAAACCTTCAAAGATGAAAGATCAACAAGGTCCTGTTGCACTGAAATGAAAGAAACCACATCTGTAGTCATAGAAGTATCAACAACTACAACAAAAGGTGGATGAGATCGAATAGATGGCTCAAGAATTGAATCTAAAGTGAGAAAACCAATGTTCAAGTAGCCAAATGTCTCCTTAGAATGATGATTCACACTAGAAGTGTGATGAACAATTGTAGGAATAGAAGCACCATCAGTAGAAAATTTTGCAAAGGAATACAATTGAGATGAGTGATCCACCACCCCAGTATAAATAACTGCTCTACTCTCTAAGTCTCCAATGATAATTGAATTAGGTGTGAACTCCACAAATCTCCCATTGCCTCCATGTGTGATCTGATAAATGGAAAGAAGGTTGTTCGTCAAATGAGGAACACACAAGACATCTTGGAAAAATTTGTCCCCAAAACTAATAGACCCCTTCCCTATAACACTCATGTATATATTATTTCCCATCAAAATAGGAGACATAGTGTGAGAATCAAAGGAAGTGAACATAGATTGTGAAAATTCCATATGATGAGATGCTCTTGAATCTAGAAGCCATCTCCTAGATCCAAGACCTGAAGAAGCAAAAAGAGCATGTCCCTTCATATCTGATGATGTAAACCAGTTGTGCCCCTGTCATGCTGCTCAGAAGAAGAAGAATGATGGGAAGAAGATGATGCAGACATCCTAGAAGGCAAATCAATTTGATATTCCTGAAGAAGATGCTTCAGCTCATCAATGTCCCTCTTATACCAATTATGTTCTCCATTTCCTTCCCTCTTTCAATATGCACATGTAACCTTCTCCTTCTTAGATGATTTCCCCTCAGAGGAGGATAAATCTAAGGACTCCTTTTTCTGCTCATAAGATTTGGAATCCTTTTTTTTGTTTTTTTCCTTTGCTTGTAGAAGCCTTATGATATTTGGGCTCATGTGATGCAATAAGTTCATGTGATGAAGAGGACTTCAACTTGCCCATGCTAGCCAACTTGGACTACTCTCGAGTGAGATAAGATGCAAAATCATCAAAATAAGGCATGGTAAATCTAGTACCAAGTGCATCCCTAATGGCATAGAAGGTAGATACAAAAACTAAATAATCTGGTCCAAGCTTAGAAAGAATGAATAATATCAACTGAGATTCTTCCTTCTGAACACCACACTATGAAAGTTGCAATCTGAGAGACTTAAGCTTTGTGAAGAACTCCTGGATGCTATCAAAATCCCTAGGATTTAAGCCAATAAGCTCATTCTCCAACTGAAACCCTCTCATAGTATCCTGCTTCCCAAACAAAGACTCCAAAGTAGTCCAGATCTGATTGGGTGTAGTGAAAGACTCTAGATGAAAGAGAAGATCTAAAGAAATAGACAACCATAATGTACCAAAATCCTCATCACATCTATTAAACCATTTTCTCTTTTCAATAGCACCTATAGGTTCTACCTCTATACCCATGGTCACCCTGTACAACCCTTTGTGCTTCAAATGGATCTCCATTTGTTTTTTCCAACCAAAGTAGTTGAATGAAGTAAGGGATGAAATATTATGTGAATCCATGTGAATAAAACAATATATACTCTCAAATAAAAAAAATAGCTCATTGATCTCAAAAAAATGCTTGAATTACACGTTTCCCAAGAAAACAAAATCTAAGATCAAATAAGAATATCATATACCTGGCAAATATTCTAGAAAATCAGGTCTGATATCTATGTAGAGCACTGAACCAACTTTCTAACACCTATTCCTTTGCGCAAAATGAAGTCCAGACACAAACATTATGCCCCCCGAAGTGAAAAAGGCAACTTTTGACTTTGACAGGCAAAAAAGGCAGCAAAACGAAAAAATAAAAATAAAAAGCACCATAGTGTCATGCTTGGAACTAGATTTCTGACAATATCTTGTTTTTGAAAAATGGAGATCGTGTGCAACAAATACACCTGATTCTGTGAAAGTGCTCCAATTTGCTCAATAAAGCCTCCAAGAGCCCTCAAGGGCTAAAATTTTTTTGGCCCCTAGTTGTATGGCGACTAGGAGGTTGGGGTCGAAGCCTTTGGTCACCCATGTGACTGTGTAGGGGCTAGGCATGGGCGGAAATTCCTCCACGTGATCGGCGGCTAAGCCCTTAGGGGTTGGATGGGGAGTCGGTGGCCCAAAGGTGGCACCGCTCATCCGAGCAGCGGGCGGGTGGCCGTCAGGTGGCAAGACGGTGACACGTTCCTTTTAAACTAGAGGTGTTGACTAAATTAAAAAAACATGGATTTTTTAATTTATTTTTATTTTTCGTGCCTCGTGAAGCAAGATGGGGAGGTTGTATGGCCTCTTTGGCTAATTTGTTTTTGCCTTTTTTTCAAATTTCTCAAAAATCGACAAAACAACAGGCATTTCTAGGGTTTTTGGGCACTTTGAACATGATGGTGATGTTCATTTTCCCCAAAAATGCATAGAAAAATTGGCTACCCCCAGATCTTGCAAAAAGATGTCTGGCTGAAACCCTTGCACTTAAAAAACATTGTAAGGAAAAAATCCTTCAAAAGATGAACAAGCAACTATAGATCTGGAGCTCTGATACCATGTAGAAGTTGTTAAACCCCAAGAATCACCTGCATGCAATAACCTATCACAAATTATGAAAGATGAACACACCAACAAAGATGCTCTGCAAGCCTAAAGCTAAAAAATGCATTAAGAGAATAAATAATTACAATGAGATCAATCCTTATGAAGGAGATCAAGAAACCCTAATGAAACCCTAGTGTTCACATTTAATAAATAATTATTAATGTGCCTAAGTTTAGCTTAAGTAAACCTAAAGTGATAAGTGACTTAATTAATTTACCAATATGATTAAATTAATTAAGTGAAATAACTTATTACTCTAACACTAATTATCTCACTAGCATCTTGCACACTTCAATTGGTCGCCTTTCAAATTCACTCTCATATTTAATATTGAACTCAAATGAAATTGGGGGAAACATACTAGATGGTATTGGTAACCTGACAAGCTTGGGATTACTAACCCTAAGAGAAAACCGATTCAATGGGACCATTCCAATTATACTTGGTAAACTTCCAAATCTGGAAAGATTATTTCTGGATAAAAATAATTTACAGGGAAGAATTCCAAACAATTTGGCCAATCAAAAAGTCTTGGATTGTTGTTGCTCAGTGAGAACGTGTTTTTAGGGAAAATTCCTGATAGTCTTGGTGAGATTCCACAATTAAGAAGGCTTTATCTTGATAACAATCAACTGTCTAGAAAAATACCTACCAATTTAGGGAGATGTCAGACATTGGAAGATGTGGACTTAGCGCACAAAAAACTAATAGGAACTATACCTCATGAAGTGCAGGTCTTCAAAATATCCAGTTCTATTTTGACGTTTCCAGAAATTTACTACAAGGTTCTATTTTGGAACTGGGCAAAATGGTTATGGTTTTAGCTATAGATGTTCCTCAAAAAAAATTCTTGGGTGGCATTCCAAGTGCACTAGCAAGTTGTAGCGGATTGGAATATCTAAATATTTCTTGAAATTCATTTGAGTGTCCAATCCCTACATCATAGGAAAATCTAAAAAATCTTGAGTACATGGATCTTTTTTGCAATAATTTTTTAGGTACAATACCGGTGGCTTTCAAAAAGATGAAAATGCTCCAGCATCTCAATCTCTCTTCAAACAAATTAGCTGGAGAGGTTCCAAAGGGAGGATCTTTCACAACACTTGATACCTCATAGATTATGGGAAATCTTGGCCTTTGTGGTGGATGAATAAACTTCTCGCCATGCTCTCATTCCAAACACAAACAACCATCAGTCTCCAATAAGGTAATAAATCTTGTTGTAGTTGACATTGCAATTTTGATCACGTCTCTTGTATTGGTAGCATATTCCTATAGATGTAGACGTTCCAGTATCCCTACTCTCAAAGTATGGCCTCCAAAAATTTCATATGAAGAACTTGTAGATGCAACTAGTGTAGGATTTGATAAATGCAAATCCACAGCTCGCCAAGAACACCTGCATGCAAAATACCTAATGCTGAATGGAGACCAAAGAGACAGAAGCAAGGGTTTGGAAAATCTCAGCGGAGTGAGAGCATAATTGTTATTTCCCAAAAAGAATGATTACAATAATTACAAAAGCGGCATATAAGGTGAGAAACCCTAAAGCCGAAGAAAGCTAGGTTTGTGCATTTAATAATTAATAAACATATTAATTATAATGCACCTACAAATGACAAGCTTAAGTAAATAGAATAATAGTTAGCATTAATAATTTAAACCAAAGTGATTTAATTATAAAGGCAAATGAACTATTACTCTAACACCCCCCCTTAAGCGAAGCTCAGGAGGAAGTAAACCTAGCACAACTAAGAAAGTAGGAAAAAATGGGTCCCGGCAACAAGGCAAGATCAGGTACCCAACTACAAAGAAATCTCTGTAAAACGGGGAAATAGAGAAAACCCAGTGGGAAAAAACTCTACCCCAAAAAGAGATACAACAACATGCTGAAAAAAATATGAAGGAAGGAAGGCCTCAACAAGACCCCCCAAGGACAACTTCCGTCACCCCAAGCATAGAACGCAACTGAAGATAGTGCGGAGATGCAAAAGGTTTGGTGAAGATGTCAGCAACCTGCGCGTCAGTGGGGATGTACTCCAAAGAGAGAACACCATCCTGAATTTGCTGACGGATGAAATGCATATGAAGCTCAATGTGTTTAGTGCACTGATGCTCCACCGGGTTGCGAGAAATGTGAATAGCACTCTGATTATCGCACCACAGAACAGTGGGACGATCAGGAGGAAACCCAAACTCAGTCATCAACTGTCGAAGCCACAAAATCTCCTGACTAGCATGCACTGCCGCTCTATACTCAGCCTCTGTAGATGAAAGTGCGCGAGCATTCTGCTTCTTGCACGACCATGTGATAGGACCAGAGCCAAGGCAAAAAACAAAGCCAGAAGTAGACTTCCGATCATCAACATCACCAGCCCAATCTGAGTCAGTGTAGCCAACAATGTGAGGAGCCCCTGATGTGTAATGAATGCCATACATAAGTGTGCCCTGAATGTATCTCAAAATGCGCTTGGCAGCTTGCCAATGACTCTCATGAGGCTCGTGTGAGAACCGAGAGACTAGACCAACTGCAAAGGAGAGATCAGGACGAGTGTGTGTCAGGTACAACAAACTGCCAACCAACTGCCGATACAATGTAGGATCCACTGAAGGTGAAGTGCAAGAGGTAGACAAAGTAACACCCGACTGAAAAGGTGTGGGAGCAGGCTTGCAATCAAGCATATCAAAGCGCTGAAGCATGTCAAGAGCATACTTCTGCTGGTAAACAAAGATCCCAGCAGGGGACTGAACAATCTGCAGACCCAGAAAGAAGTGTAATAGACCCAGGTCTGTCATCTCAAACTGCTCCATCAATGCACGCTGAACATCCTGAATCATAGAAGATGAGCTACCTGTGATGAGAAGATCATCAACATATAGCACAAGGATCAAAACCTCATCCTCAAGACGCTGAATGTAGACTGTAGGATCGGAATGACAGCGTGTGAATCCTGTAGAAAGCAGAAAGGAGTCCATCTTCTCATACCAAGCCCGAGGGGCCTGTTTGAGACCATACAAAGAACGCCGAAGTCTGCAAACCAAGGAGGAATCCTGCACAAATCCCTGAGGCTGCTCCATGTAAATCTCCTCACTAAGATCACCGTGCAAGAAAGCACTCTTCACATCCATCTGATAAATGGGCCATCCCTGAGAAGCCGCGAGGGATAAGACAAGGCGAATAGAGTTCATCTTGGCGACAGGGGCAAATGTCTCAGTGTAATCAATACCCTCAACCTGTGAAAAACCCTTCGCAACAAGACGTGCCTTGTACTTATCAATAGAACCATCAGCAGCAAACTTAGTACGATACAACCACTTGCATCGCACTAACTTTCTTCCCTTAGGAAGAGAACAAAGATCCCAAGTATGATTCTTCATCAAAGAAGAATACTCCTCCTCCATAGCACTGTCCCACTCAGTATGTCCTGTCGCTGCCCCAAATGTCTGAGGATCACCACAAATAGCATGACTCAGAAGACTAGAACCCGCAATATGAGACCGGGTGCGACGGGAAGTGGAAGGGTCACCAGCCAGAGATCCTGCAGCATCAACTGTAACACGAGCCCATCTAGGCATCTGTGGAGGATCCTGTGGTGGAGGTAAATGGGGATCACTAAGATCATCATCCTCATCATCCTGAAACAAAGTTGGAAGAGAGGAGGGAGTAGTGGTAAGTGAAGTAGACTCTGGAAGCGGGGTATCTACTGTAGGAAGGCGCTCATCAAACTGGACATCCCGTCGAAACAGGACCTCTCTGGAATCAGGGTCAAACAACCTGTATGCCTTAACATCCTCGCAGTAGCCAACAAAAATGAGGTGTCGGCTCTTCCGCTCCATTGCTCTCCTCTGAGCGTCAGGCACAAATGCCCATGCTTCACTACCAAAAACTCGGAATGAAGATATATCAGGCTTGACATGAGACCAAGCCTCCTCAGGAGTCATATGTCGAACTGCCTTGTGAGGCATCCGATTCTGAATATAGTTGGCACAATTGACTGCCTCTGCCCAAAAAGACGAATCCATGGACCTGGACTGTATCATACAATTAGCCATCTCCCGAAGTGTTCTGTTCTTTCTCTCTACCACACCATTCTGCTGAGGGGTGTAGGGCACTGAAAACTGATGCTGAAGACCATGTTCAGAGCAAAAATCCCTGAAAGTTTGGTTCACATACTCCCCCCCATTATCTGTGTGTATCCGGCGAATAGAAAGACCAGATTGCTTCTCCACAAATGTCTTAAAGACTCGAAATGAGTCAAAGACATCAGACTTGTACTTTAAAAAGTACATCCATGTGCGCCTGGAGAAGTCATCAATGAAAGTAAGCACATATCTAGCACTGGAAAAAGAAGGAGTAGGAAATGACATGAGGTCACTATGAATCAACTCCAATGGTGCCAAAGCACGAGTAGCTCGTCCCTGAGGGAAAGGATCCCTATGTTGTTTGCCAAGAACACAACCTTGACAAATCCCATCAGTGCAAGTAATGTGTGGAAGCCCAAGAACAAGTGCCTGTGTGCTCATCTGCTGAAGATATCTGTAATTGACATGGCCCAAACGCTCATGCCAAAGTCTGCTCATTGAATCTGCATGTGCTATAAGACAGGAACCCATGCCAGCAGAAAACTCAAATCCATCAAATCTGTATAGTCGGGATGCAGTGTCAACACTCCCAGTAGCCACAATCATATCAGAATAATGTAAGTCCCGAATAACCACATCATGTGGTGAGAACTCAACTGTCTTACCAGAGCCAGAGTGACAAATCTGATAGATAGACAGTAGGTTCGTCGAAATGTCAGGGACAAAGAGAACATCCTGAAGAGAACCCCCAGCCAATGCAACAGAACCAGAACCCAAAACAGAAAGATGAGATGAGTTCCCAACAGCAATCTGTGAAGTAGCACAAGGAGCAAGTGAGGTGACCAATTGCTGAGTGTGAGTCATGTGGTGAGAGGCACCGGAATCAAGAATCCAGGTGGGCCCAGAAGTCATAGCTCGGGCAGTAAGAGCATGACCTTTCCCTGTAGGGGAGGATGTGGACTGAGGAGCTGAAATGTGATGCTCCTGCATGGCTTCCTCTAAAGCCTCCAAAGGTTTCCAACACCGAGAAATGGGATGTCCTTCCTTTCCACAAAAGCTACAGGTCTCAACTGATTTCTTCTTAGTCTTGGAGGTAGACTCAGTAGACTTCGAAGAAGATTTACCCTTGGAAGGGTTAGCTGGAGGTTTTGAATCAGTTTTCTGTGCAGGTTTGGAGGAAGACTCATTGCCTGCGGAATCTTTCTTCGGTTTGCTTTTCTGTTTTGGTTTCCCCTGTGAAGACTGAGCAACCAATGCTTGGCTAGAAGAGCCAGAAGCATCCATCTGTTGGATCTTTGCCTGTTCCCGTGTCAACCGATCACAGAATGTCTCAAAAGAAGGCATGGTGTGTCTAGCACCCAAAGCATCCATGGTGGAGTAGAAAGTGGAAGAAAAGATCTGATACTGTCCTCGCAACTTTGATAGTATCAAGAAGATACACTCGTCATCTGTCTTGGTTTTCCCACATCCCTGCAAAACTGAGCGTAGAGACTTGAACTTCATCAAGAAGTCCTCAATGGTGGGAAAGCTGGTAGGTGTCAAAGTAGTCAGCTCTGCATCAAGCTGTAGTGCTCGAAATTCATTGACAGTGCCAAACAAATCTGAAAACTTGCCCCAAATGGCCCTAGGAGTGGTCAAACCATCCAAGTGAAAGAGGAGACTGTCGGAAATGTTCAGTGCAATCAAGCCCATGGCTTCATCCATTTTATTCCTGTGCTGAAGAATCTCAAAAGGACGCTGTAGGACAGGTTGATATTCATCTAGGCATGACCATAAGCCACGTGACATGAGTAGCCTGGTCATGTGTGCTTTCCAGGTGTGGTAATTGTGCGGTGTTAGCCGGGCCATAGAGGGGTCCGACATTGAGAGAAGAGAAAGACAGAAGTAGAAGGGTCGTTTTCTGAAAGTAAATGACAGAAAGCAAAACTACCCCCCCACAATGTATGATTCTAACCCTTGTACAACAATTAAACAAATACTGGAAGTATAAAAAACGAGGAAAAAACCTGAACGCCAGATGTAGTGAGAGAGGAAAACGAAGCCTCTACTTTGACGCCAAAAAAAGTGCCCAAACAGTCAAATCAGCAAACAAAACCAGCATGATCACGTCTGGCTCGAAAACACCTTTCCAACGATATTTCGTTTTTTGAAAACGGACACTGTATGCCCAAGATACGGCCAAAAAACCACAGGTACCCCCTGAAATTGAACTCTCTGGAAAAAACCAGTCAAGGGAAATAATTTGACGGCCGTATGGCCGTCACTGGACGTCGGCGGTGGCGGTGGAAGCCCGGCGCTTGTAGAGTGATGGCGGGCGGGCGGCGGTGTAGTGGCCCGTGGAAGAAGCGGTGGCGTAGAGTGGCAGAGGCGGCGTGGCGGGCCTCAGTGGCGATTAATGGTAAAGCGAGAAATTGTGTATGAGAGCCCATTGGCCGGTCTTGGCAGGTGGCTGGCGAAATTTTAGCCAAAATTTATAAAAAAATTGATTTTTTTTTATTTTTTTTCGATTTTTGAGCCCGTACGGCCCTGGTAGGCCAAAAAAATTTTGCCTGTGGTCACTGTGGCCAAAATAGTCAAAGTTTATATGAATTTTGACTCTCCCGGACCTTCTGAACGCAATGGTGGAGTCCGTTTTTGCTCAAACGGCTCCAGAAAATAGTGCCTCCTTCAAAGTGACAGAAAAACCCCAGAGAAGCTGTGGCTGTCGTCTTCGAATCTTGGCCTCAAACACCTTCAAACCAGGCAGCGACAGGGTGGCTCTGATACCATGTAGGATTTGATAAATGCAAATCCACAGCTCGCCAAGAACACCTACATGCAAAATACCTAATGCTGAATGGAGACCAAAGAGACAGAAGCAAGGGTTTGGAAAATCTCAGCGGAGTGAGAGCATAATTGTTATTTCCCAAAAAGAATGATTACAATAATTACAAAAGCGGCATATAAGGTGAGAAACCCTAAAGCCGAAGAAAGCTAGGTTTGTGCATTTAATAATTAATAAACATATTAATTATAATGCACCTACAAATGACAAGCTTAAGTAAATAGAATAATAGTTAGCATTAATAATTTAAACCAAAGTGATTTAATTATAAAGGCAAATGAACTATTACTCTAACAACTAGTGGGTTCAATAACAAAAATATTTTTGGAATTGGCAGTTTTGGGTCGATTTATAAAGGGATTCTAAAAAATGGTACAATTATTGTTGTTAAAGTTCTCAAGTTGCAAGATGAACATTCTCACCAAAGTTTCAATAGAGAATGCAATGCATTAAAGAGAGTTCGGCACTGTAATGTAATTAAAATCATTTCAGCATGCTCCAACCTTGATTTTAAAGCCTTAATTCTTCCATTCATGTCAAATGGAAGTTTAGAGAAATGGTTGTATCCTCGTGAAGGGGGTAGATGCAGATTAAATTTGAGTGATCGAATAAGGATAGCAATGGAGATAGTAGAAGGGATGGCATATCTTCACCATTATTGATTTTTTCAAGTGATTCACTATGATCTGAAGCCCAACAATGTCCTATTAGGAGATGATATGAATTCATATATAGTAGATTTTGGCCTCTCCAATCCTATTTTCAGCAATTCCATGGATTCTCTGACTTCTATAGATACACTTAAAGGATTTGTTGGCTACATTACACCAGGTATTGATTTCTCATTATTGCATTATGTATTTTTTTATTTTATTTTTTAATCTTATAAACCATCGAATTCTTCAAATGACTCGAGAGTATTTGATCCTTGCTTATTTTTTATTATAGAGTATGGAATAGGCAAGAAGCTTACTACAAAGGGGGATGTATACAATTATGGAATTTTAATTTTAGAGTTGTTGAAAAGGAGGAGACCAACGGATGATATTTTCATTAAAGGGACCAATCTTCAAAAATGGACAAAAATGCATTTTCCAAAGAAAATCTCAAATGTCATGGATAATTGCTTGCTTGTAGATGCTCATGAATTAGAGATATCAATGATAATGGAATGAATTGAGCAATTTATACAGATTGGGCTATTTTTCACAAGGGAGACACCTGAAGAGCACCCTGATATGATTGAGATAGTTGGTAGATTGAATACAATCAGAGGTACATTTCTTGGTGCACCGAAAACTCTTCAATTACCAATAGATATCTCACCTTTTCTTAATAATGAGAGAAATATAGATACAACTAATTTAGAAAACAATGGAAGCTAGTCTACATCTACATCCTTAGCTTAAGTAATTGTTCTTTGTTTTATTTCTTGGGCAACCAAGAAAATAATAATGTCCTAATGTGCTATTTTGGGTAGTATAGTATATCGTGAGGAGATGAAACCATGATCAGATTGTGTTATCAAAAATAATCTAGAATTCATGATTATCTTAGGAGCATATGTATGATTAAATAATTTCGTATAAGATCATTTACTTGTTGTTTGTGAGTTGAATTAGTAAAACATATCTTATTCTAAAATTAATGATAATCTTATAAGGGTGATCCCATAATAGTGGTTTACAATTTTTGGCCAAACTGGACATTGAAATAATTTTTTCTGACTAAATCTTCACTTTCAGGCACCTATAGTGGCTAAACTGTGAGGAATTTGAAGATGATGCAAACTAGTGATTTGTGATATTTTCTCTGTAAATTTTAAATTTTTTTTTTTCAAATTGCACTTCTCTTTCCATCTCCTTCGAAAACTAGTTTTTTTTAGTAAACAACATTTTTAAAGAGTGACGCTCACTATATACAACATAATATTTTTTTTCAAATTTAGATTCATAACTACGATATCTAATGCTTCCAGTTGGTCTCATAGTGTTTTATTGAATATTTTTTCCTTAATCAAGTTTCAAAGTCAAACCAATTACAATTCAGACATAGGCAAACTGTAGACAATGTAACTTTTTTGTATGTATCAAAATTCAAATTTTTTTTGTTGGATCAAGGACTTCAATATTTGGTGCACTCATATTTTTCAATTTTTTTTGATAATCTACTATTTTTCCACATGTGCAAAACAAAGCTTGATTTTTAGTGAAAAACCTATGTTTAATAAGACTAAAAAAAAATACATAATAAAACCAAAACATATTAAAATTATATTCATTGGATAGCTCATTCTGAGGACTACCATCATCCAGTTGGGTCTATGAAGTCTCCTCCATTTTCATCCTCAACCTGAGCTTCAAAGGGAAAAATTCTAGAGTTTTTTTGGGCCAAAGGGTGAGAAGGTGGGAGAAGGGGGGTTCAAGCGAATGGGTTTTGGGTTCACTCGAACCAACAAGTTCGTTCAAACCCCCAAAACCAAAATTTTTGGCATAGGGTAATTTTTTACAACTTTTTCTTCCTCACTTGAATTGTAAACCACTTTTGCGGGTTTACCCCTAAAGATGTTTTTTGTGAGTTGCACTAGTAGAACATGTCTTATTGTGACATTAATGATAATCTTCTAAAGATTTTTAAAATGTTGCTAGTATTAGATATTAGAAAGGAGTAGAAAAAATAAAGATTAATAAGGAAAGAAATAGAATAAAGGAACACATCAAGTTGGATCAAGAGTAGACACTAAGAGTAAATCTATAGTTATAAATAAGGCACCTATGGATGTAATCCCAAAAAAACTACCACTATATCATATAATTTAAGGAATTATAAATATGGAGAGGTGTCATTCTCAAATTAGACATTAATTAGATTCAAGAATATTTAACAATAACAATTATTGTCTAGTAATAGAGCTCTTACACACCTATCCATTATATTTAATAGCATTAAATTTTATAATACATTAGGCCTCACTAGATATGCTCATTAGATCTTGGTAAATTTATGCTTACAATGCAACTTATTGGTTTATTTGAAATCATAGCTAAGAAAATATTATTTCCTTCAGATTGTGGTAATAGTTGAAATCATAGTTAGAAAAAACTGTTATTAGTATGAAATAAACTTTCTCTTTATTGCTGCCTTATATCATCTATAGATTTTGTTCATGCAAAAATAGTTATACTTGCCTGATCTGGAACTTCATCACATCAATATTAAGTGTTCCCTCATAGCTCCTCCTGTACACATCTAAAAATGGTCACGGTTAATTGAACCTGTTAATTAATTAAATATGAATTATTTAATTAATGTTCTTAAGTCATCTACATATAAATAAATTTAATTAGTTATTTATATTGTTCATTTTCCAATTCTGCTAATTTAATTAAATAAATAAAGTTTATTTAATTAATGCTATCTTCTTCTTAATTAATTAAATAGATTTTACAATTTATTTACATTAATTATCACAAGTTTAAATTCACAATTTAAATGATATTCTTCTCTCCACATTTAATTAAATATTTTCAATATTTAATTAAAACACATTTCCAAATTTCTCACTCTTCCCACAAAATTAAATATTCTTAATATTTAATTAAAAGGCTTTTTCTTTTCTCACATAATTAAATATTTGCAATATTTAATTAAAGCCTTTTCATATTTCTCACACACATAATTAAATATTTATTTATTTAATTATGAGAGACACCTTTCAATTGTCTCTTCATTTTCCATCTGTCTCTCTGAATTCCACCTCTTTTCGAATTCTCGATCTCTCACCGTTCATTTCAACAGGTTTGAACTCGACTATCGATCTTGGTCAATCGAATTCCTACCTTCAAAAATCTATAAATACAGCCCTTTCATGAGTTGAAAAGGACCTCAAATCTCATATTTTCAAGCGTAGTTATTATAGTCACATCTTAAGCATTTCATATCATTTTAATTCAATAAGTTCAATCTTTTACATGCATATGCATTTTTGGTAATCTCATTCTCTCAAGTGCCATTCTATAAGTTGTTGTTTGCACAACTGAGAGCAAACATCTTGAAGCGAATCCTTGGAGATAGAGGACAATGAAATGAATTTGAAGAAGCATGCGGTTTAGAGTTTGCATTTACTTTATTTTATTTAGTTTTCTTCAATCTAGTGTTTCATTGGTGTACTAGTTTATATGCAATTTAATTGACACATTCTAACGTACACATTTCTGGTGCCCACCATGGGGCATCCCCCTATATTAATCTTTTTCTTGTAGAAAATCTTATGTTTTTACAGGTGACGGACTGAAAAATTCGCTTTGGCGCATACAATCCTCGGTTTAGCGCATCCACAGACTGTTTCGGTGCATCTAAAGACTGTTTTCGCGCATCTAGAGACTGTTTTCGCGCATCCAGAAACTATTTTAGCGCATTTGGCACCTATTTTAGCGCATACGAGATTTCTTTTAGCGCATCTAGGTTCTGTTTTAGCGCATATGAGCTCTATTTTAGCGCATAGACCTCTGTTTTGCATTTTTACAGTCAGTTTTTAAAATAGCAATATCTTGGTCATACGGAGGTCTTTTTTGACGATTTGTTTTTTGAAATGGGGTAGAATTTCATAAGCTATCCAATGGTGTAGGTTTTTATCAGTTTTGTTTGAGTTAAAATTATAAATTTGAAATCTAAAGTCAAATCACACTATAACTTGGTCTAATTTTTAGGATTTTTATGCTGAATGATTCATGTAACCCTTATACCTTCTTATTTCTTGGTTTAATCTAACATTTGGAGAATTTTTGTAGGTTAGAGAATCAAAAAGGGAAGAGGAAACAAAGGAAAATATTCTTATGAAATCATCTTTCTATTGTATCAAGTGTTTTTAAACACTTTGGGAGCAATTATAATCTCATTCTTAAATTGTTGTCTGGATCCGACACGACCGTGGCTAGAGGTTTTATTGATGTATGAGGAATAAAATGAAGCAAACCTAGGATAGACATTTAAATCTGAATTAACCAATCCTAGGATAGTCACCAAACATAAATTTTCTTTTGGTTAAAATGAATCTCATGTTTTTGGTGAAGCAACATCTTCACTTAGTGTAGAAAATTGTCAATTTGGGATTTAAAATTGAACCATTATTGTTTGTTGTGATTGTGGGTAATAGGTTTATGCTCTCCCCTTAACTAGGTGATCAGAACACCAGACTTACCTTTTATTTTTTTTGCAATTTAATGCTTTATTACATCCTTTAGAAGGCCTACTCTTGTGGGAAAAAGTACTCACCCAAGAGGAACGACCTAAGTGGGAACACCTAAAGCCAAGGTTTCCAACCCACTTTAATCAAAAGCAAGTTGTTGATGAAAATCCAACTTGATAGTAGTAGGCAGGATAACCATCCCCAAAGCCTTTGTTCTAAAGGTTGGGAGGTCTCTCTCGAGAGTATATCTATTTGCCACACTGAACGAATACCCTTACTATGAACCATAGTGTAGAAAGCCCGCCGTGTCAGTATCCAAACATTATCTTAATCACGGTGCAAGGGGAGGGAAGAATTTTCCCCCAAGACACTCACTATATAGTCACCACAGATTGTTTGCTCAAGGGATTCGGTATCCACTTTCGTCACTTTGAGTACGCACCTGGAAAACACAAAAACACGGGTGCCCTCTAGGGGGTGACATGGCTGTGTGAGTCAACGCGATTTTAAGTTGTGGGTTGTGATTACTATGATGACCTATTTGACAAATTAAGAGTGAGTCTGACTGATATGCTTATCTTGTTCCAAACCTATGGAAATATCAAAGAACATACACTCTTTGTTTAGATTCAAGGAGTAACAAAACAACTGTCTGCTTCTTTATGCTGTGTTTTTCATATTTAAATCAAATTAAGATCATCCAAAAACTTTAAAATATGGGTGATAGGGAAGAAAATCTTGTTCATAGCTCAAATCAAGAGATAACAGAAGAAATGCTTTTAGAAGCTGAACAAGATCCATAGTTTCTCTTAGCTATGGAAAAGATCTTAGAGCAAAATAAAGAAGGATATTTTCTTTTATTGGCAAAGCAAGGTGCCAAATTGCCCTCTGACTACAATATGGAGAAAATTAAAGAGAATCCTGAAAAGAATGAAACTCCCTTAAACGATCATAGTACTCTTACCCAACAAGTAAGAGCACTCCAGAGGCAAGTCAAGGAAATAGAAGGGGGCACAACTAAAAAGTCCTTTGACGAAAATATGAACGTGACCTTTTCTCCTCCAAAAACAACATCAACCAAATTCAATGTTTCTGAATTTTTGCAAAGGTTAAAGGGGAAGCCCAAATCTAAACCATCAAGTAACATTGACCATTCCTGTCATGCCATGCATTTATTTTCATCCCCCATAATTCAAAATGAGCCTCATGGTTCTTCCACCCAATTCAATGATCCCATTCAATTACCTTCTTCTATCATATTCTCTACATCCAGTGATTCATTTCAATCTACACATCTCTATCAAAACATTGTTTCCAGTCCATCCCATGATACCAAAATTCTACAAACCCTTCCAATATTTGATCAAGATCCCATATCTCAAGAATCATATGAAAATCCCCTCCTTTCATTATTCACCCATGATAATCCTCTTCCATCTCAAGAACAAAATATTCTTCGAAGTCCTCCCTCCACCCCATCTTATGAATCCATACCCTCTCATGAATCAATCACATCCCAAGAGCACGACAATTCTTCCATCCTATCCAAAGCTTCCCTTCCATCTAATGATCAAGCTACTTCATCTCCTTCATCTAATGATTATTTTCCAAATCGAGATAAAAGTATCCCATCATCTTCATGTCAAGGGCTTATCACACCTCTTCAAGAAATTCCAACATCATTTGATCATATGGTTGAAAACATTGACAATTTCTCCACCATAATTGTTGAAGACAATGATCAAAATCAATCCATCAATGAGCACTATGAAGATATGTCTACCCCATCTAGTGATCAAATCAACATTCATCAAGAGCCCTTTTTTAGTTATGATCAAGACCCCTCCTACAAAGATCTATTTCAAGGAGTTTTGACGATATTTGATCCTATTAACATAATCCATGATCCATTAACCAATGATCGTATTGAAAATGTCTCTACAATGCCTAATAAGTTAGAGGAAATATCTCAAGAATATATTTCAAAGCATGAGCTATCACCAAGGTCTAGCAATGGTCCCTCCTAAGGCATATTGACATCCTTCAATCTCATAGTTGTGAACAGTGAAAGAATCCTCAACTCACCATTTGATCCAAGTCCACTCAAAGATCAAGAGGATATTGAGCCACTTCCCATGCCTTATAATGATATCCAAAAACCCTTTGAAAGCAATCCATCCTTTGAAATTGACCCATGTCAAGAACTTGATCCAAAACATGTCAAAATTAATTCCAAAATTAGTCAAGATCAAGGATTCGTATCTCCCAGATACTACAATGATATAATGGACACTCTCCTATCCATACAAGATGACCATGTCCGTATAGCACATACTCATCCATCTACCCATGCGATGCTTTCTTTGGATGGACACATAGATGATCTTCATTCAAAACAAGAGTCTCATACTCTTACTGAGGAACAAGAGTCCCCTACTCTCAACATTTATACACATGATCAAGAAATAGAGAAATACAGAGACATGTCAGAAATGGGTCATGAAGAATTCTACAAAAGTGGTGAATCAGAAACATCATGTGAAAGCATATCAAGAATCAATCATGAGGAAAAAATTTATGTGGACAATGAAGCATCAACACCTCTTGAAGCAACACTACAATATGATATCTCACAAGATCAAGATAAACATACCAACCAGGCATTCATCCCACTTATAAAAGATCCTATCACTTATAAACTTGGATCACTCACCTTTGTAAGGGAAAATTATCTTATCAATAAGGAAGTTATCACTTTTGAAGATCCACCACAGAGCAGAGAATGATTAGAACCTTGTTTCCAAGGTAAATCATATCCTATTGCAAATAGGCTTTTTTAGCAGATGAATTATCAAGGCAGAGGATTAGGCCTACATGAACAAGGCATTCTAGAACCAGTGCAGATTATTGGAAATCCTAAGAATCAAGGCCTTTGTTATTCAACAATCAAGGGATCTCAACATATTAGTAATACTTCCATAAAATTGGGGGCAACTTTGTCTCAAGCAAATTTCAACATAGAGGGCACAAAGAATCTTTACGATGAAACCAATGCCAATACTACAACCAGCCACATCATGAATCTTCATCCACCAATCACCCCATCCACAAATTGGGACCAACATCAAAAGAAAGACTTGAATCAAAGCATGAAAAATGTTATCAAAGAAAAAGAAGCTAAGAAGCATATCAGGCAAATCAAATACACTTGGATACCAAAAAATACAAAGAAAGATTATCCCTATCAAACTCCATCAGTCAAAGAAACTATGGGGCAAAATAAAAAAGGGGCAAGTATCCATCAAAGATGTCCACAAAGGCAAAAGCAAGCTTCTCAAGCAACATACAAAGTGTATCAGGCGGTTGGTCCTAATTCCATGCACATTTCCATATCCACTCATCACTGCTCATCTTCCCAAGTTTGGAGAGTCAAAGGTTCCAAACTTTCAACTAATCCAACTTTTATTCCTAAACGCACTCCATCCATGCCTCCACACATGATATCCAATTCTTCCATTGACCATGTGTTGGCAATAACTGTTCATCATAAGGATTCAGAAGGCACTCTATCGCGATGTGCGCACAAAGATGAAGTTAACTCCAGTATCAACAAAGCAGATCAGGGATCTCAAAAGTTGCATTCAAGTGCACGTATCTTGGCAAAGCAACTTCTTCAAGCAAGATATCGATGGCACATTATGACAGAAGCATCAACATCAACACCACTAGGTGGTTCAGCATCAAATTCAAATCTCTTAGAAAATACAAAAAAATCAAAATAAGAGAAAAATCATTGCCTTGATGAAAACCTAGCAAACAGGCGTCTTGGCGACAACAAAAAAAATAAAAAATAAAAAAAATACAAAAATCCAAAAAAAAAAATCAGAAAAAGGATTGAAAACAGTAAAGAAAAAAAAATCATCCTCTAGCGAAAACCATTACGATGGCACTTTGGACAAGTACCATGATGAAAACCTGGCAAACAGGCGTCTTGTGTAGAATCGAGCATCTATGTGCGCCAATTCAAAAGAAAGCATCTTATCGCATCCATAATAAAGCCAATATTCCAACCATATCATTTGTTCATCCATGAACCGTTTAGCTAGCCCATTACCATCTATTTACATTATCTGGATCTTGACAAAGTTTGGTAAACACTTTACACTTGTTTATGGTAAACATCTTGACATGGGTCATTTTCATTGATCTTATCCAATCCAAACATTATCTAAGCCTCGAAGCATTATTGGAATGAGTATTCCTCTGTTCAAAAACCTTATCTTGTCACAAGATAATCCTTTGCATCCTTTGCATGGTTACAATATCTATCCATACACCTATTCAAGAATCCACCTATGGTCGTTCAAACATTGCTAGACACTAGGGGCAGATATTTACATCTTGCTTCAGGAATGAATCTTGATATATATCCTCCAACTTATGTGGTGATCTAAACATTGGAAGATGTAAAATTAAATTGGTTAAGCATTTGCGAGCCAAAAGATCCAAATCACTAGCCCATGGCATATTTTGACAAGAAGATGCTCCTTATCAAGCTTTATCTTTCGTCAAACATCAATTTGAAAAATTCATATCAGTCACATCTAACTTGCATGTCAGTGTCACATCAAATCATCAAAATAATTTTGTTCCAAATCAAGCTTCATCAATCTTGATCAATCAAATCCAATCAATTATCACCTTGTTTGATTTAACACACTTAGTCAAACTATCATCTTGTGAATGAGTTTACTCTAGGATAACGCAACTTCCTTGGGTTTACAAATTCATTATCATCTTTGTTTGGCTTAACACACTTAGCCAAATTAACAAATCCATTATCACCTCATTTGACTTAACACACTTAGTCAAACTATCAATCCATCAATATGATCAATCAACCTTAGCTTGGTTTTCAACAAAATCTCAAAACAAAGCACTGATATCGTCATGCATGTCCATATCCAAATCATCAAAATCCAAAAAAATAAAAAAAAAACATCAAAATTCAAAAAACAAAAAATTCCTAAAATCCAAAGAAAAATCAATAAATCATATGCTTTCATTAATAAAATGGTCGTGTCTCACCTTAGACTAGAGGCAAAATCCTGAACTCGTTGGGGGAAATCAACTTTGTTTGAGCAAACAAACAACATGTGTCAATTATCAAGTATCAGATCAACAATCGAATATCCAATCAAGCCTGGTCAAAACAACTTTGAGACATGTCATACATTGAAACTGAAACAAATTGGATGATCTTAATCTAAATTCAATGAATGGAAAACTTAAAGCAATAAGTTGCAATTGTTGTTTTGATATTTGATGACATCATATCTTTGGAGTGGTTCAATGATGTACTGAACTAGAATCACAAGGAAGAAGTATGATTTTTCTTTACTTGTTGTCTGTAAGTTAATCATTAATATTATGCAAATTGGTCGCAAGACATGCTCTACAACGTATCATTGATGACATTTCAGAATTTGCATAGGAAAATGGTTAACTTTTGTCTATTTATGCAAGCAATACTCAGGTCATCTTGGTTCAATTATACCTCGATGCTTGTATTAACTTGCTACATCAAACATTATGAAAGCAGTACTTAGGTCATCATTGGTGCTAACATACCCTTTGATGCTTGTACTAACTTTCAACATATCAAAAGGCTCAATGAGGACAACTAAACACAGCAGGAAATGGCAACAAGGAGAATGATTCATTATTTCATTTAGGATGGCATAATTCATTATTAGGACTGCATAATACATTTGCATTTCGAGGGTCTTTTCAATAGATTTTTGAGGGTTAATCACATACTTGAATATCTTTTACAAATAATGGTTGAGTATGATTGGAAATTTATTACATCTCATTATCATCATCATTTCATTTCATTATCATATCCATCACATCTCATCTGCATCATCTCAATCAATTCATCCAATCATTTCTTCCAATCTCATCTCATCAATCAATTCAATCTAGCACAAATCATTTAATCATACCTTTGGTCTTGTTCCTAGCCTTACTGCAAGCGTCGATCATCATCATCATCATCAGGATGTATCCTTCCCTATCCTTGTGTTGTTCTGGGATGTATCCTTCCCTAATCAACAACACTATCAATATCATCAAGAAGTCATGCAAATCAATCAACAATGGATATCATCAATCAATTAGTACATCAAGCAAGTTCAAATCAATTTCTATTTGTTTTTCATATCGCATGGAAACAAATTTAACAGTCATTGCGACTCAATCTATTTGACTTCCAATCAGGAAAGCAAATCTATCAATACTATTTGTTTTTCATATCACATGGAAACAAATTTAATAGTCATCATGACTCAATCTATTTGACTTTCAATCAGGAAAGCAAATCTATCAATACTATTTGTTTTTCATATTGCATGGAAACAAATTTAACAGTCATCACGACTCAATCTATTTGACTTTCAATCAGGAAAGCAAATCTATCAATACTATTTGTTTTTCATATCGCAGGGAGACAAATTTAACAGTCACCGTGACTCAATCTATTTGACTTTCAATCAGGAAAGAAAATCTATCATTTCTATTTGTTTTCATATCGCATGGAAGCAAATCAATCAAATCAAATCTACTATTTGTTTTCATCGCATGGAAGCAAATTTATCAATCAAATCAAATCTACTATTTGTTTTCCATATCCCATGGAAGCAAATTTATCAATCAAAAAGCATCATCAATCGGGGCAAAATCAAAAGTCTTCATCTTCATATCAATCTTTCAATAGGGGTTTTCATCAAATCATCTTTATTGGTAGATGAATCAGATAACAAATCAGTAAAAGTTTCCAAAAATCATCTTTATCTGGTTCATCACCCGAGGGGGCATATAACATCGTTACTTTCAAAAATCTGGGGCAAAATTCTTTGAAGCAATGCGTAAAACACATCACTTCAAAGAGGGGCAAAATGTACACATCTAAAAATGGTCACGGTTAATCGAACCTGTTAATTAATTAAATATGAATTATTTAATTAATGTTCTTAAGTCATCTACATATAAATAAATTTAATTATTTATTTATATTGTTCATTTTCCAATTCTGCTAATTTAATTAAATAAATAAAGTTTATTTAATTAATGCTATCTTCTTCTTAATTAATTAAATAGATTTTACAATTTATTTACATTAATCATCACAAGTTTAAATTCACAATTTAAATGATATTCTTCTCTCCACATTTAATTAAATATTTTCGATATTTAATTAAAACACATTTCCAAATTTCTCACTCTTCCCACAAAATTAAATATTCTTAATATTTAATTAAAAGGATTTTTCTTTTCTCACCTAATTAAATATTTGTAATATTTAATTAAAGCCTTTTCATATTTCTCACACACATAATTAAATATTTATTTATTTAATTATGAGAGACACCTTTCAATTGTCTCTTCATTTTCGATCTGTCTCTCTAAATTCCACCTTCTTTTTGAATTCTCGATCTCTCACTGTTCATTTCAACAGGTTTGAACTCGACCGTCGATCTTGGCCAATCGAATTCCTACCTTCAAAAATCTATAAATACAGTGCTTTCATGAGTTGAAAAGGACCTCGAATCTCATATTTTCAAGCGTAGTTATTATAGTCACATCTTAAGCATTTCATAGCATTTTAATTCAATAAGTTCAATCTTTTACATGCATATGCATTTTTGATAATCTCATTCTCTCAAGTGCCATTCTATAAGCTGTTGTTTGCACAACTGAGAGCAAACATCTTGAAGCGAATCCTTGGAAATAGAGGACAATGAAACGAATTTGAAGAAGCATGTAGTTTAGAGTTTGCGTTTACTTTATTTTATTTAGTTTTCTTCAATCTAATGTTTCATTGGTGTACTAGTTTATATGCAATTTAATTGACACATTCTAACGTACACACCTTCAATCAACTTGACTTATGCTACTATACTAATGGAACCAATCATCCACTCTGGAATAAATTAGTTTTCCTTTTGAAGCAACCTCTATCTTCCTTCATGATCTTTGGGAGATTCATGCTCCTCCATACCTCTTTCTTATACTAGTTCCCAACCTTCTTATACTGGTCTTCTCACAGATGATCTTGCATTCTTTCCTTTGAAAGCATTTTGCAAGCATGAGAAAAGGTTTTGATTTGAATGAAAACAACAACAACACCTCTACCAAACTCTATTCTATCACGCCATGTTCTTGCCACATTTTTCTTCTACCATGCTAGCACACCTATCATAGATATTTACATCACCAAGCTAGAAACTTATGTGCTTGGTTTGGATGACTACACTAATCTTGATCATGCATCTCAAGCTACCATCAAGAAATGGTGCTTCACATTCTCTAAGCCAATCATTCCATTTTCATCCACCTGCCACAATGTAATAATGATAAAAATTCATTAGCCTTTGCCATACATTATTTCATCATGGATATCATCTCCTCTTTTCTTACCAAATTAATTTTCCTTTCATTATTCTTATGATGATACATTTTTGGTTACCTATTATAGGTACTAAAATCTATCTCATTCATGTATGTTCTTGATAAAACTAGATAACTAGATCTTTATGACATGGTACCTATAACATATGATAGATTTTTTATTACATGCATGGATCCTCATCATCTTTACACAATGAATATAGTGATGTAGCTATATGTATAGCAAGAGAATCTTCTCTAATACCAAATGGTATATTTGTTACTTTGAGGTAATCTATTTATGTTGATTATCCGAGTGATAATCCTTAAGATGAATATTTATCTTCTATCACTAGTGATGTACCTATTCATCATACACTTTTTAGAGAGAAAACATGAGACACACATTAACCTTCTAATTTTAGGTGATAAAAAAAATGAACAAGGTAAATATAATGACATAATTAAAAATCATGATAATTTTTTCTATATGTTATGGGAGTCGGTTAACTCCTAGACAAAAAGCGCCTATGTACATACAAAAACACATGAAAACATAAATAACAACATACATGGAAACATACATAACATGACAATATGTGGTAGTGTAGGGCCCACCAAATGGGGGAGAAAATTGATGAAACTAATATACGAGACCAAACATTTGGGAAATGGTAGGTAGGAGTTAACGACATCATCGGGTCAATTTTCCCACCTCCAATCATCCTATAAATGTGGGATCGTTATCTTTTTCGTGAAGTTTCGCTTTCATCTACTTTTTCTGGTGTGGGAAAATTGGAGGACAACTGACGTGAAGTGTGTGTTTTTGTTTGAGAAAGAAGGTTGAAAACATGATGAGTATGTAGTCTACACATTGAAATTTGAAGGTTTGAGTGCATGTGGAGGAGTTGGAGGTAGTCTTCGCATTGCAAATTGAAGTTTGGAGTGCACGTGGAGGAGTTGGAGGAGAAACCCAACCAAATCGAGGTGAGGGGTGCTAACCAATTCGGTTCTAGAGGGTTTTACAACACATTGTAATTCGCAATTTGGGAAACAAAATGTGGGATTTCAGTTATTTGAATCTCCTTGTTTAAATTTATGAATGTCTTCAAAATCACACCTTCCATAGTTGTGTTTAAATTTTGGATGATTAAAAGAAACTGTACAAAATAATTGTAATTTGGGAAACACAACGTTGGGTTTCATTTATTTGAATCTCTTTGTTTAAATGTAAAGGGTTGTCTCATGGTGGGTTATTTTCTTCTTAACACCTATGATTTTGCAACATGGAATGTTACACAACAGTATGAATGTCTTCAAAATCACACCTTCCATTCTTGTGTTTAAATTTCGCATGATTAAAAAAAAAAGTGCACAAAATAATTGTAATTTGGAAAACACAATGTTGGATTTCAATTATTTGAATCTCATTGTTTAAATGTAAAGGGTTGTCTCATGGTGGGTTTCTTGCTTCTTAACACTTATAGTTTTGCAACATGGAATGTTACAAAACTGTATGAATTTCTTCAAAATCACACATTCCATTCTTGTGTTTAAATTTTGCATAATTGAAAAAAAAAAGTGCACAAAATAATTGTAATTTGGAAAACACAATGTTGGGTTTCAATTATTTGAATCTCCTTGTTTAAATGTAAAGGGTTGTCTCATGGTGGGTTGCTTGCTTCTTAACACCTATGGTTTTGCAGCATGAAATGTTACAAAATAGTATGAATGTCTTCAAAATCACACATTCCATTTTTGTATTAAAATTTTGCATGATTGAAAAAAAAAGTGCACAAAATAATTATAATTTGGAAAAAACAATGTTGGGTTTTAGTTATTTGAATCTTCTTGTTTAAATGCAAAGGGTTATCTCATGGTGGGTTGCTTGCTTCTTAACATCTATGGTTTTGCAACATGGAATGTTACAAAACAATATGAATGTATTCAAAATTACACCTTCCATTTTTGTGTTTAAATTTCACATGATTGAAAAATAAAAGTGCACAAAATAATTGTAATTTGGAAAACACAATGTTGGGTTTTAGTTATTTGAATCTCCTTATTTAAATGTAAAGGGTTTTATGATGGTGGGTTGCTTGCTTCTTAACACTTACAGTGTTGCAACATGGAATGTTACAAAACAGTATGAATTTTCTTCAAAATCACACATTTAATTCTTGTGTTTAAATTTTGCATGATTGAAATAAAAAAATGCAAGAAATAATTGTAATTTGGAAAACATAATGTTGGGTTTCAGTTATTTGAATCTTCTTGTTTAAATGTAAAAGGTTGTCTCATGGTGGGTTGCTTGCTTCTTAACACCTATGGTTTTGCAACATGGAATGTTACAAAACTGTATGAATGTCTTCAAAATCACACATTCCATTCTTGTGTTTAAATTTTGCATGATTGAAAAAAAAAAAATGCACAAAATAATTGTAATTTGGAAAACACAATGTTGGGTTTCAGTTATTTGAATCTCCTTGTTTAAATGTAAATGGTTGTCTCATGGTGGGTTGCTTGCTTCTTAACACCTACAGTTTTGAAACATGGAATGTTACAAAATAGTATGAATGTCTTCAAAATCACAAATTCCATTCTTGTGTTTAAATTTTGCATGATTGAAAAAAAAGTGCACCAAATAATTGTAATTTGGAAAACACAATGTTGTGTTTCAGTTATTTGAATCTCCTTGTTTAAATGTAAAGGGTTGTCTCATGGTGGGTTGCTTGTTTCTTAACACCTATGGTGTTTCAACATGGAATGTTACAAAACAGTATGAATTTCTTCAAAATAATACATATCATTCTTGTGTTTAAATTTTGCATGATTGAAAAAATATTGCACAAAATAATTATAATTTGGGAAACACAATGTTGGGTTTCAGTTATTTGAATCTTCTTGTTTAAATGTAAAGGGTTGTCTCATGGTGGGTTGCTTTCTTCTTAACATCTACGGTTTTGCAATATGGAATGTTACAAAATAGTATGAATGCCTTCAAAATCACACATTCCATTCTTGTGTTTAAATTTTGCATGATTGAAAAAAAAGTGCACAAAATTATTGTAATTTGGAAAACACAATGTTGGGTTTCAATTATTTGAATCTCTTTGTTTAAATGTAAAGGTTTGTCTCATGGTGGGTTGCTTGCTTCTTAACACCTATGGTTTTGCAACATGGAATGTTACAAAACAATATGAATGTCTTCAAAATCACACACTCCATTCTCGTGTTTAAATTTTACATGATTGAAAAAAAATGCACAAAATAATTATAATTTAGAAAACTCAATGTTGGGTTTTAGTTATTTGAATCTCCTTGTTTAAATGTAAAGGGTTGTCTCATGGTTGGTTGGTTGCTTCTTAACACCTATGGTTTTGCAACATGGAATGTTATAAAATAGTATGAATGTCTTCAAAATAACACATTCCATTCTTGTGTTTAAATTTCACATGATTGAAAAAGAAAAGTGCACAAAATAATTATAATTTGGAAAACATAATGTTGGGTTTCAGTTATTTGAATCTCCTTATTTAAATGTAAAGGGTTTTCTGACGATACGTTGCTTGCTTCTTAACACCCATGGTGTTGCAACATGGAATGTTACAAAACAGTATGAATTTCTTCAAAATCACACATTCCATTCTTGTGTTTAAATTTTGCATAATTGAAAAAAAGTGTACAAAATAATTGTAATTTGGAAAATACAATGTTGGGTTTCAGTTATTTGGATCTCTTTGTTTAAATGTAAAGGGTTGTCCCATGGTGGGTTTTTTGCTTCTTAACACCTATGGTTTTGCAATATAGAATGTTACGAAACAATATGAATCTCTTCAAAATCACACATTCTATTCTTGTGTTTAAATTTTGCATGATTGAAAAGAAAAAGTGCACAAAATAATTGTAATTTGGAAAACACAATGTTGGGTTTCTATTATTTGAATCTCCTTGTTTAAATGTAAAGGGTTGTATAACGATGGTTTCTTACTTCTTAACACCTATGGTTTTGCAACATGGAATGTTACAAAACAGTATGAATTTTTTTGAAATCACACATTCCATTCTTGTGTTTAAATTTTGCATTATTGAAAATAAAAAATGCACAACATAATTATAATTTGGAAAACACAGTGTTGGGTTTTAGTTATTTGAATCTCCTTGTTTAAATGTAAAGGGTTGTCTAATAGTGGGTTGTTTTCTTTTTACCACCTATGGCTTTGCAACATGGTGTAAAGTGTGAATTTTTACCCCTAACGCAAATTCCCTTTTACCCCCTTACACTTTAGAAAACATAAGGCAGAGGCTTAATTCCACTTAAGCCTATTGTCCACATCACACTTGGTGCCTATTTTGTGTGTCGGTGGAGGATTTTTTGTCGAGGATGCCCACATGGCACGCAAACATCTGTGTGATGCGCTTACGTCCTTGGTAGATTCCTATAACTGAAGTCTACAAAGATGTTACACTTTCGATTGGAAGTTGAAGTGTAATTCTCCTCTTCAGCTGGTTGACCCGAATATGGTCATCTTTCATCCTTTTCTTCATAATCTTCACTCTCTCATCCATTCTCGAGTTTTGGATGAAGTTTGGCAAGTTATTGGAGTCACTCTTCATTTGTTCATTCAAGCTTTGTAGCAGCCTTTTATACTCCATTGCAACAATCTACCACTCCATCACTCTGATAGTGTGAGCATTGGACAAACACCATTGTAGCAAAGGCTTGAGTTCCTCTCATTTTCTCCTCCACAAGCCTTGAGCACTTTGGACAAAGGTGGTAAGCTCCTCTCATCTCCTCTATCATGTTTGGTTGAGTAAGCACGTACTATTTTGTAGTGTCTTTTGTTTGTGTAGCTTGTATTCCTTTCTTTATCTTTATTCCTATCGTGTCAAACTTGGTTGTCTATGGAGGTGGAAACACCAAAATGGGGGTCTGACTAAGGCAGGCCCCTAAACAACCCCAACATTTCCCCATTTTTTTTGTGTCTAGGTGGAGAGATCTCGGAGCAAGCTAGCAAGAGGATTGTTCTACGAAATTTTTTTCATCACCCTTGCAGTAATTTATTTCTTTTATTACATTCATAGTCATATTTCATTCTTCTTAATCTCATTTTTCTATTTAAGAAACTTCTAGACTAGGCTAGCAGTCCTTTCTTGAGGATTTAACCTCATCTCTCTATTTTTTTGGCCATACAGACGCCAACGCACCTGTGAGATGCTAGTGCGTTGCGTTGTCATCCTAGAATCACACTTTTGTCCTCAGAGAAAGATCTACTTGGGATGTAGAGTTGACATTAAAAGGTGACTCACCTAGTCTCGCTTCAGTTATGAAGATTGTAGAGTGGTGAAGGACTTCATAGTTTTCATCATTCTCAACCCTTCTATCCTAACCTTCCTTTAAACTAAGGTAAGTTAGGGTATCTTTTCTACTCTCGGTCTTTTTTGACCTAGGTCCTTGCAATGGTTGGTCCCCTTCTCTTATATTTTTGGTGAACCCGACGTGAATCGATGTCTATCCATTTGTCGGTGCTCTAAAATTTTTCTCTTATACCTCTTGGTCGGTGTACCTTAGTGTGTTGTGATAGTTTATGAGCTTCATGGCCCAGTTTATGATCTCTGGGAATATTTTCAAAAGAATTCTATGACACATTCCAATGGAAAAGATGAAGGTCTCCTCCAATTTCACTACTGAATTTTTCTCTAGTTCTACTATTGGTCTATCTGCATAGGAGCATGTATCACGAGGAGAACCTAGGTTTATTGACAAAACTAATTGCATCCCTACCCCTCCTGCATCACCAACCTCTTCATTCATATACGAGCATGAGGTCAATTGTATCCCTTTTGAATACGTCATTAGCCTCAATAAAGGGTTAGGTGCATTGGAAAATCACCTACAAGGAAACCCGAAAATGGCTAGGGCTGGTAAAGTGATCAGTGAATTAAGATACATGGTGGAAAAGGACTAGATAGGCATGGAGCTCTTAGCTAGTCTTGTTGATATGGCTAGGAAGATGCAACACCAGCTGACGAACCTTTCCCAGGCCTCGACCCAGCTTATTTTCCAACCCTTCTTCCAACATAGCCCATTTTTGGTTATAATTTTAAATACTCCTTTCCCGCAGGGGATGGAGATTCCCAAATTCAAGAAATACGATGATAAAGGGGACTCACAGACGCATGTGTCCACATTCAATGCCCTATGCATAAAATTTTTCCATCATGATGCATTGATGACAAAACTATTTCCTCAATCCCTCAAAGATACAACACTAGATTGGTACTACTCTTTGCCTGATAATTCCATATTCACATTCGATTAGATTGTGACCTAGTTCTTGTGACAATTCCAAGCCAATATTGAGCCAAAGATGAACTTCTTAGACCTTTTTCGATGCAAACAAGGTGATAATGAGAAGATTACATACTTTATAGCAAATACCAAGCACTCTTCCCACATATCTCATATCCGTTACTCGACTCTAATGTATAGGAGGTATTCATAAGGAACTTACAAAGGTCTTGGTAAGTGAAGTTTTCCCTCATGAAGTATCCTTCTTTCACACACTTGTGTGCAAATTTACGAGAGTACCTAGTTCAGTTTGGGGGTCCTCCCTCTCCCTCTCATTTTGAAGGAAGATCTATCATATCAATCTCTGGAAGAGGTAAAATTGTTGTGAATATAGTAGCTAATGTGGATAATAATGGCCTCAGATGCGACCAAAATTTTACAAAGCTATCAGAATCTTATTCGTCCATCTTGTAGAAGTTGGTGAAAGATAAGATCCTTACCCTCCCATCTCCTAAACCAGTTAGAGAACCGTACCCTAGCTAGTATGAAGAAAACACATATTGTTAGTACCATTGAGTTAACGGACATGACATTGAACGTTGCATGCGCCTACGTCATTAGATACAAGATCGCATCGAGGATGGTAGTATCTTTCTTGATGGAAGTAAGAAAAACATGAAAAAATTAGTGGTGAAAGCTAATAGTAAATTGCAGATATACACAATCTTGTTTCCGTCGCATTCTGCTAACATGATTATCGATCCCATTGATTCTATTTCTCACCTTGAGGCATATGTTAACATGGTTATTGTTACTTCCTCTCCCCAACTTGTGATTGGTTCACCAGATGTAACATTTACTTCGTAAGATGTATCAACAAATGGTAGGCCTTCTCCACTTTATATTCCTACTCGCCTCAATGGTAACATTGTGACAAGGGTCTTAGTAGACCTTGCAAGCAAGGTGAATGTCATCATGGAGGAGACATTACTCTTAAAATCCCTACAAAGGGAGGAGTATGAAAAAAAAATCCATCATCTGTATGCATGATGTACTTTCTCTAAAACCTTATAGATTGATAACATTGTCCATCCTGGTTGTACCTAGGAATGTAGACGTGGTCTTCGACGTTATTCCTGAGTCAGACCTATTTAGAGTGAAGCTAGGTATACCTTGGCTAGCTTCCATGAATCGGATCACCTTCATAATTCATAAGTGCCTTAAGTTTTCCCATGAAGGTGTTGTACACATGGTGCATGATACTGGATATCAGCCTGTGGTATCTTGTGGGGGGTCTCATTGGATCATTTTTGGCCCACTCCAATCGGTCTGCTTCCACAAAGAACAAACCTACTTTACAAGAACTATGTGAAGTATAATACTGGAGGCAAAGGACAACTGAAGTTGACCCTTCCTATAGATGAGTTGTTAGCTGCCTTCTCTTCCCTTAAGGGAAAGGAGAAGCTCACTCCCTCTTGGGTTGACTCATCTACTCCCCTTTCTTGAGAGGAGTATTGAATGAACAAGCTCGGGTTCTACCCACTAAGTTTGATGATGCCACCTTGGAAAAGGCACAAGGTTAGGATACCAAACCTCCCTAATGGGTCCCTAGGACCCTAGTACTATTTGTACGATAGAAAGAATGGCTCACAAAGAGATTTTTCCCCTCAACCTCTTCCTATTCCCCCGAATAGGAAAGGATCTACCTCTAAAGTGGTAGATTCGACTACTCCCACCATTTCTAAACCTACTCCTTATGTTCCCATTTAGGATTCTATCCTTCTATTGGAAATAGATGCGAAAGACACTCCCATGGCTGAACAAAATCCTTTCGTCCCTTCACAAATCCTAGCTTTTGGTTCAAAGAGTCATAGAAACTGCCTTGCGTGTGAGCGCAGACATCAGCGAAAGGCTCTCCTAGCTAAGAAAGCCTCCTCACAAAAGAGGGAGGAGGAGAAAACTACACCTCCTATTTTGACCTCCTCTTTCCCTTCTTCCATCTCTGAATCTCTTTTGACTCCCACCATAAGTGCACATGCGCCTAGAAAGGTGTAGGTGTTTATCGCTCCTTCAGTGGAGCCAACCTTGCTGACTTCCATCTCGGATGTCTCACCCTTCCCTAAGCCCATGTATATGGTGATTACTTTGGTCGTATCCACTGTAGTTCTCTCCTCTTCTCCCTCGAACCTCCTTGATTTGTCTATGGGGAGTTCACCTCCTTCAATGAAGAAGAAGGTAGAGTGAGGTCCCTCCAGTAATGGAGGATGTAAGAAGAGTCTACCCTCTCCGAAGGATGGCCTCGCGTTGACTTGTTTTGTCTTGGTAACAGAATCGGCTCCAGCCTCCCTTGAGTTTTTCAACACTCTCGAGCCTCTCGGCAAGCTCAGTGGTGAAAGTCAAGTACAAACTACGTCATCCACCGAGGTGAAACATGGCACTCCTGCTAAATATATTTTTAACTTGGTGGATAAAGTTTTGACCTTGTCAACGATCTTCACAAAGTCGTTGACCTTGGACCAACAAGAGTTGAGCGACATAGACCTTATAGGTTCTTGTACCTTGGCCCTTGTTGTAGGAGGATCAAAAGCTCCTCCCATTAATATAACACTTTTATAGGCTCATCATACTTCGACATATGATGATCTAGAGTGGGAAGCTGATGACATTTTGGTTGACTAGTGTTAGGGGGAGATCCTCTTCTTGATCTTTAGATTAGATGTGTGTGTGTTGTGATATGTTCCCCCGTAATCATGCTATATGTACCTGGATGACCCTCATCACCCCTGTTGGTGCTTGGATACAGGTGTGGTGTTTGTGTTGTAAACCTTCTTTTATATGTATCTCTATTATTCCATGTTTGTGATTAAATTTTGGTAAATTGGGGAAGATGCAAAGTGTTGGGAGCATTTAGGCCTCCTTCTATGTTGACCCAATTTTTTATTTTTTACTTTTTATTCCATGCATTCTTCCTGATCTAGCTGGAGATTGATAATCTTTTGCCTGTTTCCATAGTTACCTAATATAAATAAATAAAGGTAGATATGACCCCACAAAACTAGATCCCCCTGTACCCTTTTCGTGTGTTCCTATTTCTTTTCTTTTACCTTTCTCTCTTCTTTGCTTGAGTTGTCCCTTTCATGTGTGACAACGCCTCTTCTACATTACTAGGTATTTAGAAAACACATTCATTGCCAAATGAATCCTTTCTCAAAGACCCTTCACACACTTCTTCGTCTGAATTACATTCTCGACTTTAAACCTTAGTGGAACATGTTTCATTCATCATGGGTTTGTAAAGAAAGGACCTTGAAACCCTCCTCCAAAGTGGGAATGATCTTAGTCTTTCCCTTGCATGAGTGTATCTCCTTCCTTTCAAATTCCTTGATGATGAATTGATTTGAAAAAGAAGATGACAACTTTTGGATAGCGTGTCACTTGAGTGGACCCCTCCCTTTCATGTTGGGTTTCCAAAGGACCCCTTTGAAATATTTTAACAAAATTCTATGGTGTTTAGCTTGGGAGTAGCCCAACTATACCAGCTTCACATCCTTATGTCTAGTTTAGGGGCATATCGACTTGACCAGTTTTACTTCTTCGTGTCTAGTCTGAGGTTAGCCCAACTAGGCCTACTTTGCATCTTACATCTAGCTTGGGGGCAACTTGACTAGACTTCACTTTTCAAATAGTGCATCCCTTGAGTGGACCCTCCTTCCTTTTGAAGGGTTCTAGAGGGACCCTTTTGAAAGTCTTACAACTTAGTGATGGTCTACGTGATTGTCCATTCGTTGGCCTACACGACTACTTCTTGATGTGTTCTATCTGCAGGTAAACATGTCACCCTCTTTGACTTTGTAGAGTCCCCTTTACTCGGTCTCCCTCAAGTGAGAGTTTTTGGGGGATACCTTCCTTGCAGGTTTGTGGGTCTATAACGTGCTCTTCTTGGTTTCCTTCATGTGAGAGTTCTTGAAGAATACCTCCCTTGCAAGATTGTGAACCTGTGAGTCCCTTTCATACATCAGCTTTGTAGTTTCATGGAACTATGAATTCCTTTCCTGCACTTCCAAGTTCACCAGACCATGCTCTGCTTCCTCGCCAGTTTAGGTGTACATCTCTTACCTTGTTACTCCTTACTACTCTACTTTACCAAAGAACTCATCAGTACTCATGCTCGCTAAAGTGGGGGAAAAATGTATAAGTGTGAATTTGCACCCCTAACAAAAATTCCCTTTTACCCCCTTACACTTTAGAAAATCTAAAGCAGAGGTTTAATTCCACTTAAGCCCGCTATCCACATCACACTTGGTGCCTATTTTGTGTGTCCGTGGAGGAATTTCTATCGGCAATTCCCACGCAACACACAGATGTCCGCACGATGTGCTTATGTCCTAGAAGATTCCCGCAGTTGGAGTTTTTAAATACATTACTCTTTTTATTGGAAGTCAAAGTGTAATCCTCCTCTTCGGTTGGTCGACCCAAATATGACTATTTTTCATCTTTTTCTTCATAATCTTCACTCTCTCATCCATTCTTGAGTTTTGGATGAAGTTTTTCAAGATCTTGGAGTCACTCTTCATTCATTCATTCAAGCTTTGTAGTATCCTTTTACACTCCATTGCAACAATCTACCACTCCATCAGTCCGATAATGTGAGCACATGAAAAATACCATTGTAGTAGAGGTTTGAGTTCCTTTCATTTTCTCCTCCACAAGCCTTGAGTGCTTTGGATGGAGGTGGTAAGCTCCTCTCATCTCCTTTATTGTCTTTGGTAGAGTAAGAACATACTATTTTGTAGTGTCTTTTGTTTACGTAGCTTGTATTCCTTTCTTTATCTTTATTCCAATCACTACAAACTTGTTTGTCCATGGAGGTGGAAACACCAAAATAAGGGTTTGACTGAGGCAAGCCCCTAAACAGCCCCAACATTTCCCCCTTTTTTTCTGTGTAGGTGGAGAGATTTCAGAGCAAGCTGGCAAGAGGATTGTTCTACGAAATTGTCTTCGTCACCCTTGCGGTAATATATATTTTTTATTATCATTATTCTTAATCTCATTTTTTTGTTCAAGAAACTTCTAGACTAGGCTAGCAGTCCTTTCTTAAGGGTTTAGCCTCGTCTCTCTGGTGTTTTGGTTGTACAGATGCCAACGCAGCTGTGAGATGCTAGCGTGTCGCATTGTCATTCTAGAACTGTGCTTATGTCCTCGAACAAAGAGCTACCTAAGACACATAGTTGACCTTAAAAGGTGACTCACCTAGTCTCACTTTAGTTCTCAGGATTACAGAGTGATAAAGGACTTCATAGTCTTCATCATTCTCATCCCTTCTATCCTAACCTTCCTTTAAACTGAGGTAAATTAGGGCAACCTTTCCACTCTTGACCTTTCGTGACCTAGGGCCTTGCAGTGGCTAGTCCCCCTCTCTTACACATGGAATGTTATAAAATAGTATGAATGTCTTCAAAATCACTCATTGCATTCTTCAACACTATGTGGGTTGCAGGTTTCTTAGCACAATGTGTTTTTCAACCTTCGATTATATAGAGAATATGATTGCAATGAAAACCTTTTACTTTTTACACAATACAAATGTAATGAAAGGAACATCTTCAAAATATATAACAAGTCTCAGGTGGACTAAAAATTGTGTTTCAACTTTCTCAAATTAATAAACTATAGGCATGTTGGAAAACACTATGGGTTGTATTTTCTATATTTTTGCTTGTTGTAAGCTAAAGGGTGGAATTTTTTCTTTTGTGCTTGATGTTCTTTTGCTTGTCATGTTTAATTTTATGTTCACATATTTTTGACTTCGTTAGTTCAAATCTAGTTATAACATCATCTTTCATTTTCTCTGCTTAGACAAATTCATATGCAATACAAAATCTCTCCACTTTATCCACTTCTAGATTGTGATTTTCCGATTGCACATAATGCACGTACACCTTCCTCAAATTCTCAAGATTGGTAAGAATCTCTTCAGTGAAATTAATTTCTATCTCATTAAGTTTGATATGCTTGTTTTCAAGTGTTTTTAAAGCAGATTCCTTTCCAATTTCAAAAATTATAGAACCTATTGCCTCCAGATTTGCATTGTTTCTTCACCTTTGCACATACTACGAATGCTTATTTTTCAATTAATCAAGAGCATAAAGAATCTCTTAAGTCAACATAGTGTCTATCTCATTCACTATGGTTTTCAATGCAAGTGAGCTTAATAATTTACTACAATTGTGGTTTACGATTAAAATTGCTTTTTGAATTCTTCATATGTTTCACAAATAAAAGCAGAAAAAGAAATGTTTTAGACTATGTTCATTGTGTCATTTTTTTTATTACTAGATGCAAAGAACATGTTTTTTTCTTTTCACATTGTTGGAAGCCATAGAGTTAATTGCATATTATTATTCACATTACACTTATAGGCTACATATAAAGTTGTGGGTTGGACTTCTCACCATGTTGTTCAACCTTCACTTTTTTAGTTAATGAATTGTCATATATGCTTTTGCTGGTCATGTTAAGTCACCCCAAATGGAAGGATCGATATGAAAACATGATTGCTTGGGTAAAACAAATTTGCAAACCCCATATACTATGATATCTTAGTCTTTTTCATGTGAGGTTGTAATTTTACTTGCGGTCTTTATGTCCACTTGGAGGTTCAAGTAGACACTATATTTTCCAACATGCATTGGCTTACATCATGGTTGGTAGGAAAATTTACACATGTATTCCTTTCTTGATTCACTCCATTACTAATTCATGATTTTGGCAATAGATGCAAAAAAAATGATTCGTTTGGCGTTGCTTGCAACAATGGATGCGAATTTATTTACATACAAGGTTCTCATAAAAGGTTTTGGTTGCCCTCTAACTTTTCCTCTCCATTAAGACATACACATGCACTAAAACCAATGTTTCTTCCCTAATACATCTGTTGTTGCAACTGTAGAATTAATTACATAGTTTTATTCAAATTACACTCATACACCACATACAAAGTTGCAGGTTGAACCACTCATCGTGTGGTTCAACCTTCACTTGTTTATTTCATGAATTTATAGATGTTCCCTTTTTTCACATGTTAAGTCACCCTAAATTAAATTTTGAATATCACAACATGCCTCCTCAGGTAAAAGAGGTCTGTACACCCCATATACTCTAAAATATTTGTTATATTTACATGTGGGGTTGCGAATTTACTTGCATTCTTTATGTCCACTTGGAGGTTCATCTACACGATGTGTTTTCCAAACTAAATTGGCTCAAATCATGGTTGATAGGACATTTTATAACTTTCTTCCTTTCCTCATTCTCTCCATTACTGATTCATTTTTTTTTCCAACGGGTGCAACAAATATGTTATTATTTTGGCATTGTTGGCAGCAATGGATGCACTTTTTTTTAACATACAAGGTTGTCATCAAAGGTTTTGGTTGCCCTCTAACCCTTCCTCTCATTTAACACATACACATGCACCACAACCAATGTATCTTGGTATGATAATACATTTATTATTTCAATTGTATAAATAACTATATACTGCTATGCACGTTACACTCCTACACCACATACGAAGTTGTAGGTTGAACCACTCATCATGTGGTTCAACATTCAGTTGTTTATTTCATAAATTGATAGATGTGATTTTTATCCTCATGTTAAGTCACACCAAATGGAAGTCTGAATATCACAACATGCCTCATTAGGTAAAAGAGGTTTGTACACCCCATATACTTTAAAATCTTTGTTATATTTACATGCAGGGTTGCGAATTTACTGGCAATCTTTATGTCAATGTGGAGGTTCATCTACACATTGTGTTTTCCAACCTCCATTGGCTTAAATCATGGTTGATAGGAAATTTTATACCTTTTTTCCTTTCTTCATTTTTCCCATTACTGATTCATCTTTTTTTCAACAGATGCAATAAACATGTTATCATTTTGGCATTGTTGGCAGCAATGGATGCACATTTTTTTTACATAAAGGATATCATCAAAGGTTTTGGTTTCCCTCTAACCCTTCCTCTCATTTAACACATACACACACACCACAACCAAAGTATCTTGGCATGATAATACATCTGTTGTCACAATTGTATGAGTAACTACATATTGTTATGCATGTTACACTCCTACGCCACATACGAAGTTGTAGGTTGAACCACTCATCGTGTGGTTCAACCTTCACTTGTTTATTTCATGAATTTCTAGATGTGATTTTGTTCCTCATGTTAATTCATTCCAATTGAAAGGATAAATATCACAACATGCCTCCTCATGTAAAAGAGGTTTGTACACCCCATATAATTTAAAATCTTTGTTATATTTACATGCGGGGTTGTGAATTTACTTGTTGTCTTTATGTCAGTGTGGAGGTTCATCTACATGCTATGTTTTCCAACCTCCATTGGCTTAAATCATGGTTAATAGGAAATTTTACACCTTTCTTCCTTTCCTCATTCTCCCCATTACTGATTCATCTTTTTTTCAATAGATGCAACAAACATGTTATCATTTTGACATTGTTGGCAGCAATGGATGCACTTTTTTTTTACATACAAGGTTGTCATCAAGGGTTTAGTTGCCCTCTAACCCTTCCTCTCCTTTAACACATACACATGCACCACAACCAACATATATTGGCATGATATTACATCTATTGTTGCAATTGTATAAGTAACTACATACTATTATGCATGTTACACTCCTATGCCACATACGAAGTAGGTTGATCCATTCATCGTGTGGTTAAACTTCACTTGTTTATTTCATGAATTGCTAGATTTTATTTTGATCCTCATGTTAAGTCATGCCAAATGAAAGGATGAATATCACAACATGCTTCCTTAGGTAAAAGACGTTTGTACACCCCATATAATCTAAAATATTTGTTATATTTACATGCGGGGTTGCGAATTTACTTGCAGTCTTTATGTCTACATGTAGTTTCATCTACACGCTCTTTTTTCCAACCTAAATTGGCTTACATCATGGTTGATAGGAAATTTTACACCTTTATTCCTTTCCTCATTCTCTCCATTATTGACTCATCTTCTTTATTTCAACAGATGCAATAAACATGTTACCATTTTGGCGTTCCTGGTATCAATGGATGCATATATTTTTTACATACAACGATGTCATCAAAGGTTTTGGTTGTCATTTTATGTTCTTTTTGTTTATGTCCACTTGTACATTGAGATAGAAATTATGATTTGCATCCTACATTTGTGTTATATTTTATGCATATCTTGATTCAATCTATCATGTTTAATTTTCCTTAGTTCAGTTCGGCAACATCCTATTGGTTTGGCATGGGTCACAACAATGCAAGAACATTAAATGTTTACATTCAATGAATGATTTGTTTATTTTTCTTGACACAATCCACACTATTTTAAATGTTCATCCAATTTCATCCTCTCCTAGAATGGGGAGAGGTTTGAAATGGAAGAAGAAAAACAAATTTGAGGTGTAAGATGTACGGGATGGAGGCTCTCCTTTTTCCTCTTTCGATTTGCAAAGGAATCCTATTTGCATCAAGAAGGATGGGGTCATTGACCTTGTTGCAGAAATTCCTCATACGAGACTTGATGATTTTATTCATGGTGAAATGCCCGTTGAAGGTTTTGAAACTAAATTTCTAGAGAAGAAAAAAAGACATCCTACCATCACGGGTCCCCTCGACAAAAAAATTATGGAAAAATAATTTGGTATCATAGGTTTGTATCTTTCAACATTCATTTATATGGTCAAATGATATTTTACTCTCTCTTGCTTCAAGATGATGAGATGATGCCTTCTTCATAGCTACTAGTGTCAACACAGTCCTACAGACCTTAGAGGCAAGCCTCCATCAGAGAAGAAACAACCAAAAATGTTTATACAAATGTGAGGTTGTCAATGCCATTTCACTGTAAAGGTTATGCATGGAAAACCTGATGTTGCCTATATTATCTATAAATAAATGTTTTGCATCAATAAAAAAGGAAAATTTTTCCATGGCATTAATGACACAAGTAGAGATAGGTGTTCTATTTTTTTCGCTAATCTATCTGCAGAGTACAAAAGCTATATTGAAAGCCTTTTTCTCATGGATGTCAATGTCAATGCAATAATGGATAGACACATAAATGATCTTGTCTTATGTGGCATGATATCAAAGAGAGATCAATTCCTTACAAGAAAGGATGTAATGAATGCCTGGTGAAAGGTGTGTTCTATTCACACACAAAAACATAGGGTCGATTTGACAAGTATCATGATGTGGAATGGACAAGACTTTGACAACTTTTTTTACTTTCAACAACCCCATGGTAAGGATACACCTTTCATTATCGGGGTTCAGACTCCATGGATGTTGGATATGATGGTTAGCCACTCGTACAATTCAGTTATCTCGATGGATTCCATGTTTTCCACTAAAAAATATGGATTGAGGCCTTAGAAACATTGACAAATAGTTCTTCATATTTTCAATGATCTTACTAGCTATAAACTAGACAATGCTCATGCTAAGTTGTTATGTCTATAGTTTCCATTGTATAATTTTCTCATTTTTGATGAGCAATAAAGTGGTGTGCTCATTATGTGCATAGTCTCCACACAAAACAAGATTGATGAAATCTCTACAAGGCTATGCATATTGCATGCCCGTGGAAGAAGAGCCGGACCTGACTAGATAATCAATACTTTTTTGACTTATGATGCAATTGCAGAAATACAAGCCATACAGTATGTGCATCTCTTTGTTAATTTACATACATTTCTCATTTACTATTTATTTCCAATGCCACTTTGTCATGCAGATGTGCGGTAAACAATATCATTTGTATTATGTATTAGGGATTTCTTTCAATGTTGTGTGCTTCTATACCTTTGGCATGTTAAAAGGGCTTGGTTGAAGAATGCATATAAGTATGCAGCCAAGGACAGGGAAATGAACATCTTTCATAGACTTGGCATGATCATGATGTCAATTAGTGATAACAAAGATTGCATCACTCAACTATTGAACTCTTTCTTTGAGGATTTCAATGATCAGCCCTGATTTTTAGAGTACTTCAACAAGACTTGGTGCGAAGGAGAAGGTTGAATTGGTGAGTTGATAATTTATGTCACCTCGTAGGATTTGCACCATTCACATTCTTTGATGTTAGCTCTAATACGTTGTGGTTTACTTGACTATTTCATTTTTCACAGCAATGTGGGAAAAAAATTACAAATTATTCCCACATGCCAACTAGGATACAAATGCTTCCATTGAGGCATACCATTGTGTAATCAAAACTCAGTACTTGTGCGATCATGCTAAAAAATACACTAGGAGAATGAACTATTTGTATTACACACTTGTGAATAAAATGGAACCATTCTATAGGCAAAAGGAAAAGTTGTAACATTAAGGTTTTTTGACGAACTATAAGTCTTTAGTTAGGAGTGGGCCAAGGCAATTATAGATGATCATTGTGTTTTCGATGAAACACATCCTAGATAGTACTGGGTGAAAAGTCAAAGTAGGTCCGACCACTACCTTGTTTAGAAATTTGGGGAGCACCTTTTTGTTTGTGAATGCCATTGGAGTTTGTAGGGGAACACTTGCAAACATGTCTTGAAGGTTGTTGAATTGATTAAAATATCATCTTCCATTTAAGGGGTGGTCCATGGTAAGTGAATTTCAATTCGAATTGTGTTACTTTACAGGAGTTAATTATTCTTTGCACTTTCTATTCCATAATACAAGTTTCTTTTGTGTGGTCATTTAGATGGGGGAGGTCAACCAATTGATAGAGGGTTAGATTTGAATGATACATTCTCGTAGGGGGCATCAAAGAAAACAATCCTAATATTCTCACCCCTACACAAGCTCCTTCTATCACTCATGTATATGACGAACATTATCTGAAAATGTGTATTTGGAATGACACAAACGAAATATTAAACAAAGTGATGTGTACACTACCATAGTGTCTACAATAGGTACAGTCATATGTACAGTGTGTTGAGAGGTTTCTACAGGACCTACAACAATCAAATGCATTTCCATTTGAATTCATTCTCGATCTTGATGAACCTACAACTAGCACCATTTGCATGCATCTATGGTTTAGTGCAAGCAGGGATTGTTTTTGACGTGCAACCTGTCGTAAAAAGTATATTGCAGAACACTTAGATCACTAAACTCCTCTGTATGACTCCTTTCCCTTCTCCACAAAAAATAGCTTGAATGTGAATGTCAATATGCAATATGAGACTTCTGATGTAACTACTAGGGATGGGGCAAAGGATACAACATCTAGTACGGGTTACTATGAGAAAACCCGTTTCAATTTCTATATTGTAATAGGAAATGGTATTGTAAATTTATTTTTCTAGTATGTGCTTCTACCATGTCATACACTTTTTAATTTCTTTTTTGGCCTTTTTTCTTCACCTCAACATTCCAATCTGGGGAAAGTAGTCCTCATCGATGACTATCTTTCACGAGTATAAGCCCAATAAAAGGTATGGTTCCAATTTAATAATTATGTGTAGGTAAGTCCAATTTTTGGTATGACATTATGTAATACCATGCTTCCTGATAAAATTTTGGTTATGGTGACAAGGTGATGTCAGCCAACATGCATTCACTATGCTGCTTCTTCAAGAGTTACTAAGGATTGCACAAGCATAATTTAGTGAACCTCCATCTATAGGTAAGCATAGTGCATGAGGTCCTCCCTCAACCCGTGAAGAGCAAGAAGAATTTGTTTAGTCAAAAATTTATCTATCTCTTTCGCATTGTTCATTTATTTTGTAGTGTTCTCATAGTAGTTCCCTTCTTCATTTTAGGCATTCTAGTACATCCTACTCCACTTGTGCATTTTCATATGTCCATTGCGAAAAAAATGCTCACATTATTTGTAGTGTTGGTAAACACACTATCCCATGTCAATTAGTTCATTCTTTTTTTTTGTATCGTTGTGACCAAGAATGTTATGAATTCCACTTTCAAAATGTTATGGTACAATCAAAATTCCATTTAACTTTCTTCATCTGATTGGAACAAATAAAATACTCTAATTGTTAGCTATTGCAAAACACGCAGTCCAAATGTTAGTTATTTATTATTAAAAGTTTTATTTTGTTATGATGAATACCATAATCGAGTCCACTTTCAATTCTTTGAGAAACTATTTGGTATAGTAAAAAAAGGAATTTCACATTCTCAGTCTAGTTGGAACAAATAAAATGGTCATAGTGTTTGCACTGTTGGAAAACACACTGTCCCATTTCACATTGTTCCTTATGAAAAGTTTTGTTTCCTTACCATTGACAATGTTATGAAGACCACTTTCAATTTGTTGAACAACTCTTTTCTATAGTGAAAATGACATTTCACATTCTTCATCTACTTGGAATAAATAAAGTGGTCACATTGTTTGCACTGTTGGAAAACACATTGTCCCTACACAGTTAATTCGTTATGAAATTTTTTGTTTCACTTTGAATTTTTTTAGTAACTTTTTTGTACAGTCCAAATGTCATTTTTTCCTTTCTTCATTTGATTACAACAAATAAAATGCTCACATTATTTTCCATGTTCAAAAACACACTACCCCTTCTCAGCTATTTTGTCAAGAAAATGTTAATGTTTTGTACAATCAAATAATGTAATGAAGCCAACATTCAGAGTGTCTTTCTAATTAGAGAATGTAGTTGTATCTTCATTACATAAATTTCTTCCTAGAAGTTGTTCACATGTGCCTTTGTTTCAATACTGCAACTTTGTAGCCGCTTTTTGGTGAGCATTGAGAGTGTCTTTCTAATTAGATAATGATCTTATATCTTCTGAAAATTTTGTTGTCTTTCATTTCAGGTATTTTAGTTCTTGTTTTTCTAGTCATGCATTGCCATATGCCCATTGGAGATACTGCACATGCTACTTAGTTAAGTTCTGAAGAATAGGTAGAATCTCTTCAATCAAAATATTATTTATATCTTGCACTTTGCTCGCTTCTTTTTCAATGTTTTCATTGCAAATCCCCTTGTCATTTCAGGATTTGTAATACATGTCGGTGCACTCCTACATTTTCATTTTTCCTTTGTGCAAAAAAAAAAATGCTCACATTTTTTGCATTGTTGGAAAACACACTGTCCCATATTCTCACTTTATCTGCACATAATGTAGTTGTACCTTTTGAAAAAAGTTCTTTTGTCTTTCATTTCATGCATTTCACTACCCATTGCTCTAGTTATATAGAAAATGTCACACACTTCATGAACATGGGTGTCTAGTTCATTGAACAACAACCACCCTATCTTCCATGTAATATTCTTGCTCACATAGAGGAATTGTCTCTCTCGTACAGGTTGCGGGAAAAAATGTTAAGGAGAATTGATAGAAAAGGGCCAAACGACACTAATTTAAACTATCATAATTATGCTCACTTTTTAACATCTTTGGTGTATGGGAAAAAATGGGCATGGACGTTCAATATTACAATCTAAAAGTAGAGATTGTAAATTTATGTGATTGGCCAATCTCTTTATCAAGAAATTCAAGACCTTTCCTAGTTGGATGCATCTGGAAGGTATGCATTCAACCAAGAGTGATCATACACAAGCACAATATTACAAATGGGTTGAGCATGAATTTTATGAGATTCCTTAAGGTGGAATCTCTAATTAGTAATCACATGGATTTGGTGAAGGAATGGTTACTGGTTGTGTTCAAATTCAACCGCATTGTAAGGTTCAAGATCCACCATGTCAGACCATCGTTATGTCTTATACATGCATATTATTGATCCTTTTGGATGTTCAGAACACAAAAATTATACTTGTTCATAAATGGTTGACGTAGTTCTCAATGTTAGCACTATTAAATGTGGCTTATCATTTTCTTTAGAATCTATAATATTGACTCAAAATGTTTGTACATTTGACTGTGTGATGCAAATTATTTATCTCAGATCAAATCTAAAAACATTTCAAAACATTGTTTATCATCCCTTACATGCATGTAAATTTTTTGTGCATTTTATGTTCCAATTGAGAAGTGATTCACAATCATGTGTGTTGTCCATCCTACAAATTTTTTGTGCATTTTTTGTTCAAAACATATTATGATATTGAAATGGAATGTTTGCTGCAAGGAAGCATTGTTAGAAAATTTGAATGTGATTTTTAATATTGTTTAAAATATGAAGTTCAAGTTGAATATTTATGAACTTTATTGTTCTTATAAAATATGAACATCAGTACATTGTTGTTACAGTCTGCATAAGAAAAAGTGCAGTCATTAAATAGGAATTGAGAAGCGAGTGAAAATCCTATGTGTTTTCCATCCTACAACTTGTGTCCCAAACATATTACGATATTGAAATGGAATGTTTGCTGCAAGTAAGGGTTGTTATTGTTAGAATATTTTATTTTTCTCAAAATAACCTTTAAATGGATAACCATTTAAACTCTTCAATGGGGAATGTGAACAAATGATGTTGGGGAGCCCATTTTGCACATTTGATGATGTTATATGATGCCTCTATCAAATTTTTTTTACTGGCATCTTATGAAGGGGCTGCTTCATCTTCCTAGGGTTATTGAATGGTTTCTTATCACTCACAGTAAACAGACTCACTCAAAATATTGGAGTTTTTTTTCTCCTATTGTATTTGAGTTTATCATGAGCATGAACTTGCACAAACTTATTTACATATTATTGTGAATATAGTTGTCTAGTAGTTATGAATATTTTTCCTAAATGTCATGACATGACTTTGAGGAGCATCCCCTTGAAGCATACAATACATTTTTTTTGTTAAAGAAAGGGAAAACAAAAACTACTTCAATTTTGATAATAATAGCTTCACTAGATACTTTTGTTGTTATTCACTACTTTCCTCTTACCATTTGTTGTTTGTTCACCTGAAGAAAAATGAAATTTTCTTTTGTACAAATTATGGTTGTGGAAAAGGTTTCCTTTAATGGAACTACCCCAAAAAATGCAGTGTAGACTTAAAGGTAGATAAAGGGACATTATTTTGTGCAGGGATAGTCAAAATCATAATGCAAAGAGTTGTTCACAAAGATCACAGTCGTTAAGGGAAAGCAATAGAGATCTAATAAGTTCAATGCCCTATTTGATGATACCTTATTAATCTTGCCAATTCAATAAGAGCAATCTACCTCTATGACTGTCCTAAGATCCTTAATATCTTTATTCCAATGTAACTATCCTCTATTATTGCAACATAACTGGAGGACATAATGTATCCTTCTTAATATTTTAAGCCATCTTTGCAGAATTTTTTTGACAGTCAAGGCTTAGAAATTAGCATATGACTTTCACAAAGTCCATCAACCATGACAAGGACTGTCACCTCATGGAGGACAACCACGATGGAATTTCAATCACAATGCAAATATTCATAGTCTTGAATATCAAATGAAAAGGGTAGACATTGCAAATATGGAGGTCATTCAAACCACAAGGTGGTGGGTCTAAAGATTAAAGAGTAGTCTTCTACAACAAAATGAAGGCATACATGGAAGAAGACTGTGTATGCAAAATCATAATAGTGGGGTAAGCCTTATATGATGTCTTAAGGGGAGATTTGGGATTGTGTTGACAAGATGCACAGTGACAGCAATTGGATTTAGATTTAGTTTCTCCTTTCGATCTCATTTATTAGAGTTGTGTTAATTTCTTAGCTATTCTAAACCTTCAAGTGTTTCTTAATCTTACAATGTCATGTTTCACATGGATTGAATAAGAGACTTCTTTTAATAGACAATAGTAATGAGAAAGTAGTTTGAAAGAAAACAATACAGAATAAGATCAAATGATGATTATAATTTTCTTGGTGAGGAATGAAGATGTAGTGATGAGAAAGATCAAGAGAAACTTATTTTAAAATATGAAGGTGAATTTCAGTACATTGTGTTGTTACAACCTGCATAGCAAAAAATGTTGTCTTTGAACAAGAATTGAGAAGTGAGTGACAACCCTGCGTGTTTTCCATCTTGCAAATTTTTTGTGCATGTTGTGTTCCAAACATATTACAATATTGATATGGAATATTTTTTGTGAAAGTAAGGGTTGTTATAAAATATGAAGCTAAAGTTCAATAAATTGTGTTGTTACAGTTTGCATAATAGAAAATGTTGTCTTTGAACAAGATTTGAGAAGTAATTGACAACCCTATGTTTTCTCCATCTTGTAATTTTTTGTGCATCTTGTGTTCCAAATGTATGACGATATTGATATGAAATGTTTGTTGTAAGTAAGAGTTGTTATAAAATATGAAGGTCAAGTTCAATACATTGTGTTGTTATAGTCTGCATACGAGAAAGTGTTGTATTTGAACAAGAATTGAGAAGTGAGTGACAACCCTGTGTGTTTTCCATCTTGCAACTTTTGTGTGCATATTGTGTTCCAAATGTATTATGATATTGATATGGAATGTTTTCTTAAAGTAAGGGTTGTTATAAAATATGAAGATGAATTTCAATACATTGTGTTGTTACAGTTTGCATAGTAGCAAGTGTTGTCTTTGAACAAGAATTGATAAGTGAGTGACAACCCTGTATGTTTTCCATCCTACAAATTTTTTATGGATGTTGTGTTCCAAATGTATTATGATATTGATATGGAATGTTTTCTGCAAGTAAGGGTTGTTATATGAAGGTGAAGTTCAATACATTGTTTTGTTACATTTTGCATAGCAAAAAGTATTTTATTTGAATAAGAATTGAGAAGTGAGTGTCAACCCTATGTGTTTTCTATCCTACAACATTTTTGTGTATATTGTGTTCCAAACGTTTTACGATATTGATATGGAATGTTTGCTGCAAGTAAGGGTTGTTATAAAATATGAAGGTGAAGTTCAATACATTGTGTTGTTATAGTGTGCATAATAGAAAGTGTTGTCTTTGAACAAGAATTGAGAAGTGGCTAACAACCCTGTGTGTTTTCCATACTACAACTTTTTTTTACAATTGTGTTCCAAACATATTACGATATTGATATGGAATGTTTGCTGCAAGTAAGGGTTATTATAAAATATGAAGCTAAAGTTCAATATATTGTGTTGTTATAGTCCGTATAAAAGAAAGTGTTGTCTTTGAACAAGAATTGAGAAGTGATTGACAACCCTATGTGTTTTCCATCCTTTAACTTTTTTGTGCATCTTATGTTCCAAACGTATTATGATATTGATATGGAATGTTTTCTACAAGTAAGAGCTGTTATAAAATATGAAGGTGAAGTTCAATACATTATTTTGTTATAGTCTACATAAAAAAAAGTGCTATCTTTAAAGTTTGAAGAAGAATTGAAAAGTGAGTGACAACACAATGTGTTTTCTATCCTACAACTTTTATGTGCATCTTCTATTCCAAACGCATTATGATATTGATATGTAATTTTTGTTGCAAGTAAGGGTTCTTATAAAATATGAAGGTGAACTTCAATACATTGTGTTGTTATAGTGTTCATAGTTCAGAAAGTGTTGTCTTTGAATAAGAATTGAGAAGTGAGTGGTTGTTGGTATGTGGCGATTGATCATTTATATTGTACACTCTCTAGTACTGTACACTCTTCATGTATCCTTATTGGGGTCCAAGGCTGGGTCAGGCCCTAGGTAGGGGTTTGGGGGTGGCAGCCCTCGAAAAGTGGGGATTTGAGGGTGGCAGCCCCTAAGAAATTTGTTTTTACCTTTTTTGCTTCATCACTAAACAAGAAAAAAGCTGATTTTGTAAACCCTAATTTTTGGAAACTTCTAAAAGCTTGTTATAAGTGATTGGGATGTGGAGTTTTAGTATGGCATTATTCACAATATTGTATTACATTTGCACTAGATAATAAAATCATTGGATGGCTGCGGTTTTGTGGATGTAGCCCAAATTGGGTCAACCATGTTAAATTCTTTGTCTTGTCTTGTTTCTGATATAATTTTTTTGTGTGTTTTGTTTCTCTATTTTTTTTTTCAAATTTACATTTAACTTGTTAGATATCTACCTTCAAACCCTAACAAGTGGTATCAAAGTGGTTTGTTTTCAGTTATCCTCTGTAGGAAGGTCTCATGTTTGAGTGGGAGCAATGGCAGATGAGGGTAAGTTGAAGGTTGAGAAACTCAATGGGAAGAACTATCAATTATGGAAGATGTAGATGGAGGACTACCTCTATCAAAAGGATTTATGGTGGCAATTGGAAGGAAAATTCAAGAAACCCTCAACAATGTCTGATGAGGACTAGGATATTTTGGACAGAAAGGCACTTGGCAATATTCATTTATGCCTGAAACAATTGATGGCATTGAATATTACAAAAGCAAAGAAAACTCAATATTTGATGGAAACCCTAGCAAAGTTATATAAAAAGCCATCCGCTTCGAATAAGGTATTTCTTATGAAGCATTTATTTAATATAAAAATGGTAGAAAGTGGGTTAGTTGCTGATCATTTAAATGAGTTTAATACGGTTACTAGTTAATTAAATTATGTAAATGCAAACTTTGATGAAGAAGTTAGGGCTCTTTTGGTTTTGTGTTCTTTGTCTGAAAGATGGAATAGCTTGGTAATGGTTGCTAGCAATTTTTTTTCTGGTTCAAATACATTGAAATTTGCTGATGTTGTTGGTGTTATTTTGAGTGAGGAAATTCGTAGGAAAAGATCAGGTGGAACATCCACATTAGGAAATGTTTTGAATGTAGAAAGAAGGGTCAAAACAAAGGAGAGAGGAAACAATTCTGGAATTCATGGGAAGTCACGAGGAAAATCAAGGGACAAAAGGTCCCAATCTAGAGACAAGAGGGATTGTTGGTACTGTGGTAAGCTAGGTCATTTAAAGAAAGATTGTTGGTCTCAGAAAAATTAATAGGAAAATGTGGTGAGTAATAAATCTTATGAGGATGCTTTGATTCTTTCCCTTGACAATATTGATGATTCTTGGGTGTTAGATTCAGGGGCTTCATTTCATGCTATGCCCCATAGAAATGATTTTCCTGATTATGTCCAAGGGGATTTTGGGTTGGCTTATTTGGAAGATAAAAAACCCTATTAGATTGTTGGAAAGGGAAGAATCAAGATTAAGTTGTAGAATGGGAATCATTGGCTACTACATGATGTAAGGCATGTTCCAAAGTCAAGAAGAAATTTAATTTTAGTAGGGCAACTAGATGATGAAGGTTGTGTTGTTACGTTTATTGATAAAAATTAGAAGGTTACAAAAGGTGCCTTAGTGGTATAAAACGGTGTAAAAGTAGGCACCTTATGTATTTGTACAGGTCATATTGTTCCTTCTACTTTAGCTATTGCAGATAAAAATCAAATTTCAGGAATAGTTGTTGCAATTCAACAGGTAGAAAATTAGATAGTTGTTGTGGATTCTAAATCAACACTATGGCATAATAAACTTGGGAATATGAGTGCAAAAAGTATGAAAGTACTTCATTCAAAGAATGTTTTACTAGGTCTAAATTTTTTTAATATGGATTTCTATGAAATTTGTGTGTATGGAAAACAAAAGAGAGTTAGCTTTCTCAAAGATGGGAAACAAAAGAAATATGAGAAATTGGAGCTTGTGCATACAGATGTATGGGGACCATCTCAGGTATCTTCTCTCAGTGGCTCTCAGTATTATGTTACATTCATTGATGATGCAACTAGGAAGGTATGGATTTATTTCCTTAGGCAAAAATATGATGTATTTGAAACTTTTAAGAAATGGAGAAGCTTGGTTGAGAATGACACGGGTAAAAAGTTAAAATGTCTCACATCTAATAATGGTGGTGGGTATTGTAAAAAAGATTGTGAAGATTATTTTTCCTCTAATGGTATTCATAGGAAAAAAATGGTTCTAAGGACTCCACAAGAAAATGGAGTGGTTGAGCACATGAATAGAACAATAATGGAGCATGCACAGACTATGAGATTGCATGTTGGGATACCTTTAAACATGTGGGTAGAGGTTGTAAACACTACTATTTATTTATTTAATAGAGGTCCCTCTAATCCTTTGGGTTGTGGTATTCTAAAGGAAGCATGGAAAAGTAAGAAGGTGAGTTATTCTTCTCTCAAAACCTTTGGTTGTGAAGCATTTGCACATGTAGATTCTAAAAATAGAACCAAGCTTGATGCAAAATCAAAGAAATGTATATTTCTTGGAAATGGCATTGATGAATTTGGTTATAGTCTTTGGGATTTTTAAAATAAAAAAATTGTGAGAAGCAAGGATGTTATATTCAATGAGAAAGTGTTGTACAAAGATCAGTTGCAGTAGCATGAGAAGAAAGAAAATGATTATGTAGTGCTAGATGATACTCCAAACATCAATGTTCTAGTGATTCCTCATGCTCCACAACAACATCAACAACAGATACCACAAACTCTAGTGAATGTTAGATGATCTTCAAGGATAAGTAGACCTCTAGAAATATTTTCTCCCTCTTTGTATTATATTTTATTAACTAATGTTGGTGAACCAAAATGTTATCATGAAGCTATGTAGGTGGATACCAAGGTTTAGTGGGAGCATGGAATGGAAGAAGAAATGGACTCCTTGCTAAAAAATCAGACTTGGGAATTATGCAAGTTGCCTATAGGTAAAAAGGATTTACCAAACAAATGTATTTATAAGCTGAAAGAGGAGGATGGAGGTAAGAAAATATTTAAATCCATATTAGTTGTAAATGGATTTGCACAAAAAAAGGGTATTGATTTTGATGAAATATTTTTTCCAGTTGTTAAAATGACTTCTATTCGTACTGTTGTAAGTATTGTGGCTGCTAAAGATTTTCATTTAGAACAGCTTGATGTTAAAACAACCTTTTTCCATGGTGATTTGGAGGAGGAAATATATATGGAACAACCACAAGGATTTGAGGTCAAAGGTAAGGAGAAACTAGTGTGCAAATTGAAAAAAAGTTTATATGGCTTGAAGCAAGCACCTTGGTAATGGTATATTAAATTTGATAGTTTTATGGATGAGAAAGGCTACAATAGGTGTAATTCAAACCATTGTGTTTACTTTAAGAGGTTAGCTAAAGATAGCTACATTATTTTATGTTTATATATTGATGATATGCTTGTAGTGGGGTCTAACATGGATCACATAAAGGATTTAAAACAACAGTTAGAAAATTCATTTGATATGAAGGATTTGGGGGCATAAAAAAAAAATCCTTGGTATGAAGATTACAAGAGATAGAAAAAACAAAAAATTGTTTCTATCTCAGGCTGATTATGTTGAAAAGGTGTTGCAGAGATTTCATATGGAGAATGCAAAAGTTGTCAACACACCTTTGCCTAGTCATGTAAAATTGACTAAGGATATGTGTCCAAAGACACAAGAGGAGGAAGAAATTTTTTCCAAGGTACCATATTATTAAGTTGTAGGTAGTTTAATGTACACCATGGTATGCATGAGACCAGATATTACACATGTCGTAGGAGTTGTTAGTAGGTATATGAGTCATCCTGGAGTTGAGCATTGGAATGCGATAAAATGGATTCTCAAGTACTTGAGAGGTACATCCAATATATGTTTATGTTTTGGGGGCTCTAATACAAATTTAAAAGGCTATGTTGACTTAGATTTGCCTTCAAACCCTAACAATGACAACCCTGTGTGTTTTCCATCCTGCAACTTTTTTGTGCATCTTGTGTTCCAAATGTATTACGATATTGATATGGAATTTTTGTTGCAAGTAAGGGTTGTTATAAAATATGAAGCTGAAGTTCAATACATTGTGTTATAGTCTACACAACAAAAAGTGTTGTCTTTGAACAATAATTGAGAAGTGACTGACAACACTGTGTTTTATAGCATCATCATCATGATCCATTATATCATCTTGCATAATTATAGTGCTAATAAAATTTTCTCTTTTGACATGAAGTTAATTTGACAACATATATCATTCATCCATTTTAACCATATCCCATATCCCTTTCCTTCATCTATCCTCTTTCTACTGAAATAATGTGTTTTGTTATTTACATTAGATCCTCGTAAGATGTACCGTAATAAAAAATATACAACCATGCAATATATAATCATACATTTTTGGAGAACATGAAACAAAAAGTTTTTATAATGAAGCAATGGACATAAGAAAGTGTGTTTTCCAACACTGTAAATAATGGGAGCATTCTATTTGTTCCAATGACATGAAAAAAGGAAATATCATTTTTACTCGACCAACTAGTTATAAAATTTCAAAGTGGACCTCATTACAATTTGGAGCGTATAAAGCCTATAACCTTTCATGACATAGTGTGTTTTCCAACACTGCAAATAATGGTAGCATTTAATTTGTTCCAATCACATGGAAAAAGGAGATATGCCATTTTTAGTCAACAAAATAGTTTTTCTAAAAATTGAAAGTGGACTTAATTACATTCGTGGTGGTAATGAAACAAAAAATTTCATAAGGAAATGACAAGGGATAGTGTGTTTTCCAACACTGCAACAAATTTTATCATTTTATCCCTTCCATTTAGATGGAAAAAGGGAAATGCCATTTTTACTCTACAAGACAATTGTTGTGAAATTGGAAAGCAGACTTCATTAAATTTTTTGAGGTCAAACGAGTTAGATTTCAACATATATTTTTCATTTATAAGAAAAAAACCATAAACAATAACAATTGAGTTGGCATTTCCTACCATTGTTTCACATTGTTGATAGTTTAATTATAGAGGGGCATGAAAATTATGATATCAAATGGATAACAACATAGTGTTCAAACATATGAAAATAGTATATATGTACATATAATTGTTCAATAATCAAATAATTATAGAGGGGCATAAAAGGTATGATATCAAATGTATAACAACATAGTGTTCAAACATATGAAAATTGTATATCTCTACGTGCCATAATTATTTCATAATCGGATAATGAAACCCATAATGCACAATGAGTATTGTGAGCCTCTCTCATCATATCCGATCTGCCTATTCTTTGCAATTGAGTTCATTTATGTGTAATATAGGGCATGTTTCTTTGGGTTGTTGTGTGTATCAGGAGGGGTGATTCCAATTTAGTGGACCCTCACAATTATGAACATGAAACAATAGATTTATGGAGATGTTGTGATTTATCCTTAGCACTTTTCTAGAGAGGCTTTGCTTTGTCATTGGAAATTTTTTGGAGAGGTTGTGCTTTTTCCTTGGCACTTTGAACACCTTCACCCTATAACAAACAATTGGAACAATTAGCATATGGATGGAAACAAATATAAGGTAGTATGATATATACAACAACATATCGTTTATATGTATCTCTAGAAGATAATTCTTCAACTTAGAGAGATTCCATACCATGAAGCCACCCACACACTCTTTGATGGTCTCTACGCTAGGACATGGAAAAGGTACTGCATGGTCACCAAAAATGGCCTCAATAATTTTGAATCTCACATAGTTTTCTAAGTGCATAAAGCCATGGGTGTTTCTTTTGACAACATGTACAATGCCTTTGGAAACCAGTTTACACTGCCTCCAAAGATCAACGTGATCACCAATCTTATAAGTGATGCCCTTGAAATCTATCATCTGTTCATCAAAAAGATTTTGTTGCAATGGAAACTTCATTGACATGAATGATAATTCAAAACATATTAAAAGATTCATAAATAAATTAGAACATAAGCATGGAAGTGTGTTGGGTCTATTACCAATATAGATGGCAGGTTGATGCTCTCCTGGTTCCCATGTCCATCTTTATTGCCATCTCCCCCTTACAGGCCAGTGCTTTCCTTGTCCCCATGTCCATCTTTATTACCCTCACCCACTTGCAAGCCAGTGCTTTCCTCTTCTCCATGTACATCTCTATTACCCTATCCCACTTGTAGGCTAGTCTTCTCCTTGTCCCCATGCCCATCTCTATTACCCTATCCCACTTGCAGGTAGTGCTCTCCCCATCCCCATGTCCATCTCTTATACCCTATCCCACTTATAGGCCAATTCTCTCCCCATCACCATGTCCATATTTATTTCCCTAGCACACTTGCAAGCCAGTGCTCTCCCCATCCACATGTCCATCTCTATTAGACTCTCCCATTTTAGTTGCAACTACATGGCCAATCAGGTCAAGGCCAACACTCCATTGTTCATCCTTGCCCAATAATAGCATGAATTGAAACATCACATCAAATTCAACAGCATCCAACCAATTCATTGAAATAATGAAAACAAACATTAAATAGAAGAATTGGAATTCATTGTTTCTTCTAGTTTCTCCATGTCAAGGCACCTTGAAAATTTTGACCATGTATGCTCCTACTCCTCAATGTTAGAAGGTGGGTTGGGAGGAACAAAAAAATATTATTCTTGCATCGGCACTGCTTTATCTTTGAAATCAATAGTACCCTCTTCAAGGGAAGCACTTCATTGCTCATCGTTGCCCTATAATAGCAGTAATTAAAATGTTGGATGAAATTTAGAGGCATGCAACCAATTCATTCAAATAATCAAAAGAAACATCAAATAGAAAATTTTAAAATCATCGTTTGTTTTCGTTTCTTCTTGAGAGGGTGAGAGGAAACCTCTGACCATGTATGCTCCTTCTTCTTCTTCTTCTTCTTCTTCTCAATGTTAGATGGCGGGTTGGGAGGAACAACATCATCTTATTCTTCCATCGACAATACTTCATCTTCCAAATCAACATTACTATGTTCGAGGGGAGGACTTCGCCGTTCATCATTGCCCTATAATAGTAGGAATCAAAATGTCACATCAAATTCAAATTCATGCAACCAAATCATTGAAATAACTAAAACAAACATTAAATAGATAATTTCAAAATCACTGTTTGTTCTAGTTTCTTCTTTTGAGGGCATAAGAAAACTTTAAACCATATACGCTCCTTCTTCTTCTTCATCTCAATGTTAGATAGTAGGTTGAGAGGAAAAACATCATATTGTTCTTCCATGGGACGTGATTTTCTTCCAAATCAATAGTACCCTATTCGAGTGCAACACTCCATTGTTCATCATTGTCTTGTAATAGTAGGAATTGAAATCTCACATAAAATTGAGATGCATGCAACCGATTCATTGAAATAATCAAAACAAACATCAAAATAGAAGATTTCAAAATAACCATTTGTTCTTGTTTCTTCTTGTGATGGTGTGAGGAAACTTTAATTTGTATACGATCCTTCTTATTCTGAATGTTAGAAAAGGGGTTGAGAGGAACAACATAATCTTGTGCTTCCATGGGAATTGCTTCATCTTCCAATACAACAAAAACCTACTCCAGGGCAACACTTCATTGTTCATCCTTGTCATACAGGAATTGAAATGTCACATCAAATTAAGATGCATGCAACCAATTCATTCAAATAATCATAAAAAACATTAAATAGAATATTTTGAGATCATCATTTGTTCTCATTTCTTGTTTTTAGGATGCCTTGAAACTTTTAACTATGTACGATGCTTCTTCTGAATGTTAGATGCTAGGTTGGGAGGAACATCATCATCCTCGTCTTTTGTGGTCACAACTTCCTCTACCGAATGAACACTACTCTACTAGGTAGTAAGAACCGCTTCTCAACCATCAACTTGTCATGTCATGTAATTTAACGTTAATTGAACCTTGTATACATTGGAATATAAAATATGAACCAACCAAAATTCAGATTTAACAATTCAATTTGACATTACCATTCCTTCCTTTATCTTTCTCTCTTGCAATTTTAAATTTTTTTTCCTTCTTCTCCTCACTGTTGTATTTAACTCCATTTGCTTCTTCACCTCATCCTTTCCTTGTTGGGGAAGTTGAAGGAAGCTATGTTTCCCATAATTTTGATAGACACTTTTAATAACATGCTTCTACTGGAGATTCTGTCATAGATTAATTTGGTACTCCATATTTTTTTCCTTCTTTTGAAGGTACTCTTTCAATTTCTTAGGGGGAGGAGGGGGGCATTTTGGTTCCCCCCTAATGCAATTTGGCCATGCTTTGGTGCCGTGATAATAGGAAGGTGGTGATGTTGAATCCTATGCATGTTGAACAATCTCCAATCATGATATTTTCTCCTACATTCTTCTACAATACAGTAATATATGTATCTAGCATTCTCCACTTCTCTTCTATATTCAACAGTAACCTGGACAAAAAATTAAAAAATAAAATTGCTTAATATTTGATATGAAAAAAAATTGAATGCACAACATATATACAGATAACCAAATGATACAATAATTGAGTTATTATATATACCTTCCCATCCACCACATCACCTCATGCTTCATTGGGTCCCTCCCCATCCTTAGGGTCTCCCTTTGCACACTCTTCGTCATTGTCGTGGACTATGGCAAGAGCCTGATGATCTCCCTGATTATCATCCTAAATCAAAGGAATGATATATTGTAAAAATTAGCATATTTGTAACAAACATGATATTTTCTAACTCAAATTGTAAAGCATTTTGATTGATGCATTGGAAGTAAAGGGTAATTTGAAGTTCACAATCAATTACCAAACACGTCACTACCTTAGTGTTGAGCATTTTCATCAAACGAGGGGACTTTTTGTGTACCATGGTTTCTGCCCCCTAATTAAAAAATTCCCACTTTCTAGTCAACATTGTAACCACTTATGAGAGATTATAATTATACACTTGATTGGATCTTGTAATTATTGGATCTTACCTGCATGTTTATGGAATGCGACCATCTAGAAGAAGATGCACCACTACAAACCCTCTTAGGTGTGTCGAGCACCTCAATGAAATTCTTCATTATATGAAGCACATTCCCTTTTACAACACACATTCTTGGTTTACTAAAAATTTTAATTGCAAATGTTACTGACAATTAAAGTTCCAAGATTTATTGCACCATTTGTAGTAAGAAAGCATATATTTTTTCAATCATAAGAGGAATTTGAAACACATATTTTACTCTAACCTACGATGTGATAAATTTTGAAGTTTCCTTTCATTACTTTCTTATTGTCTAAATAAAAAAATGTTTTACAATACATTCCTACTATTAGCAAAATTGTAGGATGGAAAAGAGACAATGTTATGAAACCTACAACCCACATAGTGTTGTAAAATGCTATACAAGTAACCCACTGCGTGTTTTTTTAACATGCAATTATTTTGTGCATTTATTTTTTCAATCGCTTGAAGATATTGAATTATAATTTATACCACAAGTAATAGTTGTAAATTTTGGAGGTGCCTTTTATTACATTCGTATTGTCTAAATAAGGAAATCTTTTCAAGACATTCAAACTATTATGTGAAATTTCAGGTTGGAAAATACTATGTTATAAATGTTGCAAACCAAATACCATTCTAAAACCCTTTACAAGTAACAACCCTATACGTTACTCACCCCTCACCTCAAATTGGTATGTTTTGTGATTGTCTTGAGAACATTTTTCTTTGTAGATAGCAATAATGTAATTAAATTAGAAAATAAAGGGCATTAAGAAACCTGAAACCAAATGTATCCCGAACCCGCAAGTCCTTCCCGTCCTCTCAAGTGTTTAGATTTAAACATGAAAAATGAAAAATTTGACAACTCGTGTTGTGTTTTCCAATCTGCCATTATTTTGCGCATTTATTTGTTTCAATCGTATGAAGAAATTCAAATACAATTTATACTATAACTAAGAGTTATTATATTTTTTAGAGGTGAACTTCATTACATTATTACTATGTATGAAACAAAAGGCTTCCAAGACATTCATACTGTCAATATAATTGCAGCTAACATAAAACTATTTAAATCCACGCAAGGTGTGACCAGCCAATTGGGTTCTTACTGTGTAAGTAACCAAAACATTGTCATTACATTCATATTTTATGTGTTGATCTTTCCATCACATGAAAATTTTGACCTCTCAATGTCGGATACAATCATCAGATAAGATGCATGGTAGGTGGTTAAACCATATCACAAATCACACAGACAACATTGTCTGCCATGAAAAGTTTAATTTCAACACAACAAGCAACCATTCCTCTATATGACCCATGTGATTTCTAATTAGAGATTCCCCCTTAAGGAATCTCACAAACCTTATGCTCAGCTCATTTGGAAGATTGTTCTTGTGTATGAGTACTATTGGTTGAATGCATACCTTCTAGATGCGTCCAACTAGGAAAAGGTCTTGAATTTCTCGATAAAGAGACATTATCCAATCACATAAATTTACAATCTCAATTTGTATATTGTAATATTAAATGTCCATGCCCATATTTTTCCACACACCAAAGATTCAGTTAAAGAAGTGAGAATGATTATGATAGTTGAAATTAGTGCGATTTGGCCCTTTTATATCAATTCTTGTTAACATATTTTCCTGCAACCTGTATGGGAGACTCAATTCCTCTATGTGAGAAAGAATATTACATGGAAGATATGGGTGGTAGTTTTTCAACCAAACATAGATGCATGCTTCAACATTATGTGACATATTGTATAGCTACATCAAAGAAATTATTAGCTTTCACATCTTCACCATACAAAGCACAATTAAATAACACATAAGCCACTGTGTTTTCCACCCTACCAATATGTGGTGCTTTTTCTTTTTTATGACATCAACATATATAGATGATACCACTAGAAAGCTCTCAAAAAACCCACATAAAATATACAACCTCTTTTCTCCTTTGACCTTTGGAAGTAACCTCTACAAAAACATAATATTTCATGACAATTGGGCAACTTTGAGGCATACCTTTCTCATTTCCAAAACATGCACTTCTCTCCATCATACATCGATGAAAACTTTCAACATCATGGACCTCAATGGATTAGATTCTAGAAGAGGTGGTGATATGTGTTGGAGAGAAGAGCTTATTTTGCAAATATTGCAAACTTGCTCCAAAGATGTTGAGTTGTCATGAAACATTGTCATGTTTTCATAGACATCTTATCTAAGGCATGTATCAGGTATTGACAGGTCAACGTTTTCATACAATAGTAAGTCCAATAATGCATGATTACAGGTTGGAAAAGCACTGGGTGTTATTATACCTACAAACCAAATACCATTTTAAAACATTTCACAAGTAACATACCAATTCCTTACTCGCCCCTCAATTGAATTTGCATGCATTTATGTATCTTGCACCTACAACTCCACCCTGTGCTTCTCAAACTTTCATCTTTGAAGGTACATAATGAAAGAACTCACAACACATAGTGTTTTCCAACTTCCAATTATTTTTGCAATACATTTCCCCATCATGTGGTGAATGCATTTTTATATGTTATGATGCCTCTGACATGCATTCTTCTAGGGAGAATAGCCACGCCCAATTTTAGGGAAAAATCTAATATCCCTAAAAAATATAGTAAAATCAAGCTATTATCCCTGAAAAGACATATGCCTTTGACATGATAACATAATCAGATATGTCTTGTCCTTGAAGAAGGGCAATGTGTTATCATGTGTAATCCATGTTGCAAGGAGATCTCCTTCTGCAATTGGGATGAGGCTATTCTCCCTACAAATAAACATGTCACATGCATCATAATACTCATCATGTTTTAAAAATAATATTTCAAAATGGATAAAAACCCAAAAAAATGTGGCATTCAAAACCATTATTTGCAAATATGAAAAATCCTAGACAAGGTCCCATTTTCATCACCATTTTCCACAACGCCATTTTGTAGGTTGTTAGAGAGCAATGGAAAGGAGTTTCAGGAATTCAGAGGCCAAATTAGTGCAACCACCATCCATAAGAAAATACATTTGATAGGTGTGAGCAACAAGCTAGCTAGCAGGTATGTTTATCTACCAACAATATATGCCATTTACCCATTCTTTCTAGGAACTATGAAGAAATTAATGGCTATTTGTTGCAAAGATGGGTTTTCATTGACATGAAAATAAAGGGTTTTCCTTGGGAAAAAGGGGTTTTCATTTGAAATTAAAAGTTGTTTACGTGTTTCTTGTGTTGAGGGTTTTAAAATTTTCATTTCCTCTCATCAATTGGTTTTGAAATTTTGTGATTTTTGAATGAAAAACCTAACAACTTGGCATTGTGGAAATATGAGTGAAATAACCAAATAACGTTTAGAGAAATCATAAACCATGTAGAATATATAATATTTTTGTTTCGTTATGCTCAAAGAATGTAATGAAGTCCACTTTCAAATTTTTGAACAACTCTTTGTTGCAATCCAAATGTCATTTCACTTTCTTCATCCGATTGGAACAAAATGCCCCAACAAAAAAGATGCTTAGATGGGAAAATTGCACCGATGGAAAGACTTGATGGTCAAATGCTAACTCTGATTTGTCGTTGCGTGTCTCGTCATCAAGAAAACATGTCAGCACTAGTGGGTTTTCAAAATCATATTTCAAAATGGACAAAAACCCAAAAAAATGTGGCATTCCAATCCATTATTTGCAAAAGAAAAATGAGGTGCCAAGAATGTAATAAAATTGGAAAACAATAGGTATTATGAAACCTACACTACACAGTGTTGTGATACATTGTTTGTAGTGTTGGAAAACACACTATCCCATGTTAGTCACTTTGTTATGAAGAGTTTTATTTCTTTATGCTACAAGGATGTAATGAAGTCCACTTTCAAATTTTTGTGCAACTCTTTGCTGCAATCCAAATTTCATTTCACTTTCTTCATCTGATTGGCACAAATAAAATGCTTGCATTATTTTTAGTGTTGGAAAACACATAGTCTCCTCTCACTTGTAGAGGGTTTTACAACACTACATTGCAGGTTTCTTAACACCTAGGGTTTTCCAACAAGCATTTTTACAAAACAGAAACAATGTCTTCAAAAGATTTTGTAATATATGCAGTTTGACTATATTGAAAATCCCTTTCAAAATTTATAAGGACTTTTAATTTGGGAAAAAATTACTTTTAAATTTTGCATGATTGAAAAGAAAAGTGCACAAAATAATTGTAATTTGAAAAACACAGTGGTAATTTTTCAGCTATTTGAATCTCCTTGTTTAAATGTACAGGGTTGTCTCATGGTGGGTTGATTTCTTCTTGAAACCTATGATTTTGCAACATGGAATGTTACAAAATAGTATGTATGTGTTCAAAATCACACCTTCCATTGTTGTGCTAAAATTTTGGATGACTGAAAAAAAGTGCACAAAATAGTTGTATTTTGGAAAACACAATGTGGGTTTTCAATTGTTTGAATTTCCTTGTTTGAATGTAAGGAGTTGTCTCACAATGGGTTGCTTGCTTCTCAACACGTATCATTTTACAACATGGAATGTTACAAAATAGTATGAATATATTCAAAATCACACCTTCCATTGTTGTGTTTACATTTCAAGTATATAACAAATTGCATGCTTCATAACACACTACATTTGTCAACCTCCACCTCACAGCATACCCAAGCCCTTCTGGTTTTTAAACACATATATGTAGGTGTGCATTAAAAATAGCAAGAACACCAATTTATATCCATTATTGGAAATAATGAGTAAACTTGTTGAAAGTGGTGAACATTGTGTAGTGCATGTTGGCAAACACAATGTGTTTTGAAGCTTTCCTTTACTTATACCAAATTTTGTCTTGAAATGCAGATATACAAACATATAGATGGTGTTCTATTTTATCAAATAGCACCTCTCATTTAAGGGGGACTCTATTAACTATCAATACATAGTGTGCTTCATAGTACACAATTCATTATGTATTGCAACAATTCATGTTGGAAATCCCTAGGTGTTAAGAAACAAGCAATCCAAATAGTGTTGCAAAAACCCTATGCAACACTACTGGTTAGTACCCCTCATCTCAATTTTGTTAGTTTTCTCCTCCAACTCCTCTACATGCACTCCAACCTTCAGCTTTCAACGTGCTGACTAGATACTCGTCGTGTTTTTAGCCTTCTTTCTCAAACAAAAATACACACTCCACATCAGTCTGCCACCAATTTTCTCGTGCTAGAAAAAAGTGGATGAAAGAGAAACTTAACGAACAAGATAAGGAGCCTGTGTTTATCATCCGACAAGAGGTGGGAAAATCGACCTAATGACGCCGTTAACTCCTACCTACCATTTCCTAGACGTTTGGTCCTGTCTGCTAGTTTTGTCGCTTTTTGTTTCCATGTATGTTTTTATTTATAGTTTATGATTTTTTTGTATGTACATAGGTGCATATTTTCATCATAAGCATCTACACAATTGACAACACATTGTGTTTCTAAAAAGCAAAAATGGAAACAAGGAAAACTCAAATTTGTAAAGAGGCTTCTACATTGCAAAAGACATTGTGTTTTTAGAACTTTCACATTGTGTTACATAACAATAATTCCATTAAAAAAATTGGGAAGCCTAATGGCCATTTTTGTGTTATTATGGCCTTGCCTTTGTAGTTTTTATGGTATATTATATTGAATAAAAACAATTACAATAACAATGTTACTTATTCACAACCTTATGAAACCCAACTATGCAACAATGCTTCACAACTAAATAGAGGTACATGATTTAAAAGGAGAATTACTCTAATGTAAAATCACAAATATTATATTCTTTTCGAAATATATCTGACCTAATTACCAAGGATCCAAAGGTTCCTGTTCTATTTTGGGAGATAAATGATACTGATGTAGTGTTGCAGAAATCATTCTAAAATTATCGAAAAAATCAATTATGAGAAGAATAATTCAAAGGATGTAGTATCACCCTTCACTAATGCTTTAAACATTTCCCATGCAACACTCACACTTCAACAAGGAAACATGATTCACATAAATTTTCTGGATATAATGCACACACAATAATGTAACATTTATTTTATTTAAATTAAAGTGTAAATTATTTGCATCCCCCACAATAAGCATCCCATCCATATATAAATTACAACTTCTAAATGAAAGTTAAATTTTGGAAATTTAACTGTCTAGTACACTTGTAATTCAAGCTATGATAGCTAGAATCACTTGTATTTAGTGCAGAAGCTTCACGTCTCCTGAAGCGTCCTTCTCAATCCACCTACCCTTGCTTTGTTCAATTTTGTTTCCTTGCCTATATCAACCACCTTGAAGAAAGACAAGTGTTAGCGATAGATTAAATTGGAAAATTAAAGACATTTGGTGCTAAAAAGAATTCAATTCATTCCAAAATTCATCGATATTGGATTATATGTTGTGCTAACTGCAACACACCAGCTTTTACACACAATAAACAAACACATTAATCTGTATAATGGGAATTTAATTTCCAATTTAACCTATCGCTAACACTAGTATATATATCAGCAATTAAATCTACCATTTTTCCATTCTACTGGAATTATGAAGCATTGAACATTCATTCAAATATATATCAAACTCATCTATGTTGGTCTATGAAAGATTCCATCATTTGCATAATCAATAAGGGCGGAAAAGAGACACAAGAAAGATACCACACACCACTGTCAAACTTTTGTTTCTTTCATTACTTGTACATATAATTGCAAGACACATTGCTTGCAGAGCATGATGTGGATCGACTATTCAAGAATAAAGGTTAAGAATTCAATGAAAACCTTGGTGATCACCTTGATTGACCAAAAAATACTAGGTGATTGCATTGGTTAAATATGATAATGCATAAAATAATTACATGTTGGATAACACTCTGTTTCAATCTCCATGCTAAAACCTAAAGGGTGAAGAGCACAGGGAGGAGTTGCACATGTGGAAGCCACAAAAATTACCAAATTGAGGTGAGGGTGAGTAAGCAATTGGGTTGGTACTTGTAAACGATTTTAGAACACTATGTGGGTTGCAGCTTGTATTACACCCAATGTTTCCCAACCTAGAATTCTAGAAAATAGTAAGAATGTATTCAAGACCTTTTGTGATCAACACAATAACAACCCAATTGGTTTGACACCCCTCGACTCAATTTCATTACACACCCTATCTTTTCCAACATGCAATTATATATAGACAGTAAGAACATAATGAAAAAGTTTTATTTAGTACACAGTAAGAATGTAATGACACGCAATTAATTTTTGCACAAAACACACCTATGTACATGCATAAATGCATGGAACCATACATAGAAACATACATAACATGATGAGATGTCGTAATGCAAGGCTCACCAAACTAGGGATAAAAGTGATGAAACTGATAGACAGGACCAAACATCTAGGAAATGGTAGGTAGGATTTAACGGTGTCATCAGGTCAGTTTTCCCACCTCCTATTGGCCAATAAAACTAGGCCCCGTGGTTTGCACAAGCACGGGGAGGAGTTGCAAGTGGGGAATAAAAAACATACCAAACTGAGGTGAGGGGTGACTAAGCAATTGGGTTGCTACTTGTAAATGGTTTTAGAATGATATGTGGGTTGCAAGTTTTATAACACCCATTGTTTTCCATCCAAGAATTTTAGAAAACATTAAAAATGTAATCAAAACCTTTTAAGATTAACATAGTAACAACCCAATTGGTTTGTGACCTCTCACCTCAATTTGATTACACAGCTGATATTTTCCAACATGAAGTTATATATAGAACATATGAACATAATGAAAAAATTTTGTTTAGTACACAATAAGAATGTAATGAAGATTACCTTCAAAATTTATGCAAACCACATTGAATGAGATAGATAAACGATAATGTATTGAGTGAAGAGATTCTCCCTACTATTTAGAATTTGAGGAAGGTGCATGTGCAAAATGCGTAATCGAAAAATGGAAATGCTAAACTTGATTAGTAGGTAGTACATAGTATGTAATCAAAAAGGAATTTACTCTAAAAAGACTTGAAAATAAGGAAACCAAAGTGAATGAGATAGATAATATACTGACTGAAGAGATTTTTCCTCCTCTTCAAAATTTGACAAATGATCATGTGCACTATGTGAAATGGGAAAATGGCAACACGGAATTGGAAGCAACAAGTAGTAGAATGCATGGAATGAAAAAAATCTTCTCTAAAAACACTTGAAAAGAAGTAGAGCAATATGAGTGAGATACATAATGTACTGAATGAAAAGATCCTCCTTGATCTTGAGAGGTCAAGGAAGTTGCATGCACATCATAAGCAAAGGGAAAATACCAATGCACAAGTGAAAAAATTGAAGAGGTTTTGAATTGCACGACAATTTGTGCAGGCAAAGAAATTTAGAGATGCTACTATGGATGGAGTTGAACAAGTAAATTCTATAATGAATAACTTCTACATCAGAGTATATTTTCCACTGTGAACTGTAATAACTATTTTATTTATTATTTTTGAAGTTTCGTAAGTCTCACTTGCCAAACTAATAAGTTGTAACTTTCTTGTGATACATTGCACGAAATTGTCTTGTCCATCAAAATAAATTCTTGAACTTCCCTAAATTATTATCCTTTACAAAAAAAGTACATAGGAATTTGAATATTCCTACTCTACAAGCGACTTTTAATGCATTCCACTCAATTATAAACACACATTGGATAACTCCATTTTTCTAATTTCGATTCAATGAGATAAAAGAGGAGTTAGCCAAACTGTGGTCGCTTGATTCGAAGTGCATTAAGATTTGCGCTTCAAGCAGAAGATTATTCAAATTATTTTTTTACTCTCTCTAAAAAGGACAATAATGTTAGGGAATTTCTTGAAAATGATTTTATGGACAAGACAACTTAGGTGCTCTATGTCCCAGGAAAATTATAAGTTTTTAGCTTCACATAATTAAATGTAGATAACACGAGTCTAATGAAAACCTTTAGTTTTATAGATAGTAAGAATAAAATGAAGTTCAATGACCTTCACAATTTAAAGCAACTCTTAATTACACTTAAAGTTGGATTTCAATTTCCTCATATGATTTTAAAAATAAATGTAGAATATAATTTAGGAAAAATAAAATTCTTGCACTAAACTAACTAACATGGGACACTGTGTTTTCCAACAATGCATACTATATATATATGTTACCAACAAATAAAATGATTAGACAAAACTAACTGACACAGGACAGTGAGTTTTCTAAATAATATTTTTGACATAGGATAGTGAGTTTTCTAAATAAAAAAAAAATTATCTCCAAAATACTCAAACAAATATTTTCATAACGAACTAATTGGCATGCGACAATGTGTTTTCCATCACTCCAAATAATGTGAGCATTTTATTTGTTCCAATCAGATGAAAAAAGGGAAATTCCATATTTACATCACCAAAGAGTTGTTCTAAAATATGAAGGTGGAATTCATTACATTTTTTGAGCGTACGAAACAAAAAATTTTCATGAGGGAATAAGTGAGAGGAGACAGTGTGTTTTCCAACTCTATAAATAATATAAGAATTTTATTTGTTCCAATAAAATGAAGAAAGTGAAATGAAATTTGGACTATAGCAATGAGTTATTCAAAAAATTCAAAGTGGTATTCATTACATTCTTCGAGCATAATGAAACAAACCTTTTCATAACGAACTAACTGACATGGGACAGTGTGTTTTCCAACACCGCAAATGATGGGATAATTTTATGTGTTCCAATCCGATGAAAAAATGGAAATTCCATATTTACATCACCAAAAAATTGTTCTAAAAGATCAAGGTGGAATTCATTACATTTTTGGAGCATACAAAACCAACAATTTGTATGTTTATGAGGGAATAACTGAGATGAGACAGTGTGTTTTCCAACATTGCAAAAATGTGAGCATTTTACTTTTGTTTATTTTTTCTCTTCTGATTTATACAATCGAAATGGAATTTCACTTTCCTCATCTCAATCGACCAAATAAAATTCTCCCATTATTTGTAGTTGGAAAACATATTGTCTCGATATAAGGTGTTAAGAAACAAGAAACCCATATAGTGTTGTAAAACCCTCTACAATTGAGAGGAGACAACGTGTTTTCCAACTTTGCAAATAATGTGAGCATTTTATTTGTTCCAATCAAATGAAGAAAGTGAAATGACATTTGGACTGTAGCAATGAGTTATTCAAAAAATTCAAATTGGGCTTCATTACATTCTTCGAGCATAACGAAAAAAAACTTTTCATAATGAACTAACTGACATGGGACAGTGTGTTTTCCAACATCACAAATGATGGGAGAGTTTTATTTGTTCCAATCAGATGAAAAAAGGGAAATACTATATTTACATCACCAAAAAATTATTGTAAAAGAGCAAGGTGGACTTCATTATATTTTTGGAGCGTACGAAACCAACACTTTTCGTTAGGGAATAACTAAGATGAGACAGTGTGTTTTCCAATACTACAAACAATGTGAACCTTTTATTTTTGTATATTTTTTCTCTTCTGATTGATACAATCAAAATGGCATTTCACTTTCATCATCTCATTCAACCAAATAAAATACTCACATTATTTGTAGCTGGAAAACACAAAGTCTCCATATAAGGTGTTAAGAAACAAGCAACCCATATAGTGTTGTAAAACCCTTTCCAAATAAGAGGAGACAGTGTGTTTTCCAACTCTGTAAATAAGGTGAGCATTTTATTTATTCCAATCATATCAATATAGCGAAATGACATTTGGATTGTAGTAAAGAGTTGTTCAAAAAATTGAAAGTGAACTTCATTACATTCTTGGAGCATAACGAAACAAAATTCTTCATAACAAACTAACTAACATGGAACAACGTGTTTTCCAACACTGCAAACAATGTATAACAACACTATGCCTTGCAGGTTTCATAATACCTAATGTCTTCCAATTTTATTACATTCTTGGCACCTCATTTATCTATTTGCATATAATGGTTTCAAATGCCACATTTTTTGGGTTTTTGTCCATTCCCAAAATATGATTTTGAAAACCCACTAGCACTAACACATTTTCTTGGTAATGGGATAGGCCACTACAAGTCAGAGTTAACATCCGACAATCAAGCCTTTCCATCGGTGTGATTTTTCCGTCCAATCTTCTTTTTTGTTGGGGTGTTTTGTTCCAATTAGATGAAGAAAGTGAAATGACATTTAGACTGTAGCAAAGAGTTGTTCAAAAATCTGAAATTGGAATTCATTACATTCTTTGAGCATAACGAAACAAAACTCTTCATAACAACCATACATGGAACAATGTGTTTTCCAACACTGCAAACAATGTATAACAAACATTGTGCCTTGTAGGTTTCATAATACCTACTATTTTCCAATTTCATTACATTCTTACTATCTAATTCCCAAAAGCTTCTCAAGACAATCACAAAACATACCAAATTGAGGTCAGGGGTGAGTAACCAATTGGGTTGTTACTTCTAAAGGATTTTAGAATAGTAAGGGATTTAGGAGATAGTGTGTTTTCCAAAATGATAGTGTATAAAATGGTGGCAAAAATGGGATCTTGTTTGGGATTTTTGATATTTGAAAATTATGGTTTCCAATACCACATTTTGGGGTTTTTTCGTCCATGTTGAATAAGAATGTGAACAATGGCAATGTTCTAGGCTTTATGTGGTTTTCAAAATATATCATTTCATTGTAGAACCCACATTGCATTTCTCAACCTCATAATATATTCTGCATGGCTTTTGGTTTCTAAAAATGTTATTCACTTATTTCATTTGGCAACAACAAAATTCCAAAACTAGCATATGGGAGGAAACCAAAATTAAAAATCCCTCGACACAAAAAACATTCACAACCTTGCATTTCAAATAAAAACCCCTTTTTCCAACGAAAACCCCGCAACATTCAAAATAAGAATGTGAAAAATGGTGACATTTTGGGCTTTATGTGGTTTTTAGAATATATCATTTCATTATAGAACCCACATTTCATTTTCCAACCTCGTAATATATTCCACATGACTTCTAGTTTCTTTAAATATTATTTAGTTATTTCACTCATATTTCCACAATGGGTTGTCAATTGTTTCATTCAGCAAGTGCAAAATTTCAAAACCAATAGATGGGAGGAAATGAAAATTAATAAACCCTCAACAGAAAAACACAAAAAAAACTTTGCATTTCAAATGAAAACCCCATTTCCCAAGGAAAACCCTTTGCTTTCATGTCAATAAAAACCCATTTTCACAACGAATAGCCATTCATTTCTTCACAGTTCCTAGGCAGAATGGAAAAATGACATATTTCTAGTAGATATACACACCTGCTAGGTAGCTAACTACCCACACCTGTCAAATGCATTTTCATTTTGAGGGTGGCTACACTGCTTTGGCCTCCAAATTCCTACAACTCCTTCATGTTTCTCTCTAGCAACCTACAAAACGTCGTTGTGGAAAATGGTGGTAAAAATGGGACCTCATCTGGGCTTTTTGATATTTGCAAATAATGGTTCCGAATGCCATGTTTTTTTGTGTTTTTGTCTATTCTAAAATATGACTTTGAAAACCCATCAGCACTAACACGTTTTCCCAAATACAAGATAGGTGACGACAAGATAGATTTAACATTCATCCATCAAGTCTTTCCATCAGTGTGATTTGTCCATCCAACCACCTTTTTCATCAGGGCCTTTTTGTCCACCGCATCGAATGGTGGATGGGGGAATGATATCATGTTACATACATAGGTGCTTTTTGTCTATGAGTTAGCTTTTTCCTATGTTCTGTGTGTTGGGATTAGAATCATCTACCTTGCATTTTCCAAATTTTAATATTTATATTTTGTATAATTATGTGTCCACTTGGAATGATCACTTAACTTTGTAATGTGTGCTTGAAAAGTTTTAAGTAGAACTTAGTGTCATGAAATTAATAAATTTAATATTGACACTTGTAAGGTGTAAAAATATATTACTTTGGGTAGAGAGCATGAATATTAGTTAGGTTTATACTGCAATATCAAGAAGGATCTTTGGTTAATGCTAATGGGATTGATAAATGTTTCCATGGATTTAGCATGGTATTAGAAACAATCATTTGTAAATCCTATTTTAGAATTGCTTATAATATATTTGATTCCATGTTGAGGGTTTGATTGTGACTTTAGTATTTGATGTGATAATGCTAAAAAAATTATACCATAACTTTGTTCTCTTTTTCCTTGCACTAGTGACATTTTAGTATGACCATAGTTGTATGGCTAGAGAGCTAATAGTGTTTTACATGATAGAGATAATATATTAGAGACATGGTTTGTGGGAAATTTGTCTACATTAAGTAGTGGCTTAAGATCTCTCTCATTGTATTCTTTAAAATCATTACAACACCGTTAATGTATTGTAAGTACTTTCATTGAGCAATAATACATTGAATATGCTTTGGAGGCTATTTTTCTTGTATAAGGGGTTTACAAAAGATATATAAATTATATCTTATGCTCTTTCTCTACAATTTAGTTCTAGATTTATAACCTTTTCTATTATTTGTATTATTGGATTAATGTAGGAATTACTAGTTTCCTTTCACTAGTATTATACCTGAGTTTTGGTTCTTTGATATTGATCGCATAATGAGAATAATTCCTTATATTTTGTAATAGAGCTTTATTTCAAGTTTTTATCCTTGTGATGTTACTAGAGTATTTCCTTTCAATATGGCTTATGTTTTCTAATTCTTTATATCTTAGACTAAGCTTAATTGTATTCTCACTTTTTATGCCCTTTTATATAAATAAATCAATCAAAACCAAATCATACACACATGGGGAGTAAGAAATATGATCCTTAAAGTTTCATAAGAAGATCTTAGTGTCCATACTTGTCTCATATAATCTTACTCCTAAGGTAAAATCCTTGATATTATAAGTAATAATTCAAGATAATGTTTGACCATCCTCCACACTATACAAATTTCAATTTTCATGTGATTAATTAGTATATGCCATTATATATTATAGTTATGTATGAACATATTAGAGATAAATTTTCACTAGTAGAAAATGAGTTTAGGTTAAATATATGTAACACAAATTTACCTTATATGATCCAAATCAATTACTATAATATCATAAAATTAAATGTAACCAATAAGGGATTCAATATGACCATTTTGGAATCCCTTGGTAATGCTACTTTTCCTATCACTTTAGGGATTGTTACCATGTCAAATTATTTTAAGATATCTATCAATCCATGAAATAGGTGTTATCCTATAAAAACTTAATCAAAAACCTAATTTTAGAAATCCAAATAAGAAGTATGTGGTGAAAAATGATGATAACATACTAATATTTTTTGAAGAAGTGCAATATCACATTAACATCTCCAACACAAATAATCATGTCTATTAATAATCTGACAACTATCCCTAATCCTCTTATGCCTCATGTTGATACTAAGGAGAATTATGGCTCATTATTTTGAATCATCATGTCCTTGCATACATAAAAAAATTAAAGGTAAATATTCTTCTTTACCTATTCATATTTATTCACATTCCACAACACATTTTCATTCTCATTTAATAATTATAATAGCACATGTGTACTTTACATGAATAAAAACTAGTCAATTTTATCAATGATATTTAGCTTCATACAAATTAACTATGTTCATTATCATCAATGATACAGTACCTTATAAAATATTAGGTATAATGGGAAATTAATAGATTTAAATCAACAAGGGATTAGGAAAGCTATAAAAAACCATAAAAAATAATGACAATAAGGAAATAGGCTATACATGTGATAATAGAAGTAACATAGATTTATGCTTAAAAACTTAGTAATAATTATTTTTGATGGTTACATATCCTCCATTAAAAAATCTTGTGTATAATTAATTCTTTATTAAATACTCATGGGTATAAGATGACTTACCTACATTTCATTGTGACAAAGGCTTCCTAGACACATTTGGTGTTTGTTCATACTTTAGAAAGAAAATATATTTTTATGTAATGATCCTATAATTTTTTCTATTAAACCATTTATTAAATACTATAACATGCTTAAAGTATAAGGTACATATGGAATAGAGATATAAAAAATAATAATGAAAATACCCTAAGGTTAGGTTATTATTTAAGCCAAAACAAAGAATATGACATTACCATTGTACTCAAAGAATTTAGACTTGTATTTGATTGGTTGCCTCTCAAAATTTTAAGAATTGATAACATAATTGTTGTGTAACAGTATATCATATCTTATGAGAATGGAATCTTCATTTCAGTAGTGACGCTCCCCTTGGGCACCCAAACCAACCACATTGTTGAAGCCATAGGGGCTTACCAAGACCTTAACCTTGATAAGAAGTTGAATTTAAAGAATGTGTGGATCGAAGGGGATTCCAATAATATTATCCAATGTATAAAGGGGTCTCAAAAACCTTCATGCACTATAGAGAATTGGATAGTTTTTTCCAAGGAAATCATTAATTCCTTTGAGAACCACTTCATAACCCATATGTATAGGGAAATTGATACAATGGTTGATTACTTTGCAAATGTGGGGGTTAAGGCTAATAATAAAATTATATGGCATAAGAGTGATGGCCTAGAGGCTAACATCATGGTCTTAATTAAGTATGATCTTATCCATGGGAAGATTCAATTTCCTTCTCTGAATAATGATTAAGGTGAAGGCATGTCTTCCTAAGTAGTCTCAGAACTGTTGTTTCATCATATTTCATCTAGGGATGGAGTACTATGGATTTAATAGCCTAATTAATTTCTGGTACTTCGCATGATTTTTGGGTATTTTTGCGCTCAGTTGTGGAGGTATTCCAGAGTCTTTAAAGAGAGGTTGCATTGCAGATAGAATGGTTGGTGACTACTATAGATTGGAACCGACAGATTGTGAAGAGCTAAAGACCAATGAAAAACTATGGAGGGTGTTGGAGAAGGGTGGAATTACGGGATATATGGAGAAGTACCATAGTAGGAATTAGGAGGTAACTAGGGCTTTTTCAAAGGATTGGAACAATGGAAGAATCAAACTCTTTGGGAGGAAAGTGACAATTGATGAATAGTTGATTTCGGATGTCACTAGGATGCCTATGGAGGGTCTCAAGTTCTACAGAGACAAGAAGCTCTCTGAATAGGCAATTAAGACTTTCCCGCATACTAACAAGGAAAGGGAGGATTTGTTGAGGGCTACTAAGAGTAAGTTATGATGCCATTAAACTTAAGTTACTATGGTGGGAGGTTCTGAGGGTGATAATGGAATATACTACATTGGACGAGAGATACACCAAAGTTTTTGGGTATCACTTTGTGCTTTTGAATCACTTTAGGCACCAGGTCATGGTTTCGCTTCCTTATTATCTCTCCACTTCATTAAATTTTAACCTACAAGACCATGTGTCTAATCTGATGAGATGTCCCATTATGCATGAGGGTTTACTCGTCCTCATCTATGAACACTTTAAGGCTATGTCGGCCATCTCCCAACAAACCCCTTCTTCACACTCTATTTCTGAGAAAGAGAAGTTGGATGATAGCTACTCTGAGAAGGATGAGTGGTAAACTGACATGGAAGGGGAGGATGAGCGTCATGTGAGAGCTAAGAAGAAGGGAAAACCCAAATGCAAAGCTAAAGCTCGTGCCCTCCCTAAACCTAGTGTGATGACCTCTATTGGTAGTGATAAAATAATCTATTTCGGGTCTGATGTAACCAATTTGAAACCTAAAGGCACACCTAGTGTTTCACCTAAGGAGAAGGTTAAAATAAAAATGGAGGAGCACCCCTCCTATCACATTGACCAAGAGGATTCCTAGCATACCATCTCACCTAAGAATTTCAGTTACCTAGCTACGGATAGGGAGGACAGGCCTCAGTTCCCTGATGACTTAAAGGAAGATGATCACTACTTCAAAGTTGAGTGTGAATACCCTTTAGAAATTCTTGCAATTTCCCGCAATGGTTTTGTTGATATTTTTCATCTATTCAGGTGGGCCTTTTTTGAGATAAAGGAGATTAAGCTTAATCAACGAGCTTATAACAATAGGCTAGAAAAGGTGGAGGAGGTTGATAACATGAGAAAGGATAAAGATAGAGCTAAGGACCTGTGGACAAAAGATGAAAAGAGGTACATGGTTGAGTGCCTGAAGAAAATGGTGGAGGATTTGGAGCTTTTCAAGAATAACCACGATGGTAAGTTTTCTGAAATGGAGGGGAGGCTAAAGAATGTAAGAGATTCTATTTAGAAAGTTTTGGAAATGAGCCACAAAATCCTCAAATCCACTGCGAGCACAATGAATATGATGGTCGAGAGTTTGGAAAGGGAACACTAGGTTAAAATTATGGTGGAAGTAGAGGAAGATAAAGAACAAAGCCGGGCTAAAGTGTTCGAGCCAAGCAAATGCACCAGATCCAACTTGAGAAGGAAGATGGACAAGACTCCTATAGACATTCAAGAGATGAAGAAAGCATCTATCAACATGGATAATTTGGAAAAGGAAGTTGTTGATATTTTGAGAAATCTAGCTTAGGTTTCCTGGTGGTTTTTTGTTGGTTTTTTGTTGTGTTGCCTCTATGGTAGTCTTTGGTTTCTCTTTTTTGGTAGCTTTTCATCTTTTTTTGAACTCTTAATTCGTTATTCTATCTGTATCTACTGTTAAAGGGTTTCAAGGTCCCTTCAAAACCTTTTTTTACCTTAATAAAAAACAATATATCATATCTTAATGCAAAACCCATTTAAACAAAACAATTATGAAGATGCATCCTGAGGTTTCTTTTATGGTTAAAGTTAAATTAAAAAATATTTAAATGACTAGATTTAAAGATCAATTGATTACACTAGCATCTAAATAAAAATTATATATTTAAATAATGAATCTCCTAGGGGTGGTCTTTTCCCAAAATTCCCACCATCAATATGATTATATATAGTACCTTTATTCATGAATTATTATTCTTTATGGATGAATTTTATGGCTAAAATAAATTTACTAGACATTGGGGTAAATTTATTATGTTAGAATTCCTTTTTAATTAAAAAACATAAGAGATACTTATCAAAGGGTCATGAAATTGATATTTTATGATCTTATATATAAATTAATAGAATAATATATGGATGATATCTATGCCAAATAAAAGTGATGATTGGATCAAATTCACTATTTAAAGAAAAAAATTGAATACTTACATTTGAAATGTAGAAAAATAGGTTGGGGGTTCAAACACATAGGGTTTTATACTAAATTTGGAATGTTTCACCAAAATTAATATAAATATAAAGAGTAAAATGGGGTGAATGAACCTACCTATTCTTCTATTTCATTCAGGAAATGAAATCCCCCAAGATGAAATCCACTTTCAACCCTTAAGTGAGTGAATTCTTTGAGGAATCTTACAATTTCCCTTTTTATGTTAGGACGAGGGTCTAGGTCAAACAACACTTTGGGGAGAAATATTAAAAATAGAAAATCAACTCCAAAATGCAATCTATAACTTGGATTTAGTAGACTAAACATAAAATTGGAGGAATCAACAAAGTTTTTAGAAAATTTGGAAGGGATAAATGTTTTGCACCTGTCACAAAATGATATTTCAAAATATTTTTTAGGACTCATTCGCCCTATGGTGAATGGGTCCTTTGTAGGGCTTTTCAAAATTGGTTTTTCGGTCCTTTGCTTTGTATCTGCACTTCTAGATTCATGGGTTTCATAGTCAAACAATTATAAATAAATCCAGGACCTGAGTTTTCGTGAGATGACAACAAAGGTGACAAAAGATGCAACTTTTCAATTTTGCACTTTTGACATATTAAAATTTTCTTCAACCTAAAAATCTACAACACACAAAGAGAGGGGAAAATGTTTTTTTCAATGAATGGGGGTCTTCCTTGATCAAACCTCGTTTTGGTAATTAAACCTTGAAATGAAATGAAATAGCATGAAAGAGGGAATGATGAATGAACAAAAAAATATTGTAACTCACCAAACCCTTGATTAAACCTTTAAAGGTATGAAATATTGATGTTGATCTTGCATGAAATGGATTCAATGGATGTGGATCTTGAACCTTGAATCTTGACTTGAAATAGTGCTTTGAATGCTTGAATGGATCATGAAACCTACATCATCATATTAGCTTCAATAACATGCATGATACAAGAAGACTTTGACATGACGATTAGATCTTGAATGCTGCAATAAAAATCTGATAAATCTTCTCTTGAATGCCTTTGTTCACAACCTTAGCTCTTGAAAACTTGCATGAAAACTCTTAGATGAAACATAGTGAAATAACCTTATATTTATAGGTATGGATCCTTAATTTCCCTGAATTCAAATATCACAAGATGATGTCTGAATATACATTTAGAGATATTAAAATCCTACCAAAAACATAATATAAATTTAGGTCCTAGGTCCCTAACCTAGGACACACATTTCTCAATGAGAAGTGTTATGCTAAGGCATTAATGAATGTCGGGTTTCCTCTTCAAAAAAAGTAATGAAATAGGCTTTGAAAATGATTTAAAGGTCCAATTAAGGAAATATTAAGCTCAATTAATTAAAGGAGTCCTAAATAAGTGTGAAAGTGTAAAGGGGTACACTTTACAACACTACAATAAGGCACAATTAAGTCTAAATTAACATTAATTCCAAATTAAATGTGAAAATGTAAAAGGGATACTTTTTCTACACTACATTTAGCCCCCACTTTAGTGAGAGGATGACCTTGCATCAAACTCATGCTAAAGTAGACATTTGAAACATATGTATGTAGCAACAACAATATTACTCAATCATACAACATCAAAGACTAAAAATAAAAGTTAAAAAAAGGGTGGATCAAGCCTCGACTGCCCAACACGATGTTGAACATGCTTCAACTATTTTTCCAAAAGGAAAGGGATTGATCAAGCCTTAATTTCCCAACACAATTTGGAACTCGTCTTGGGATTTTGTCCAAAAAAATTCACAAGCAGAACTTGATGTCCACTATACAAACAACAACGCACGCTCAGTTCAAGCTAATGGAACTTCGACTATCCACTAGGTGATCCCCCAAGGGTGGAAAATAAGAGAATATTATTAGGATCTCATACCATATCAAAGCTATCCCTCTAACAACTTCAATAAGGCATAAAAAAAAAAAAAAACTTTGAGCTTCATAAGGCCTAAAAAGTTGCATTATGCTAAGCACTTATGAACAAACAAGGTAAGGCTCCACTAGAAAGAAAGTTGTGTTATATTTGGTGGAATTGAAAAGGGTTCAAGCTTCAAATAGTTAGCAAGCTACATTATTATAAACAGTTATGAACAAAAATTCAAATAAACATGTTCAAAGGTATTTTTCTTAGTTTGTGTAAGTTCTCCTCTTAGGGAACATTGTGCCTAATGTCTCCAAGAGATGACAAGTCAAGGATAAAATATTCACAACTTAGGGAATACAATGTGTAGCATCACCAATAAGAGGAAAGTTTTATGACAATAAATATCATGCTCTGAGAGGACATCAAACCCAATGACACCACCAAGAAAAATATGCATCACAAGAAGTAAGAAAATCTCACAATGAAACAAGGAATGTAAAAACAAATCAAAATTTATAAACCAATGTATGCCCCCACTTTAAAGAAATTGCTAACACCATTGTTGTGAGAAATTTACTTTAAATTATAAAATAATCAATGCTAATAATAAAGAATACGTGAGAGCTTATTCGGAAATTCCTATAACAATTCATATGTTTCCAAATGAAGCTATGCCATGAATAAGGAGCTGCCCCCAAAATTCAATACTAAAGATAACACAAAAAGAAAGTTAGTCACATGCAAGCCAAGTTAAGGCATTTCATCCACATCCCAATATTTCTCTTATATATACATGGAAGGTGGTCAAATATCCAAAAGAGATAATGACAAGTGTCATACTAGGACAAGGCTACCTAGGCCCTTGCCCCCAAGGACAAAAGGTGAGATGAAAATGGATGATGGTATGCTGCTCCTTACGAAAGGAAAATATGATTACATAAAGCCAATTTTATACCCTCATGCATGGTAGTGAATATACTATGGCATTAAAACTACCACATGACAAGGAGCAACAACTGATGTTATTGATTATAATGAGTAGATAAAGTATCAATTTTATGCATATCCAATGAGATATTCCCACATTTAGTATCTATTAGTTCAGGATGCACCAAAACTAAAGTTGTTTTAGAAGAATATTTTATAATAGTGTTGATTTTGAGTGAAGGATTTTTTAATGCTTTTGTTTCTTTCGAAGGATAATAACCAAGACGACTGATGGTTTCTTGTGTGTTGGGCTTTATAGGGACATGAATACCTTGTTCTCTAGCACCACATCCTTTTCCATTATAACCAAGTTGTTCAATAAGTTCATAACCTCTTCCATAAATATTTTTCATTTCTTTTGGATTCGGTGGTTTTCGTAATCAACTTCATAAAATTTGGTTTTGTAATTTTTTTCTTCTCCTAAATTTGTTGAAGTAGATGCTTTCGAATTTTATGATGACTTCACCACTTTTTCTTTTCCTTTTTCATATATTTTTGTTATGATCTTGGGTTTCCCATCAAATTTAGGTGTGAAATCTAATGATCCCCAAGCATCTTCCAATAACTTTGTGACTTCTTCAATATGATTTTTATTTTTCTTGTACAGGTTCCACCTATGTAGTTGGTGTCAATGTTGCAAGAGTGTTTTTCATTCCTTTTTCAATTTGTAAACAACTGTAAGGCTCAAGATCAACTTGTATCATATAAACCTTGTCCTTATAAATATACTTCATCATACAATGAAGATTATAAGGTACTGCATGCATCACATGAATCCATGGTCTTCCCAAAAGAAGATTATATGAAATATTATCAGGCATGACATGAATAGGATTTTGTAATGTAACTTTTCTAACTGAAATAGGTAATGTGATCACATCAAGCAATTGTTTTCCCACATTATCAAATCCATGAATGGACAAAGAATCGGGATCAATCTAAGATTATCCAAGAGTCTTACACTACACACAATAAGGGCTAATCCATTATCAACAAGGGTTCTCTTTATCCTAGTCATATTGATACAAACTATTATCATGAAATATTCTTTTTTTTTGCACTTCTCAAGGAGGTAGTTCACTTTGGTGCAAAAAAATGTCTAAATTCATTCCTTGAATTATGGTTGCTATATCATTTGGTTGCAAATTAGGAGGGATCGGATCTTGTTGTAAAACACTTTGAAGAATGTTATGATAAGTAGGTGATACTTGAATAATATCCCATAAGGATATCTTATCAAGAGTATTTTTAAGTTGTTCAACAAGGTCATACTCCTTTCCACTATGTAGAGGCAAATGAGGAGCACTAGGCAAGATAGGTTGAGGCAATGGTAATGTAGTGGGAGTGGTTTATGGTTTCCTATTGTTCCTTGTGTTATATTTGTGAGAAATGGTATTGTAACTCTATTGTTTTGAAACATTGTGTTGAGGTGGTCCTAGGATAAGAATGGGTTTGTTTTGAATGTGTGGTTTTTGTGAGGGTGGATAGAGGATAAGTTGAGGCTTAGGTGGTCTAATAATTAAAGGATTTGTAGGAGGTCTAAGAATTAGAGGACTCGAGGGAGTTTTAATATTCATAACCTCAACAAAATTATCCTAATTTTCATGATCTCTTAGTAAAGGTGATTCTGATGTCACTTCATCATCTTCATCTAAGGAAGCCACATTACTATTGCTTGAAAGACATGTGTTAATGTTGTCATTTTATTGCACCATGATATCTTCCCTAGTAGGAGAGTCTTTAGGAGAGCTACAAACTAGATGTTCATGACATTAAATGGTTGGTTATTCTAAAATAACTTCATCACAAGTAGGGGAGTTATCAATGGTTGGATTGTCTTGTTTGTCAATGATGGCATTCTCTTGTATCAAATCATTCTCACAAATAGGAGAAATAGAAAAAGTGATATGAGGGGATGTGTCAAAGGTCTCATCCTTCTATACAACAATGTCTTCCCAAGTAGGAGAGGTAGGGGAAGAGAAACAAATAATATTATCATAACTCTCATTGATTGGATCTTCTAACACCGAAATATCTTCTTCACAAATAGGAGAGATATTGGGAGAAGACCGAATTTGATTGCCATGATTGTCCACTATTGTATTCTCTTTCACTAAAACATTCTCATAAGTGGGAGAGATGAAAATTTTCTTGGAATGCTTAGAAAGGTAAGATACTAATATTGTGTATTCTCAAAAATGAAAATTACTTTTATCCACCTTATGCAAAGCTTCAAGAATGTAAACATTATGTACCCAAAAGTAAAAAGTTATTTTATCCAACTTATGAAAAGTTTCAATAATGTAAACATTATGTACCAAAAAGTGAAAATTACTTTTATCCAACTTATACAAAGGTTAAAAATGTAAAAATTGTGTATCCAAAAGTGAAAAGAACTTTTATCCATATTATGCAAAATTCTAGGAATGTAAACATTTCCAGATCTAATGATTTTCATTACTAAAATAATTATGGAATGATTTGAAAATGACTACACTAAATGGATGTTTAGACCTAGATGTATAAAACAAAAATTGTTGAAAATTTATAGACCAATACAATGGGTTACCAGTAGCTCAAAGAAGTGAATAAAACCACAAAAAAGCTCAGAAAAGATGGTTTTTATAGGCCTTGAAGGACTCATTTTCCCACGGGTTGATACAAGGTTTAAAAAAAATGAAGAATGTAATTTTTGAGTGATTATATGGGTTCTTTGTTCTAGGTTTCAGATTGTAAATTATGTAACAAGATTTTCCATAATTTCATGTCTAAATGCAAGTGAAATGAAGAAAAAATGATGAACTATATGACACTTTTTGAAATATTATTTTGACTTAATTTTCTTACTTAAGTGATTAAAATTATACTATTATGCAAATACGATGCTAAATCAATCTAACATTATGCATTTTGTGTTGAATTTTTAAATTTAAAATGGATGCCAAATACAAGTTTACACCTAAATTGTAAGGCAACTTTATGCCAAATTTAGAAACCTTAAATAAAATGAATTAATTCCAATCCTAGATCTAGGGTGTGAATGCACTCCAAATAAAAAATTGGAATGTTCAAATACTCAGGTTCACCAAAATGAAACATAGAAAAATAGGTTAGGGGTTCAAACACATAGGGTTTTATACTAAATTTGGAATGTTTCACCAAAATTAGTATAAATAGAAATGGTAAAATGGGGTGAATTCTATTCCATTCAGGAAATGAGATCCCTCGAGATGAAATCCAATTTCAACCCTTATGTGAGTGAATTCTTTGAGGAATCTTGTAATTTCCCTTTTTGTGTTAAAATAGGGGTCTAGGTCAAACAACACTTTGGGGAGAAAGATTAAAAATAGAAAATCATGTCCAAAATGCAATCTATTACCTGTATTTAGTATATTAAACATAAAATTGAAGGAACCAACAAAGTTTCTGGCAAATTTGGAAGGGATAAATGTTGTGCACCTATCACAAATGATGTTTTCAAAAGCTATATGAGGACTCATTCACCCTATGGAGAATAGGTCCTTTGTAGGGATTTTCAAAATTGGTTTATGGGTCCTCTGTTCTTGTATCTGCACTTCTAGATTCTCGCGTTTTACAATTAGACAGTTAGAAATAAATTCAGGATTTGATTTTTTGTGAGATGACAACAAAGGTGACAACAAATGCAACTTTACAATTTTACACTTTTGAGATCTTCAAATTTTCTTCAACTTGCGAATCTGCAACAAAAAAAGAGAGGGAAAAAAGTTTATTTTTGGTGAATAGGGGTTTTCCTTGGTCAAACCCCAATTTGGTAATTAAACCATGAAATAAAATGAAATAGCATGAAAGAGGGAATGATGAATGAACAAAACATTTTTGCAACTCACCAAACCCTTGATTAAACCTTTGAAGGTCTGAAATCTTGATGTTGATCTTGGATGAAATGGATTCAATGGATGTGGATCTTGAACCTTGAATATTGACTTGAAATAGTGCTTTGAATGCTTGAATGGATCATGAAACCTACATCATCATATTAGCTCCAACAAAATGCATGATGCAAGAAGAATTTGACATAAAAATTGGATCTTGAATGCTGCAATAAAACTTTGATAAGTCTTCTATTGAATTCCTTTGATCGAAACCTTAGCTCCTAAAAAATTGCATGAAAACTCTTAGATGAAACATAGTGAAATAACCTTATATTTATAGGTATATATCCTTAATTTCTTGAAATTCAAATATCACAAGCCAACATCTGAATATACACTTAGAGATATTAAAATCCCTCCAAAAACATAATTTAAATTTAGGTCCTAGGTCTAAGGGAGGACCCATTTCCCCATGGTTGAATGGATCCTAGGTCCCTAACCTAGGACACACATTACTCAATGAGAAGTGTTATGTTAAGGCATTAATGAATGTTAGGTTTCCTCTTCGAAAAATGTAATAAAATAGGCTTCGAAAATGAATTAAAGGGCCAATTAAGGCAATATTAAGCTCAATTAATTAAAGGATCCCTAAATAAGTGTGAAAGTGTAAAGGGGTACACTTTACAACACTAAAATAAGGCACAATTAAGTCTAAATTAAGTGTGAAATTGTAAAAGGAATACATTTTTCTACACTATAACATCAATTCAAAGTGTAGTGAGAAATCATAAGAAATTTATCTTTAATATTGATATTGGTCACCTATTGAGATTATTATATACTATATATTAATTGAGGGAGATGATAAGGTAATCAATGTTGTTGATAACTTTCATCCCCTAAATAATTTATTTAAACTTCATAGGATTTAATGAATAATCTAATCTATTACACATGTAATTACCTAACTAAAGGATAATACATTACCACTCACAAAAAACTTAAAGAAAGATATTAATTTTGAATGAAATAAAGAACCTCAAAAGGTATTTTAGTACATGAAATAATACTTGTAAATATTTTATCCCTTAATAATTTTTATCCATGAAAAAAAAAATTATAAGTCTGAGCCATGAAATTTCCTATTAGAGGTTTATTAGCTCGAAATAATAAACCTAAAAAAGAGCATATTTTACACTACATTAGCCATACCAAGTTGTATTATAGAGTATCTTATACATATGACAAATTATATTTGGATACAATCTTCTCATCTCCAAAATTAATACACTACATTATAAATGCTAGTCCATGTTATCATAAGAGAAGACCCCATTGGAGTTGATAGTGAACCCCTTAAGTCCTACTAATCTCCTAAAACCAATATACCTATCACAATAGAGAGAAAATGTATATGGATTTTCTATGCAAATTGAGAATTGTATTGATACAATTATCTTCCTAAATGAATGGTTACAATGAAACAAATTCTTAAGAAAAGGAAAAATAAAATCCTATATCAAACCATAAGTTACAATTAGATTAGATCATGATAACTTTCCCCATCCTATGCTATGACTTATCATGGCCTAAAAATAGATTAATAACTCCTAGGTTTAGCTTAAGTGATATAAAGTAAAAGAGGACTTAAAATAATTAATTAATGATTACTTAATTAATAGGTGATTACCTATTTAATCTAGAACCTTACCTTAAGTAAAAATTAGGGATAAGCTAAAAATATAATGAAGAATACAAGAATGAATGCATGAATGGGTCTCAAGTGTAATGATTTATGAGGCACCCACGTAAAAATAAATAAATATTTAATAACTAGACAAATAGAGAAAACTTCATGGGATAAAACTCCTCTTCAAAAGAGAAAAAGATAAATGAATGGAAACATGTGAAAAATAATGTAGGACTCAACATGTCCCCCCAAGCAATAATTTAGTCACATAACTAAAACAAATATCCCCCATAAGAGAGAAAATAAGAGTGTAATGTCACAAAATTGTACCTAGGGGCAATTCCACATTTTCGCATCTTGCCTAGAATTTAATACACCTTAGAAACATTAATGGAAAAATTCCATGAGTCAAAATTTTTCCATTATGACTCCATATGGACACATGGTGAGACAACAAAGGCCTGACAAGGTGTTTCCCAAAAATCTATTCTTTGAACATGTACACGACATGTGTATGTCCGCGCGACGCACTAGCATCCTAGTAGTTTTCTGAGTTTAAAACAACAAATCTAGAAACCTAGCCCTAGTGACATGTATCATGGCAGTTAGGTCTTGAATGTAATGGTTTTGTGTTACCCTTGCATGCATGAAAACCCCCTTCCGACTCTAATTTTGGGGTTGGAAGTCATCAATTGAAACATTGTCACTACTTTGTCTAGTCTTGGGTAAGCTCTATCCTTGAATAGCAACACTTTTATAGGTGAAGCCATGTCAGAATGAGGTCCCTCCAGTAGCTAAAATCTCTCAAGTAGCTACCATCTCTCAAGAAAGCACATAGTGGTGCACCTGTGTGCTCTAGAAGAGGGTCTCGACCCATGGGTAACACTCTCTCTCCCTATCACTCTTTCTTACTAGCTCATTTAATACTTTGTGGTGTGGGATCTACTTTGAAGTGGGTTTTTATTTCACCACACACTGTTTTCTCCCTTTACACTCTTTTCCAAACTTGGTTGTCCATGGAGGTGGGAACACAAAAACAGAGGTTTGACTAAGGCAAACCCCTATAGAACCCCAATCTTTCAGTCATACCCCTATACAACCCCAATATTTTCCCCTTGATCTTTTGTGTGCAGGTTATGAAGTGAAGCTTGGAATAAAGACTCGAATGCATGAAGATAATCTCAATTCGATTTCCTCATGTTTTCCTTTAGTTTCTAACTTTATGTTGGTTATTTGGTATTTCATGTTTTTTACTCGAGTCTAGAAGTGAGATTCAACTTAACCTACTTGAGCTCCTAAGATCTTTACGACTTAGGACAACAATGCTTCTTTTAGATGATAACACACCGTGTTGGCAACCTGAAACTATGTTGATGTCTTTTGGACAAGAGCTCCTCAGCCAGAGGTGGAAATCTCGAAGTCTTGCTCTCTCGGGGTTTAAGATTATTTTCTAGCTTTCCTTCAAAGTTTCATCATTTCATTCAAATTGAGGTGTATAAGGGTAGTTTGTTCCCTGGTGATCTCTTGAGAATAAAGAGACCTATGTACAAATAATCCCTCTTATATCACATTTTGGTGAACCCAACGTGAACGCCAGATCCATTTTCATAATTTTACATAGTTATGATAATTCTTTCTCCAAACAAGATTTGGATATGTTGGAAGATGCTCTAGATGATTTCTTAGGAGCACTCTCCCCTATCCATAAATTTTCTTAACAAACTACTTCCTTGCTAGCTGAGGAGTTGTTAAATATGGTTGTATTTTTTGTGGCTCCTCCAAGCCCTAATAAACCCGTCAATTATGTGACCCCAGTTGAGCCATCCCCTAGAGAAAACTATTTTATCTACGAGATTTCATGTTGTAGTGATCCATCAAACTTATAATCAAGGTTCGTGAAAGCTACTAACTATACTTCTTATAATTTTTTTTGGCATACATACAATACAAGGAGAAACAAATAAAACATAGAATAGAAATCTTTTGTTCCTACATCATAAACAATTCAAACTCCTACTTCTTTACCACTATCTCAACCTAACCTTCCTTCAGCTCCTAAACCCATGACCAAAGCACCAGGTGATTATGATCTTGTTGAGAAACTTTGTGTTACTCCGGCTAAGATCTCACTTTGAGATTTGCTTCAGACCACTTTGGTTTATCAAGAAATGTTGTAGGAAGCCTTGCAGAAGATTCTCTTTCCTATCTCTGCTAGGACTACGAAAATTGGTGTGTCGATGACACGTATTCGAGTGGATTTTCTGAATATTATGTTCCACCCACAAGAACTCCCACCTCTGGATGTGAAAAAACAAGCAGAGCCTTTGATGATTATAGTAAATGTTAATAACATTGGTATTAGGTGTACCCTCATTGACATTAGCTCAACTCTCAACATTTGTGATATAGACCTATTGTGTAAAATTAAATTTGATTCATCTTCTTTAGCAGTCTCTTGTATATTCATGGGTTTGATAACATTGGCCGCCAAGCTCTGGGTACGATAATACTACCTTTGCAATTGGGCCCTATTACCTTGCCTACATTGGTCTATGTGGTGCCTGGTCCATTACCATACAATCTTCTCTGAGGGAGACCTTGGATTCACGCTATGGGCACGATAACTTCTACTCTACATCGTTCCTTAAATTTTTTTGCTAAAAATTGAGTGGTTATGATTAAAGAAGAACTAGAGGTTATACACCTTTGTTTGCAAGCCATTGTTGATTTTAATTCAGCCACATCCACTCTCAAGAATTGCATTCCTTCCTTAACTATTGATGCTATGGCATTTTCTTCATCGATACCCTATGTGGAAGTCGTTCCCCGAGTGAGTATTGACCAAGAAAAACCACCTAAAGTAGAATATCTTAATTCCCCCTCATATTCTTCTTCATCTCCTCAATTGAATGCTCTCTTAGGTGATGATTGGGGTTCCTTGAACTTCTCTAAATTCTTCATAGTAGAGTATAAGTCGGACCCCTTTGGTATAGAATTTTTGGGTTCTACTAACATGAGGATGGGTGACCCTCCCATTAAGGAAGAGAAGTAAAATCCTATCTAGGAGACCACTCCTTCCCAGGAGAGTGACTTCGCTCCTGTAAAGGAGGTTAATGTTTTCGAACCGAGTAATGGAAGTGGGACTTCTCTTGTAGAAAATTTTGACATCCATTGGTGGAACAAGACACTCTACATGGATCTACTCCCTCTTGAAGTTCTATAATCTCATTAAAAGTTTGGTTATGAACTTGCTTCTCAATATGGCTAGGGGAAAAAATGCCTAGGATGTATTGATCAAGGAATACAAGTCCCTATCTAGTTTAAGCAATGGCAATTCTATCTGGGTTTGGGATGCTTTGTTGAACAGTCTAAGAAAAAACCTTAGTGGAGTGTTAATATGATTTCAATCGAACCGTTAAGTTTGGTCCATCCTGAGTTGATAGAAGAAAGGGGACAAGCCAAAAAAGTTCCTATGGATGTCTTCTCTTGGGATGAAGCATTGGCAGAATTTCTAGGTGCTTATTCTTTGTTGCCTCATTACCATCACAAAAAAATGATTCACGTATTGCTTACATAAACAAGCATACTTTGGAGAATCCATTTTGAGTGTTGATGAGGAAGATGCTCTATCTACCATCAATAATGATGTTCTAATATCTCATCTTGAGGACTGTAGTCCTCTCCTTAAAGGAGAGACTATCAAAGTCCTCATAGATCTTAAATCCTCAGAGAAGGTAATCAAGATTGGGAAGTGTCTCTCTCCGGAAGAAGTAGATGAACACTCTACTCTCTTATGTACTCACCCCAATATCTTCACTTGGACATATGAGGATATGCCCAATATTGATGAATCCATAGTGGTCCATAATATTGTTCTATCTCCTGATGCCAAGCCTGTTAAGTAGAAAATTTGAAAGATCAATCCTAGGGTAGCTTTAATGGTAAAAATTGAGATAGAAAAGTTGTTGAAAGTAGGCTTTATCCATCCTATTGACTATTCTCCTTGGATTTTGAATATAGTCGCTATTAAAAAACCTAATGATTGTATTTGTATGTGTATTGAATTTTGAAACCTTAATAAGGCTTCTCTTAAGGAAGATTTTCCATTACCTAATATAGATATGATTGTGGACTCGATTGCAGGCCATGCATTGTTATCTTTTATGGATGGCTTCTCGAGTTATAATCAGATCCATATTAACCTAGATGATTAGTAAAAGACATCCTTCACTACCCATTGGGGGACCTTCTTCAATGTGGTCATGCCCTTTGGTTTAAAGAATGCAGGAGCAACTTACCAATGAGCGATGACCCTGATATTTCATGATTTCATTCATAAAATCTTAGAAGACTATGTTGATGACATCTTGGAAAAGTATATAAGTTGTCAAGATCATGTAATGAACCTTCATCTTATCTTTGAAAGATTTTGACTTTACAAGATGAGACTCAATCCCCATAAGTGTGTCTTCGGCATAGATGTTGGAAAGCTTCTTGGGTTTATAGTCTCTTATTGTGGAATTGAGGTTGACACGAATAGGATTGATGCTATTGTTAACATGCCTCCACTGAGGAACATCATTGAGTTGCAAAGTTTATAGGGGAAGATTCATGTGATTTGTAGATTCATATCTTAGTTGACTCATTGTACCCTCCCTTTCACTCGCTTACTGAAAAATGATGTTTGCTTCATATGGGATGAAGAGTGTCAAAAATTCTTTGAATCCATCAAAGCTTATTTGACCAACCCTCTTGTATTGATGTCAAATATGTAAGATAGACCTTTCCTTCTTAACCTTTGATTCATCACCATATGCTTTGGTAGCTCTGCTAGCTCAGTATGATGATGCAAGAAGAGAGAGAGTGGTCTACTATAATAGCCATGTCCTTGTCGATTATTAAACTCATTATTCACCCATGGAGAAGCAATGCCTCACTCTTGTATTCACTACACAAAAGTTGAGGCACTACCTCCTCCATGATAAAACTCATGTCATAGTGAAAACAGATCTTTTGAGACATTTATTATCTAGCACTGACCTTGTGGGAAGATTAGCAAAGTGGGTTATGTTGCTTTTTGAGTTTGATATAAAATTTGTCACTCAGAAATCGATAAAGGGGAAATTGGTTGTTGATTAGTTAGTAGATGCTCCCTCATCTCACTCCTTCCTTGGGTTGGATATGTTCCCTAATGAGAATATTTTCATGATTAATTATGATCTCAAATCTAAAATGTACTTCGATGGATCGAGGTGTCAGACTAGTTCTGGAGTGGGTGTGGTCTTGATATCCCCCAAAGGAAAACCAGTCCCCCTATCCTTTCAACTAGTCTTTCCTTGTACCAATAATATCATCGAGTATGAAGCTCTTATTTCTAGCTTATGTGTCGTGATTGAATTAAAGATTAAACATCTTTGTATATTGGGTGACTCTGAACTTATTGTAAATCAAATCACGGGAACTTATCAAGCTAAATAAAGTAGATTTTCCTGATACCGAGACCTTGCTTTGTCCTTGCTTAATCAAATTTCCTCTTTCATAATAAACAGTGTCCCTCAGAGAGAAAATAGACATGCAGATGTCGTGGCTAGTGTTGCTTCTTTAGTACCTATAAAAGAGGATATGAAAGAATATCACTTTATGGTTCAGGTCGTGCAAACCCTAACGGTTCCTAATCAGCCTAAGTCGGAGTCTCTAACTTATTTAAATGCAAACTTGAGAGAGTGGTTCTCTAGTATCTACAATTATATTAAAAATAGAAACTTTCTCGGTGATGCAACAAAAAATGATCACACTCGTATTCGAAATCTTTCAACATGTTATGTCATCTTATCTGACATTATTTATCGAAAAGCTTATAATGGCTTGTTTCTAAGGTGCCTCACTAAAGTAGAAATACCCCTTGCCCTTAAAGAAGCCCACTTAGGCTCTGGGGGTGGAAATTTCAGTGGTAGATCCTTGGTGAGGAAACTGGTACACATGGGTTATTATTGGCAAACAATGGAACAAGATTCCTTCAATTTTGTCAAGAAGTGCCTTCAATGACAACAACATAGTTGTCTTATCTATGCTCCTGATCAAGAGTTACACAATCAAACTTCTCCTTGGTTGTTTGCAAAATGGGGATTGAATATTATTTGAAAAATATCACCTCCTTCTTCCAAGGTACCTTTATCAGTACTGCTATGGATTATTTCACAAAATGGGTTGAAGCTATTGCACTCTGATCTACGAATGTTGAAACTATTTGTAGTTTCCTCTTGAACAATATATTTTCTCAATTTAGATTGCCCACTACACTTGTTTCTGAAAATGGTACACCATTTAAAATAAAGGAAGTAAAGTAGTTCTTGGAGAAATTTCATATTCAACACAAGTTTTCTATGCCCTATTCTCCATAATCCAATGGTCAAGTGAAATCTTCTAATAGAACTATTGAACTCATTCTCCGTAAAATAGTTAACAAACACGGTAAGGATTGACATATTCAATTAACATATTCTTTGTGGGCTTATCACATGAGTGTTCATATGGTGATGGGAATGACACCTTATAACCTTTTGTATGGGAATGAAGCTATCATGCCTTTGGAATTGGAAATTCCATCTTTGTGAGTTTCCCTTAGAGGGTTAATTAACAATGAAACCTACAAAACTAACCACTTGCATCAGATAGAGATGCTCGACGAGTGCCATTTATAGGCCCTCAATCATCTTAAAGCTTATCAATAGTCATTATTGAGATAGTATAATCAAGGTGTGATTCCTAGGACCTTTAAGCTAGGAGACCTGGTTCTATGTGAAAATCAATAGTGTAAATGCACCACCAGACTAGAAAGGGAAGTTTAGCCCTAACTAGTTAGGTCGTTACATAGTGATTTTTGTGTATGGTTCAGGTGCCTATGGATTGCCATCTATAAATGGAACACCTTTAAAATATCATGTCAATTTGATGCATCTTCATCGATACTATGCGTAGTGTCCTATGTGTCACATGTGTGGTGTTCTCCCTAGAAGGTAGTAATACTGCATATATTGACATATGCTCATTTTCACATCATGAATTTTTTTTGTTTATGGCATGACCATGTGTGTGTGTGTGTAATAAAACATGACTATGCTATGTATCCATACATCACATTACATATGTTAAAGTAATTAGATCACCATGGCATTCAAATAACATGTAACCAAATATGTTTAATTAAATCATGATTAGAATCTAATGTAAAAATACATCCATATAAGCAAATAACATCCATAGCATGAGCATACATAAAAATGGAAAACATACACGTAAAAAAAGCCATGATACTAAAATTGATATATATATATATGTCCAATGTATGAATAAAATGTAATGTACATGTATCGGACCACTACTATAAAAAATGAGGGGTTGTTGAATATTTTTCTATACAAAAGATCTACAAGTATGTATATATATCTATATCTAGCTACCAAAACGATATACATAAGAGGGAATCCTATCCCTATGGTGCATGGTTCCTTGAGCCCTCTGGCTCTAGTGGATGCTCAAGTACTCTGGGAGGAGGTTGCACGATGGTCTACAAATGGGATTAGTGTAAGCATGATATAGATAAGCCTGCTTGTATCTCTCTCAACTCCTGCTGTAGCAAGAAAATATCCATCTTTCCCTGGATCAAATCCTATTGTAGCCGTTGAAAATTTGTTGGGATCACAACCACCAGATGTGCATCAAGCTCATCAATGTGGCTTTGAAGGGCATCGTGTGCTGCATCAATGATATCGGCCCTCATCATTGTCATGTCTCGCTCGGTGAACGCCAGCTATAGCTCCCTCGATAGCTAATCTTGTTGTCCCCACATGGTCATCATTTGTATGAAATTTGTGCCCCGCTCCTCGTACATGGTCATTAGATGCACTACCGGCTCAAAAGTGAGGGCATGTCTCCCTACTAAAACCAGTTGGTAGGCCTCAAGGATTTCCCCCTAGATCAACACAGCAAGGGCCACCTCTAAAATTCACCGAGCTATGAACCTAGTCCATCCTTGTACATCCTCTACAAACACAGAGAGAGAAATAGTAATCAGTATAACATGGAATATATAAATAGTCATAAACAAGAAGATAAAAAGAATGACCATGACAATAATGCACTATGGATTAGGGTGTGGTTTGATGCTAGGACCCACACTGCTAGCATCAATGGCCAACCCTAGCAATGCTAGTGCTATCATTATTGGGATAGTAGAGACTAATGGTGTCGATAAGATAGGGGTAGCTACGAGGGGATCTAATCTCCTCTATCGCCTTGACATTGCAGTTGCCACCTCCTCCTCCACACCGCCCTATTGGCAACCTCTCTTCCTATCCTGCAAGGGCTAGTGGGGCACATTCTCCTATGGGCTAGGGTCCCCTCTCGGAGCACCCTCACCGAAAATTGGAGCAAGATGATGCCTCTCGCACCACCATGTGAAGTCTATCGCTACCTCGACATTATGTGTTGCAACCATGAACGAAAAATCATGATCAATTTCATCGTCATCTGAGAAAATGATGTCTATGATGGAAAGGTGAGGGTGATCTCCCACCATCACTGCACTATAGTGTGCATTGGTGTATGTGGGTACGCAGGGTGGTATAGTCTGAATACGGTCGTGTTGTCGCATGATCCGAATCCAATAATAAGGAACAATAAAAAATTCGCAATGACCAACCAAAAATGGTCTCACTATAGGTTCCTTAGGAACCTATTATCATTGACCCACCTGAAATAGTGGTAGGCTCTCTAGCAAACCTCTCTCACAGCAATAGTGTCAAACTATAGCCTCCAAAATTGTAAATCCTTGAAATACCATTGGCCTGTCATATCGTACCAGTGGGCCATAGGGATCTGATATAGCCATCGTTGGGGAAAATCGATTGGTCAGATGCACATGATGTGGGAAATCACCCACACCTACAAAAGTGTGTACGTTGTGAGACTATGACACTCATAGTGTACATATTGCCCAAGCTCCTAGTACAAGTGCGTTAACATGTTGCACCCCCAAGCAAAAATAGTCTGATGCTCTACCATCTCCCTGATAATAGGGATGAGGCCCCCATGAAGGTGTGACCCTCACCCGTCTATGGTGATGCAAAAGGCAACTATGACAACCATCACCCGGTGTAGCAATCATGTTGCGGTCCTCACCTAGTCGTACCAGTGGGTGTAGATATGATCGGTGTTGTCATTGTTGTTTGTCCTCCCTATGCAGTAGAGGATGCCCTCACTACACTCCCACACCGATTGGGTGTCATCCAGCACCACCATCCATCTATGGATGGGTAGCTCAAGGATCTGATATACATCCTTGAGAGTGATCGTCATCTCTCCACATGGCAGTTGGAAAGATGGTGTAGTGGCATCCCATTGCTCCATCAGAGCAGTGAGCATCCTCTCGTTGTATCACATCTCTGGCATAGTGAATATGTGCTAGAGACAACCCACTCAAAGTGTGTGATCTCATCCTACGAAAGGCGATCCCTCTAGTTGTGGATGAGTTGGAATACTCTCCCTTCAGGATGCTCCCATATCTCTAGATAGTCCTGCAAAAAAGTAAAAATTTCTAATTCAGAAGCAACATAGAGAAAAGAAAAAATGTTAAAGGACATATGCGCATCATGCAGATGTATGTGTGTCACATTTGCATCCCAAATTGCCATGGTCGCCTGGAGGATGTCAGTGCATCCTCAAGATGACAACATGGACTCATGATCCCAGTGCATGTCTTAGACAACAACACATATTGAGGATGTGAGCATGAAGTCTAGATGCCTATGCACCTCAACAAGTGGAAAAATTCAAAAAAATTGAGGCTTGGAGGCCTACCTGGTCCACCTCATGACCCTGGATGATGTCCTCACATAACTGCTCTAGTCTCGATGCCTCATACTCTCTCCTACTCAAAATTTTGCTAAATTTTCTCTCACAAAATTCAACAATTTTCTCGTAATGAATAATGAAAATGACCCTTCCAAGGGCCCACCTAGGTATATATAGCCTCCTTAGGGCCCAATTTTCCTAGAGCTTGTGGCTCCCTGATTTCTCCTAACTTTACCCCACCATGCTAGGGAAAAACTCAAGAGGGGGCATATAGTCACCTCTTGATCATATTTTTCCTCTGAATCGAACACTTTTTCTTGATCTTTCTTCTCTCAATGGTAGTTTCTTTTGATTTTTTGAAACTGACTCAAAATTTTAGTTTTGTAGGATACAATCTTGAATGATTTTTTTGTGACCGTTGTGTTGTTGTTTGTTGAGCCTAAAATTTTGGGGCATCCTCAGTACCAGTTAGCTCAACCTTGGTGACCTCTGTGGTCCCTCTTTCCGGCACACATTTCCATAAAATCTAAAATTTGGGTGAATTTTTTCTTCTCTACTTTAGTGAGGCTGATTTTTTTCAAAAACTAAGCCCACTAAAGTGGGGGAAAAATGTAATATCATAGAATTGCACCAAGGGGCAATTCCATATTTTTGCATCTTGCCTAGCATTTATGACACCTTAGAAACATTAATCACAAAATATCTTCAATCAGAATTTCACCATTTTGACTCCATGTGGACATATGGTGAGATGACAAAGGCCTGGTAAGGTGTTTCTCAAAAATATAGGCTTTGGAAGCCTGCGCGGTATGTGGATGTCCGCGTGGGGCACTAATGTCCTGACTGTTTTCTTAGTTTGAAATAGAAAATCTAGAAACCTGACCCTAGCGGCACATGTCCTGATAGTTAGGCCTCGAGTGTAACGAATTTGTGCCACCCTTGCATGCATGAAAAACCCCTTTTGGCTCTCATTTTGGGGTTGGAATTCATCAGTTGAAACATTGTCACTACTTGCTCTAGTCTTAGGTAAGCTCTATCCTTGAATAGCAACACTTTTATAGGTGAATCCATGTTGAACTAAGGTCCCTCTAGTAGATACAAGCTCTCAAGTAGCTGCCAACTCTCAAGCAAGCACATAGCAGTGTGCTCGTATGCTCTAGAAGAGGGTCTTGACCTGTGGGAAATGCTGCCTCTCCCTATCACTCATTTTTACTAGCTCATCTACTACTTTATAGTGTGGTATCTACTCCAAAGTGGGTTTTTCTTTCACCATACACTTTTTTTACTCCCTTTACACTCTTTTCCAAACTTGATTTTCCATGGAGGTGGGAACACCAAAATGGGGATCTGACTGAGGAAAACCCCTATATAGCCACAACCTTTTCCCCTTGATCTTGTGTATGCAGGTTACAAAGTCAAGCTTGGAATAAAGACTCAAACGCATGAAGGTAATCTTGGTTCAAGTTCCTTGTGTTTTCCTTTAGTTCCTAACTTTTTGTTGGTTATCTAGTCTTTCATGTTTTTGACCCGAGTCTAGAAGTAAGATTCGGCTTCACCTACTTCATCTTGTGAGTTATTCATGGCTTAGGATGCCAATGCATCTTTTAGATGATAGTGCACCATGCTGGCATCCTGAAACTACACTGATGTATTTTGGTCGAGAGCTCCTCAGCCAAAGGTGGAAATCTTGAAGTCTCACTCTTTTGGGGTTTGAGATTATTTTCCTACTTTCCTTCACAATTTCATCATTTTGTTCAAATTGAGGTGTATAAGGGCAGTTCATTCCCTGGTGATCTCTTGAGAATAAAGAGACCCATGTGTAGTGAATCCCTCTTATATTACAAAGAGATAATGAACATCACCCACAAGGAAGAAGATGTTGTGTCAAAATTATATGATCAAAGAAGAATACTAATGATGAATCAAAACTAGAAAAAAATATTCCTCCCCTTAGAAAAAAATACAACTACCAATGTATAAGAAAATCCTTGAAAAGAGATGAGAGAAAATGTCTCATGATGTGTGCCTCAAAAAACTACTCAGGTTTCCACATGTTTGAATCAAAACATGTCATTTAAAATTAAGTAAATCCAAAGGTAATGATGGATTGATGATAGGTGGCTTATAGTTATCATCAAAGAGTAAGTGAATATCTTCAATAATGCACCTAATATGAATAATATGTGACTCAATGAATAATGTTACAATTTCTAACAATAAATCATCCCAAAAAGCTGAAACAAAAAGATAAGGAACATATTTCTTAATTGAACTAATCATTGAAGATGTATGAGGTGGAAAATTAGCACAAGTCTCATGAATGAAGGTAGATGCAAGTACATGTAGTTTCAAGTGACAAAAATTCTCCTTAGATATTTGATTCACTCTAGATGCATGGGAGTGTATAACAATCAATAGTACTAAAAGATCATAAGGAGAAAAGTGTGATAATACATAAAATCAAAATGCATAATCAACTATCCCAACTATAATAATATCTCTACTCTACAAGTCTTTGATAAGTATAGAATTAGGTATGAATTCAACAATCTTCCATGTACCACTATGTGGAATCTAAAAGAAAAAAAGGACATTGGATGATAGTGAAGGAACATAAAGTACATCATAAGATGTGTCATCTTTATTATCAATATATCATTCCCATAAAAACTCATATAAGTATTATTCCCCATCAATATGTGTTGTGAACTACAAGGCTCATTTGAAGAGAAAATACCTGGATATGAATCCATGTGATGTGAGGCTCTTAAATCAAGAAGTCATTGGATGGATTGAATCCTAGTGGATGCAAAGAGTGTGCATAATTTCATCTTTTCTATTCTACTTGTCACGCTAGCTGACCCTAATTACATAGGTGTAGAAGAAGAGGATGTGCCAACTGACATAAATGAAGGAAATTGAATATGATTCTTTTGTATATTTTTTTTATCTAGTCAATGCATTTTACATAACATTGATGCTCATCGTGTCCTAAATTTTTACAATATGCTAGTCTCTCATTCTTAGATGATTCCCCTTAGAATAGGCATAGGACTCACACGTATCTTATGAATTTAATTCATGTGAACTTTATTATTATTCTTGGAATTCTTACATTTCTATTTCGTTCCTTTTTTATTTTAAGCCTTTTTATGTTTGGTACCTTGTGTTGCGATAAAAACTTATGGTTTGGAAGACTTCAATGCACTCATTTACACCAACTTTAACTACTCCCTAGTGAGTCATGTAGTAAAAGAATCAAGTGAATTTATTCTAATATACTACCAACTACATCTCTAGTACCATATAAGGTAGAAACAAATATGAATATTAAGGATAAATCTTGGAAAGGATAGAAATAATCAATTATGATTCCTCTTTCTCAATATCACAATATGACAACTACAATAAAAGGGTCCCGAGTTTGGTGAATAAGTTTTGGATGTTATCAACATATATAAGATTCAAGCTAATAAGTTTAATCTCCATTTTAAAACATCTCAATGTGTCTTTCTTCCTAAACAAGGAATCTAATTGATTCTATATCTTATTGGGTGTTATGGGTATGTGTAAAAAGATGGGGGACCAAAAAGTGGCAAAAACCACATTTTGGTTAATGTAAGGCATAACAAAAACATTTTATAATTTGTTTGCATTATAAAATTCTTATTTTATGGTTTGGTAGTTACCACTTGGTCACTACCAAACCATAACACAATCTCATTATAATGAGCACATTTTAATATCCTCATTTTATTTCTATCATACATAATGCATTATTTTGTCTCATCCTCTATATCTCTCTCTACCTATTGCTCTCACTCTTCCTCTATATCTTTATATCTCCCTCTCTCTATAAATTTGTCATATCAACCCTTGTGGACCCCTTGTGATAATAGTGGGGGTAAATCCCTCTACACCCTATACCAGGAACTATGATCCAAAAACTGCTAAAAGAAAACTTGTATATTAATAAGATAATAAAGATTCATTACCAATTTAGGGAGAGAGATAGATATGGAAATATAAATAGAGAGGAGATATGGAGAGATAAAGAGAGAGAGGATATTTTGTTGGAGAGAGATGGGAGTGCTAAATATATAGAGAGGGAAAGAAAGGGAAATACATAGAAATAAAAAGATAAAGATAGAGATAGGGAGATAAATAGAGGTAGAGAGAGATGGAGAGATAAGGAGATAAAGATAAAGAGAGGGAGATATAGAAGGGTAAATAGGGTGAGATATAGATAAGGGAGAGAGATAGAGAGAAAAATGGATATATAGATATAAAGGTCTAGGAAGAGATATATGAAGAGAGAGGGAGAGAGAATGGGATGGATAGAGAGGACATATCTAGAGATATAAAGGGAGAGAAGAAGATACAAGTAGAAATGAAGATAGAGGAAGACAAATAAATATATAGAGAGATGGAAAGAGGTTAAGGGTGAGATAAATGTAGAGATAAATGAGGTAGAAATAGAGAGAGAGGGAGATAAGGAGGGGGATATAATGAGGAAGAGATAAAGAGATATATAGGAAGAGGGAGATAGAGATAGAGATACGTATAGTGAGATAGAGTGATTGATATATATATACACACATATATGTATATATACATATACATATACATATATATATGTATGTATATATTTGTGTATATATTTATATAGAGAGAGGGATAAATGGAGAGAGAGAGGGGAGAGATGGAGAGATAGAGGTGAGAGAGGGAGAGAGATAGGTAGAGAGGTAGAGAGAAGAAGAGTGGGAGAGAGGGAGAATAACAATATAGAGAGAGGGAGATATATAGTAGGGGAAAGAGAGAGAGAGAAGTATACAAATAGAGAGGGGGGGAGAAATAGAGATATAAACATAGGGAGGGAGAAATAGTTAGTGTTCATGTATATTATTGAGAAATAGATATGGATATAAAGATAGAGAGGGAGATATATATATATAAATAGATAGAGGGAGAGAGAGAGAGAGAGAAAGAGAGATAGGATAAGTAGATGGATATAGATAGAGGGAGAGATAAACAAAGAGGATATAGGATAAGTAGAGAGATATAGAAAGACAAAGTGATAGGAAGAGAGATGTCCAGGAATAGATATAACTTGGGAAATATTGAGGGGGAATATAAAGTGATAGAGACAAGTACAAATAACAATAAGAATGAGAGATAGAGATATAGAGATAGAGTAAGAGAAATAGAGGGAGATTGGTAGAGAGGGAGAGTGAATATGAGGGGGAGAGGAGATATAGATAAATAGAAAGAGGGATGGAAAGGGAGTGAAAGAAATAGTAATAAGAGAGAGTAGAGAGATATAGATAGAGGGAGTGATAGGGAGAGAGGAGAGAGAGAGATAAAGGTAGAGTAAGGGAAAGGAGAGAGAGGAGGGGGGAGAGGGATATATGAGAGGGAGAGAGTAAGAGATATCTAAATAGATAGATATAGAGAGAGGTATAGAGAGAGGTATAGAGAGAGATAAAGAGATAAAGGGAGGTAGATAAATAGATGTAGAGAAAGGAAGAGAGATAAGTAGAGAGGGAGAGATAGTTGAATAGATATATGGAGATAGATAGAGACAAGGGAGAGATATAGATATAGAGATAGGTATTAATAAAGGGAGTATGTGTGTGTATAAGATAGATATGGAGATGGAGATATATAGGGATATATAAGGGGAGAGGAAGGGAGAGAAAGAGAGATTAGAGAGATATAGAAAGAGGGAGTGATAGGGAGAGATGATTGTAAAGGGGGGAAGAGATCCTATATCTATCTAGTAGATTAGCCCAAATTTAAATTTAAACCCAACCATCATTCAAAATATTTCAATTTTATTTGGGTATTTATGTGAGCTCAGTTGAAGAAAAACTAAGAATGAAGATGATGATTCCTCTACTAATATTTTTATATGTGTTTCCTGCTAATATGTTGGAGTCTTCTTATCATTTTGATGAATAAGCTCTCATGGATTTCAAAGTTACTATTTGTCTTAATATATTTAATTCCTTCCTTGATTGGTCTCCCAATTAGACCTTCTACAATTGGAATAATATTTCTTTCATGTCTCGTCAATAGCATGTGGTTTCCTTGAATCTCATAGGTAAAGGATTACTTGGAACTATCTCTCCATTCTTGTGAAACCTTTCCTTAGAGTACTTTCTCTCAAAAATAGTAGCTTCCAGGGCTATATTCCATATCATCTTGGAAGGCTATTTCTCTTCAGAATTCTTCATTTTCCTTAAAAAAATTTGGAAGGTCTCATTCCATCCTCTTTAGGAATTTTTCATTCTTTACAATCTCTCATACCATCATTTAAAAATTTAAGTGGAAGCATTCCCTCTAAATTTAGTCTTCTTTCAAATTTAGAAATCATGTTGTTAGGAGTAAACAAATTGATAGGTATTATCCAACATTTATTATGAAATATTTCCCCTTTAATTATAATTAAATTAAGAAAAAATAGAATTGAAGGTGGTATTCCTGCTGAGTTGGGTATGCTTAGTCAGCTAAATTTCCATAATCTTCGAAAAAGATGTTGGTGTGAATAAATGTCATGTACCTATGTATTTCACTCACTAGATAATTACGAGACATATTCACATGTTAATTTTACTTAGGATATAAGATTCCTTCTAGAAGTTAGTTGGATTTTCTAGAAATTATCTTATCTAGCTTGCAATGCTCGATTCCTAGGTAGTTAGTTGTCACATGTTATGGGATTAAGACACTTTTCATGATCTTGTCTAATCTTATCTCTTTACCTTTCCTTTATAAGCAAGGAATATCTTGTACATTTGCATACTCAACCATTATTCAATATATTCAACTAGCATTGTTGAAGCAAGTATTCTTTCCATTTTCTCTCTTATGGAAAATATTTTGGTCTAACAACTATTCTTGGGGGTTTTAGGGAGTCATCATTAACTCCCACATGGTACTAGAGCTCCAATGTTATAGATTCATTCCTAGATCTAAGGGTTTGATGTTGGATTGAAGATTTTTCTAGGTACATTTTGGGGTTTTAGGGATCTCACAATTGAATCCGCAGCATGAAAGAAAGTTAGGTTTGCCTTTCGTTTCATCAAATTTGGTTATGTTTTGGCTGATCTATGAGGTTTTCAATTGCAAGATCTAGAGGTAGCTATAATTTTGAGGCACTTTGAGCTCAAATTGACCTTGCCATCATGATCAGGAGGCCTAAGAGATGAATTTTGATATAAAATTCGACTATATTTGGATAAACTTATTTCCAAGGCAAAATAATTTTGCCTGGATAGGTCTTATGACCCCCCAAGTCAAAATATTATTTTCTCAGAAAAAATAAATTAACATTTTTGTGGGCTTTGTAATAGTTTCAAGAAAAAATTCTTTTTGTATCGAGAAATTTTTTATTAAGATTTCAAGGTTTATAAAATCTAGGGTGAAAATATTTGTAATCGGGGTTCTAAATTTAATAGTTGTCGACATTTTCATAGAATATTCCATAACTCTTATGTCATCCCTCCCCGATCACATCTGTAGTCAAATCCAACTTGTACAATCATCAACATACTGTACTTTAGTTGGTGGGTACAAGCCTTTTCATCAGCATCGAATGGAATAAATGGATTTTTTAATAACCACAGTTTTTCAATATCATATAAACTTTGTTTTATAAACCTTTTAAAGGCCCACAAAGTCTTAAAGGATTTCATATTATATTTAAAACATTGTACTAAACTTTTTGTTGATGGGTTTAAGGGGCTAGCAGCATAGCCATCGCTCATTGCCCACTCACTACCTCACTGTCACCTTGGAGGTGCCAGCTTATATTTTGCATATATTTCACCCTTGGTCATATGGTCAGCCTAAGGAGCTTACAATTTGACCCAGTTTAGCCTCCTTGTTTTGCCACTAGGCCCTAATAGGCCTTTTTTTTTTCAAATTTTCATAACTTTCACATATGAAGGCTAATTTTTTCAAACAAAATATTGCTAGAAAGCTAGCAATCTTAATTTTGCACTAGTGTAGGTGTTTTGTAGAGATTTTGCAGTTTTGTGCCATTTTTAGTTTTGAAGCTAGATCTTCATTTTTTTTGCTTCTGAGCTCATAATTTTTTTCTCCAAACTCCATTTTTCTTGATTCTTGTGGCATTAGGAAGATATTCAAGAGCACTACAGTTCTATCCATGCACTTTTTGTAGATTTGTATTCTAATTTTAAAATTTTAGTTTGAAGTTGATTTAGTACTTTGGGATACGTTGTTCTAAAATTGTAAAAAAAGTGTCAATTTGTTTAAGACAAAGAGGTTAATTTCTTGTATTATGAAGGGAAATTTACTATTCCTCTATTATACTTTTTTATTTTATCATGGATTTACCAAAAGTTGTACTTCTTACTCCATATAGCTATCATGAATGGAGATCAAAAATGTGTTGAATAGGACAACTGAGAGGGGGGTGAATCAGTTGTCACATATTTTTACCTTTAATTCAATCATAGAGACTAATAATTAAAGCTACTTAAATTATTAATCATCAAATGCTGATGCAAAAACTCAAATTCAACACATAAACACAATAACACGAAATAAGGACTCACTGTCCACAGGGCTACAATCTAGAGATACAAGAGATGGCTAATCACCAAGCTACAAGGATAGTGGCCCACTTCCAGAAGATTGAATTGATAAGATACACCTTCAATGTGTTGGGTTCAATTCTAATGAAGCTCAGATTATAAAGTATTGTCACATAGTAGTTTCTTTACAAAAATACACTAATCGATAATTGATAAAGCATTTAGGCTCAAATCCTCACACACCTATTTAATCCTTTTCTCATTCACACTTGCTCCATATTTCATATCTAGTTCTCCTCTCCTTCTCATTCCTCAAAATATATTATATATATACAAGCATATCTTAATCATTAATTAGGTCAACATCATATAAGTTTAATGCAGTTATTATGTCAGCAAAACATCCATAAAGCATAGCTAATCCACACAATATATTGCATATGCTAATTTGGTCAAGATCTTCGAATATAAGAATCATAGCTTGTCTCATGGTAGAAATTGGACCTAAAAACTAGCACACTAGACCACATATAACAAAAATCTTCTATAGGGAATACCAACACATCAGACCACATATAATGATCATCTTTGATAGGGAATAGCTTCTGGTAACCATCTCATACATTCAATACTATGTTGGCATCAATGACAACCATTTGACATTAATGACATCCATTTGATGCAATCCAATTTCCAATAATCTCCCCCTTTTTCATTGATGGCAACACAAGATGTGAAAAGACAACAACAACAACAACCTTTGCAATTCCTTTGATGAGATGTGATGATTTTCATCCTTTTCACTTGCTCTCTCTCCCCTTTTGACATCAATGGAAAATAAAGAAGATCTATCTCCCCTTTACTTAATTTTATTTATTTTTTTTTTTAAATTTAAAAGTTATATCAAAAATGGTTCTTTACCTCAATCCTTTTTCCCTTAAAATATATCCTTGTATTTTTATTTTATTTTCAAAAGAAATATCTTCTAAGAATCCACTACCAACCTGATGTTTAAACAATTATTGTTGTTCTTTACTATCAAATCAATTGTTTCTAAAAGAGTATCTGGGATAATGATATTTTGTTCATTTTTCTCAGCTTCCTCCAGGAGATCAAAAATTTATTTCATTCTTAACTCAATTATTTCTTTAACTTTCTAAAAATTCTTCACAATACCATCCCTTTATATCACAATGACTGCAAGTTCAAATAGTAAGGAATTGATCCTTTTCTTCTGCACTCAATCCTTGACATTAAGGATATCATATATCTTTCCAATAGAATCCAACTCAAGCTCAATAACATTGATCTTTTCTCTGTAGTTTCCAACAGTAGTAGGTCACTAGAGACAATACCTATACACACTATTTACGCTTTTGATGCATGTCTTTAATTTGTTTATGCTCTCAGACAATCTATTCTATGCATTTCCACATCTTTCTTCCATAGCCAATTGAATCTAATCTTTTTCTTTTGTTTCACTAGGTGACCACGCCTTTAGTTTGTCTTCAATCTCCTCAATCAATACTTCTAGTAAAAAAAAAATCAATTCACTTAGATCAATGTCATTATGAATTATGTAAATATCCAAGGCGTTTTTGATCTCATCCTGTTCATATGATGGTCGTGAAAACCAAACATCTCCAATCTTCTCAAGTCCATCAAATTGCTCAAGAATCTTCACCGCCTTCTCTTTAGTGAAGTCTTCTTCATCATCATCCATTGATTCCAAATCAAGTGCTTATGTAATTTTTTCTTCCTTTTCTTATTTCTTCTCCTAGGTTTTCAACTTTTTTGATTTTTAGAAGAGAATTTGAGATGATTCTTCTTGCTTTCCTCTTTTTGAAGAAGGGTTTGGGCTTAGATACCACAATCGAACTGGAAACCATGCTAGAACTCCGTGTACTTAATTTTTCTACAAATTATTCTTTACAAACCTTTTCCTTCTTTGCTAAATATTCTATATATCAATAGAATTGCTTCCCAACTGGTATAGCTAACTTCCACACAACATTCTCCTTCAATGGTAATGATTTCAAAAAATACATCATCAAACATGTAACCAAAGATCCAAAATGAAAAGGGTAATTTTCATTCTCTTTCATAGTAATGTTCTCCATTAATTGATTCCTCAGTAACTCACATAAATCAAAATCCTCATTCTTTTCAACCATTTTATGCACAACATAAACGACAATCATCGAAGTAGAACCTTTTTTATTTATGAAATAAATCTTATATGAAATTTCATATGCCACATACCTTATCACAAGCTCAATTATGGTATGAATTGGAAGCGCCCTTTGATCTCTTGTTACTCTAGTTAGAGCTTCAACTTCTTTCTTCCTCATTGACTTCTTTATTAGAACGGGTCCATTGTTGCATAATCCTATTATTGCTACAATCACTTCCTTTGTGATCTCATAGGGTTTTTTGAAGATAATTTGATCACCTTGAATTATTCTTAGGAAAAACTGAACAATGTCCACATCTAAAAAGTATGGAAATTTTCTCCAAATATCTATAAACCCTTGTGCCCTAAATTCTTGACCTTTTGCATTTGCTCAACTGAAAGGGAACATTTGAGATTTCAAATCTTTCATGGTTAAATTGATCGATTTGTAACTTAATTTATGCAATTCATTGCTACCTAAATTAAATACCACCATTACCTTCGAATCTATTATTTCAGCCTTGTTCTTTGTACCTATGCTTGTCACAAACCCTAACTCCTTATTTCTCAGCTGCACTTTACTCCTTAGCTCGTTTGATTCATAAAGTGAAAAGTGACCACTCAATCATCCTTATTTAACTTGTTTCTTTTAGGTTTTCATCATAAAAAGGTAATTTATGACATCATCATCTATACTTCATTCTATAAGTACCTCCTTAGCCAATGTTGGATCAATTTTTTCCTAATTTTGCATTTATTACTTTTTCAACTTTTGAATTGATGACTATTTTTGAGAAACACTGTGAGCCAAGAAGGGCTCCACAAATTTCATGATTTGCATCTTTTCTGCCAAATTTTTTCAATGGATTCTAACTAGAGATTCACATCACATAGCCATGTGTCCTTCTATGACACATCATATATTGGGGGTTTTCTATATTTTTTGTGTCTACTCCCCCTGAACCCATTACTGGGTTCAATTCTTAGAGAGGTATCTACACCAAATGTAGATACAAGGTTATTTGATTCATTTTTGTTCTCAGGTTCTTCCTTCTTTCTCCAATTTTTTTCCATTTCTTTACTTACTTCTTCTGGATCTATCTTGTTCATGGGCTTGTCCTTTTATTTTGAATTAATTTTCTTCCCAAATTTTCTCCAGCAAAATTTTGAGATATGTCCTGGTTTGTTACAAATGCAGCACATAACATATCTAAGATCAAATAAATTTTCTTTCATCTTTATCTCGTACTGATTAGCCTTGTGTCTAAAGATATTTCCTATAGAACAATAGCCTTCATGAGCCTTAATACCTCTCTGTTTTGATTCTTGTTCAAGTTGCTTTATGCTATGTTTGGTTGCAATTACTTTGATACTAGATACATTTTGTTATGATGTTTTGATCGTTACTATTGAGTGACAACTATTATTGTGGGATGTAGTTATCTGATTTTGTTTCACATGCATTATGGATTAATGATGTTGTAGAGTTAACATGAGATGTTATTATGAGATTA